>BLSH010056761.1:1001367-1018820 GCA_018402905.1 Glandirana rugosa | reverse complement strand
TTTTTAAAAATATTTAAAGTTATTTCCCTGTACCCATTTCTTTGTAGGTCACTTGTCCCACCCTTACCCACATTTCCTTCCTTTTGCAGACCTCTAGGACCTTCCAGGACTATTTTACAGCACTTTTTGTACCTAAAAGTCCGGGTCTCCATTGATTTCAATGGGGTTCGGGGTCCGGGACAAAGTTCGGGTTCTGTCCGGACCCGAACCCGGACTTTGTCCCGAAGTTCGGCCGAACCAGCAGAACCCAGACTTCTAGAAGTTCGCTCAACTCTACTCACAATAGGTGTAGTAGGAGGGCCAGAGGGTTAGGTGGGGTTATTGATATATAAGTCACCAGCCACCAGGAAGACTCCAGCCTCTGATGGCGCTCTCTGGGTGGAGTGAAATGCATTAGGTACAGAAACTTCCGGTGATGCCATTTCCTGGATTTTGGATTTGGAAGCCGCAGATTGTACGGCGTTTTGTATGCTTGTCATGAAAGACTAACATGTGAGTAAATATTATTTTATAATAAAAACCTTTTTAAACGATATCATGCCATGTATGCTCTATTTCTTATCCTATGAGTACGTCTAACTATTGGGGACATGTGGAAGAGGATAAAGACACATCTATGAAAAATACATTTCACCAGTACAGGCGATCTTTACATGGATAGCTGGTATATATTTCTGCACGGATTGCACTTTTTAAAGAGCTTTTTTTGCACGGATGGCACTTTAAAGAAATCATCGCAATATTGAAGAATCACAGCACTATATCAACTCTTATTGTTATGTTTTGTCATTTGTTATAGCAGATATTGTTGATTATATGGCAGATTTTGTAGACTATTTTTTATGATTCTATATCTTTTACTGATCACAGACAGCGCAGGAACTTCCCATACTGATTCTCAAAGGAGTACACACCTTTTTTCTTGCAGCAGTCAAAACTTAATTTAATTTACATTCATCTGAGCACACCACAGCGTGAGTACACTCGTAGTATATAATGAAATTATAATATTTTTTTTGTATACACCGTCTAGTGTACCCATCACAAAAATTGTGTCAAAATGTAAAAATTGCACAATAAATGCTAACTTCATTTACAACTGACACTTGCAATAACGTGTTAATACAATAACTCCAGGCAAGCCTCCCTGTAATGAGATGTATTTTGACAAACAATGAGTGACATTAACAATGAATGCCAGAGTCTATACTCAATGGCTATTGTCATGCTGCTATTACCTGCTCTATTCAATGTAATTTGATGTCGTGCTAACACAAAACAGGTCTTTGTAAAATCTTTATGTGGCTTCCTCATAGCAGCATTCTATACAATAAGCTGTCATGTTAGCTTAACATTTGTCATGGGACTTTGTTTCAGCGGACCACCTAGGAATTCTTAAGAAAAAGACATGTTGTCTTCCTTATTTTTTGTGCATTGCGGTTCTCATGAGAAACAGAAGATCATGTAGGCCAGTGGTCCCCAACCTTTATGACACTGGGGACCGGCTGCATGGAAGAAAATTATGCCAAGGCCTGGCAGGGGGTGGGGAATGTGTTTTTTCTTGGGCGATTTGTTGGGGCAATGGCTGGTGTTAGAGCTTCAATCATCACAACATCATGGCTGATATGGCGTCAGGGTGATTGAAGCGCATTATATATATTTTTAAATTGTGATATAAAATACATACAGTATCTCACAAAAGTGAGTACACCCCTCACACTTTTTGTAAATATTTTATTATATCTTTTAATGTGACAACACTGAATAAATTACATTTTGCTAGAACGTAAGTTGTACGTGTACAGCTTGTGTAAATTTGCTGTCCCCTCAAAATAACTCAACACACAGCCATTAATGTCTAAACTGCAGGCAGCAAAAGTGAATACACCCCTAAGTGAAAATGTCCAAAGTGTCAATATTTTGTGTGGCGACCATTATTTCCCAGCACTGCCTTAAGCCTTTTGGGCTTAGAGTTCACCAGAGCTTCACAGGTTGCCACTGGAGTCCTCTTCCACTCCTCCATGATGGCATCAAGGGCCTGGTGGATGTTAGAGACCTTGGGCTCCTCCACTTTCCA
This sequence comes from Glandirana rugosa, assembly GCA_018402905.1. Lineage (NCBI taxonomy): Eukaryota > Metazoa > Chordata > Amphibia > Anura > Ranidae > Glandirana > Glandirana rugosa. The sequence goes on along the minus strand of BLSH010056761.1, from coordinate 1,016,743 downwards.
TTTGAGGATGCCCCACAGATGCTCAATAGGGTTTAGGTCTGGAGACATGGTTGGCCAGACCATCACCTTTACCCTTGGCTTCTTTAGCAAGGCAGTGGTCATCTTAGAGGTGTGTTTGGGGTCGTTATCATGTTGGAATACTGCCCTGCGACCCTGTCTCTGAAGGGAGGGGATCATGCTCTGCTTCATTATGTCACAGTACATGTTGACATTCATGGTTCCCTCAATGAACTGTAGCTCACCAGTTCTGGCAGCACTCATGCAGCCCCAGACCATAACACTCCTACCACCAAGCTTGACTGTAGGCAAGACACACTTGTCTTTGTACTACTCATCTGGTTGCCACCACACACGCTTGACACCATCTGAACCAAATAAGTTTGGTTCCCTCAGAGCAACAGCAGTAGTAATCTCAGGATGCAGGATCAGATGTTAAAATGTCTGCAATCTCTCCCTCACAAAAACGCCGGCAACTTCCTCTCCCTACACTAACCCAAGAGCATGTGACATGCAGCACTGTGACTCCAGCTTACAAAGAGGCTGGGTCACATGATGCACTGGCCAATCACAGCCATGCCATTAGTAGGCATGGCTGTGATGGCTTCTAAGGGCAAACCAGTGAAACACTTGTTGATTGGCTGCCCTTCAGCTATTCAACATGCGTGATCAACTACCAGAACCCAGAACCCGAACCCGAACGTTTTTTGAAATGTCCGTGTTCAGGTCCGGGCCCCAGACACCCGAAAGTTCGTTACCGACCCGAACGTTACAGTCCGGGTTCGCTCAACACTAGTTCTGAGACCTTACACTTATAGCGGTGATCAAGGAGGGTTGCCAACCAGTAATGATCATTCTCCTTTATGCCACGTATTCTTGGGTCCTTTTGCAGGCTTTGAAGCATGACGTTGCCCATGTGCCTCAAATTTGCCAAGGCTTGAGAAGCAGATTCCTCGGGGTTACTCAGGATGACAGCATCTGGAACTTCCTCCTCCAAGCCACGTACTACTCCCAAGGGTCCTGGGGTTGGAAAGCCATCGCTTACAGATTGACGCATGTCTTCCTCTTATTCGAAGCCTACGAAAGTGCCAGAATCCTCCTCCCCATCCTCATCCCCTCTCTCCTCCCTTGTGTTCTGTGACATAGAAATGATGGTGTCTAGATAAAGTGGGCCTTCAGAGGAAAAGAAGTCCTCCTCTTCCTCCTGCTGCTCTCCCTCCAGTGCCCTGTCCATAATGCCATGCAGAGTCTGCTCCAGCAGGAACACAACAGGGATTTAATCACTGATGCATGCACTGTCACGACTCACTATCATTGTGACAGTACAGTGCATGCATCCTTAATGATCGGTCATTGGCTTGGGGAAAAAAAGCCAAGGTGGCCTGAGCCTGTCGTCACGCCGTAATTGCACAGGTACTTGTTGACGGCCCTCTGCTGCATGTATAGCGGCTTCAGCAAAGTTGAATTCCACCTGGTGGGCATGTCACAAATCAGGCGGTTTATGGGCAGGTGTTATTCGCGCTGAATTTCAGCAAACCGAGCACAGGCTGTGTATGACCACCTGAAATGGCTACAGACTCTTCTGGCCAGCTTTAGCACATCTTCCAACCCTGGGTACATATTTAGGAAATGCTGCACCACCAAACTGAGGACATGTGGTAGGCATGGCACATGTGTCAACTTTCCCTGTCTATGGGTGGACAGGAGGTTTGAGCCATTATCGCACACCACCATTCCTGGCTCCAGCTGGCATGGTGTGAACTACCTCTGGGCCTGTCCTTGCAGAGCTGTGAAAATCTCTGCTCCGGTGTGGTTTCTGTCCCCTAGACACACCAGGTGAAGCACTGCATGGCACCTTTTAGCCTGACTTATGGAATATCCCTTTGAATGCTTAGGGGGTACCTGATGTTCATAGGACAATTCTGCAGAGGAGGGCATGGAGGTGGAGGAGGACGAGGGGGTAGAGCTTACAGGTCTAGTATTATCGCCACCAGCTGTATGGAGATGTGGGGGCACAACAAGCTGCAGCACCGAGCCCTGTCCTGCATCCTTCTGAGTTGCAAGAAGCATTACCCAGTGTGCTGTGAACTAAATATATCGTCCCTGCCCATGCTTGCTGGACCACGTGTCAGCAGTAAGGTGGATTTTACGGCTGACTGCCTTGCCCAACAATGCCCAAACATTCCCTTCCATGTGATAATAGAGAGATTGAATGGCCTTACGTGAAAAGTAGTAGCGACAGGGAACCTGCCATTGTGGTACCGCACATTGTGCAGATTCGTGGAAGGGGGCAGACAATGACAAGCTTGCATTTAGACGCTGGGCATGTGGGTGCAGGGACTGTATTTTTTTTGTCCGCTGCAGCAGATGGGGCAGAGAAATTTGCCTGCTACAGTCTACAGCTGGTGGTGTGCTGCTGGCAGATGTGCTGCTAGGACCTAGGACACCCTGTGCTATACCATCATCCCTGTCAGTGGAGGCTGCTGAGAGGTAATTACAGGGGCAGACATAAGTCGGTAAGAAGGAGAAGGAGGAGGGGGACAGATTTGTGCCCCTTTTGTGTGGCTTTTAGGTGCTCTTGCCAACAGGCTGAGTGGTTGGATGTTAAATGCCTTGTTATGCATGTGGTACCCAAATGGCTGGTGTTTTTGCCAGGTTTGATGTGCCTGAGACACAGTTTGCAGATAGCAACAGTGTGATCTGCTGCAGATGTGCTGAAAAAGGCCCAGACAGCTGAGCTTTGGGAAGTGGGCCGGGAGATACTAGCTGCAGAATGTAATGGAATAGGGTGGCTGCTCTCTACTCTTTCTTGATGTCAGCCTCCTTGGGGTTGTGCCGCCTCACCTTCAGTTTCCTCCTCTGCTCTATCTGGCACCCGAGTCTCATCAGTGACCTCATCATCATCTTCATCTTCTCCATCTTCATCATCATCATTACCACTGGAGACAAGTTGGCAACACGCTGCGGTGGGGGAAACATGAATACCAATTTGTCCCTCTTTGTGTTCTCCCCTCTCTCTAGGCTCATGTTCCTGTCTTCCTCATCCTCAGAACCAACATCTGAATCCAGTAATGGCTGGGCATCATCAAGGAGCAAGTGGCTGACGCTGTGGTCAAATAACTCAGCTGACTCCTCCATGGCTGATTTTGGGGCTATGGCAGGAATAGATGTGGACAAGGAGGCAGGTTTATCCACTCTGGCAACTGCAGGAGACTGCACACTTGTCTCTGCTTGTGTGACAGAGGATGAGGAGGATGAGGAAGGTTTAGTAAGCCAGTCCATTACCTCCTCTGAATGATGTGGCTGAAGAGCACGGGCAAACTCACTAAACATAGGAAATGATGCCCTTCCTGTGGACTGACCACCACGTCCACCTTTGCCTGTGGACACATTTGTTACTTGCCCCCTTACAGTGCTAAGGGAACGTCTGCCTCTCCTTGTTGTCCTCCCAGGCATTATTGGGAGGAAAGGGGCGGTGCTTATTAGCAAATGTAAAGAAGAAGTGGAAATCTGTACGCAAATACACTTTAACCACTTCAGCCCCGGAAGGATTTCACACTTTAGGACCAGAGCACTTTTTGCGATTCGGCACTGCGTCGCTTTAGCTGACAATTGCGTGGTCGTGCGACGTTGCACCCAAACTAAATTTGCGTCCTTTTTTCCCACAAATAGAGCTTTCTTTTGGTGGTATTTGATCCCCTCTGCGTCATTTCTGATCGCCGCTATAAACAAAAGAAGAGTGACAATTTTGCAAAAAAAAACAAATTTCTTACTTTTTTCTAAAATACAAATCCAAAAAAAAATATAAAAAAACATTTTTTTTCAACTGTTTTGGCCGATTTATATTCCTCCTCATATTTGTGATAAAAAAAATTGCAATCGGCATTTATTGATTGGTTTGCGCAAAAGTGGCTGCGTTTATGGATGATGAGAATTCATTTCTGGGGTTTTTATTTATTTTTTATTTTTTACTAGTAATGGCGGTGATCTGTGATTTTTAGCAGTACTGTGATATTGCGGCGGACATGTCAGACCATTTTGACACTTTTTTGGGACCAATGACATTTATACAGCGATCAGTGCTATAAAAATGCACTGATTACTGTGTAAATGCCATTGGCAGTGAAGGGGTTAACCTGGGGGGCGCTGTAAGGGTTAACTATGTTCCCTGGGCGTGTTCTAACTGTGTCAGTGTTTGACTGGCAGGGGAAGGGGAGTGATCACAGCTTCCATGTAGAGGAAGGCTGTGATCGCAGACCTTCCCCCTCTCACAGAACGGAGATCCGTGTTTACTTACACGGACCTCCATTCTTTCACTGCGGGGGGCATCGCGGGTAGCCGGCGGAGATCGAGTCCGCCACACCCGCTCCCTGGCCCCCAAACACAGTGAGCGCTCACAGTGCATGATATTGCAGCCGCCGCCATATGACGGCATTTTGTGATATCAAGCCACCTGGTCGCCGTGGTTGACAGTCGGCAAGTGGTTAATCAATGTAAAGTGATGTTTGGTGCACTTTAATTTGAGTACTCACACTACACAGGCATACTCCATGGATACACTATAATATACTGCAATATAATGCATCAAACGTACTGTGAAAACAAGTCAAACTTGCAGTAACGCACACAGACGTAAATGGTGTTAAACTTGCAGTAACGCACACAACTATATGGCATTAAACTGGCAATAACACACACAGAAGTATGTGGCGTTTAACTGGCAGTAACGCACACAGAAGTAAATGGTGTTAAACTGGCAGTAACACACACAAAACTATATGGTGTTAAACTAGCATTAACGCATGCAGAACTATATGGCGTTAAACTGGCAGTAACACACACAGAACTATATGGCATTAAACTGGCAGTAACACACACAGAAGTAAATGGTGTTAAACTGGCAGTAAGACACACATAAGTAAATGGCATTAAACTTGCAGTAACACACACAAAACTATATGGCGTTAAACTGGCATTAACGCACACAGAACTATATGGCTTTAAACTGGCAGTAACGCACACAGAAGTAAATGGTTTGAACTGGCAGTCACGCACACAAGTAAATGGCGTTAAACTTGCAGTAATGCAATCAAATAGACGGTGTTCAACCATCACTACACTGACGCTATCTGAACTGTCCCTACTCTAGCTATAGACTAATGTAAAGATTAGTGGCACGGTCTCACTACACTACACTGAAACTATCTAAGCTGTCCCTACTCTAGCTGCACGCTATGCAAAGCTGAATGATGGTCCTCCTCACTACACTCACACTATCCCTTGATTGACACTAAACTAATATTCTACACTGACAATTAAAGCACAATAGCGCAGTATAGCACACTAACTAACTAATAGCACTGAACAGAGCCCTGTTCTATCTCTCCCCATGCTGAAATCACACTGAAAATGGCTGCCATTGAAAGAATACTTTTATACTGTGGGGCGGGAATGAGCCATGATTGGATAAAGTCATGATGACAGAGTCCAATCATGACTCTGACAGTGCTCTGTGCCCTGATTGGCTGAAGCTTTCACTGCTTCAGCAAATCAGGGCTTGCAAGGCACTGTCCAGCACCGGAATGCATTTTGGTCCATTTGGGGGGCTGAACAAACAGTCGAATGTCCCGTTTGTTCAGCTGTTCGCGTACGACCGAACAAGAAGGCCATTCGCCCATCCCTAATAACCTTCAGATTTTTAGAGTTGTTTGCTTATTTAGAGTCGTGTGTATTTTTTGTCACTGTTTTGTCACAGCCTCACATCCAGAAAAAGTGGGTAGATCATACATCCTTGCTTAAGTTCAATGTAAAAGTTCTATCTAAATGAATTCCTATGATATTTACCTATTCATCCAAACCACCCAAACTCAGCATATTATTAGGAAACATTGAGTTCTGGCTAGTGACCTAAAGTTGGAGGAGATATTCAGAGAACCCCCATATTTGTTCATAAGTGATTCCACACAGTGAAAAATGCTGTGATACAAGCTGATTTCCAGAGTTAAGCCAGATCCAATGTTAATACCACCTGGCTCATGAGCTACTAGTCACCACAGGGCATCTTTCTCTATGGCAGTGGTTCTCAACTCCGGTCCTCGGGACCCCCCAACAGGCCAGGTTTGCAGGATAACTGAAATACATCACAGGTGATGTAATTTGCTGCTCAGTGATTTCAGTATTCTAGTCTGCATCTCCCCAAGGTAATACTTAAAATCTGGCCTGTTGGTGGGTCCCGTGGACCGGAGTTGAGAACCACTGCTCTATGGCCACTGTGCTCAGTGTATTTCTGTTATCTGTGGTAATTCCTTTGCATGTCCACTAGGGTTGCCACATCATCTCTTTAATCCAGGACACATTAATTACACAGGTTCTGTAGCTAATTAAGCTGTTAATTGAACTCACTTGGTGCTTTATCTGCATTAAATTAGCCTCAGAACCTGTGTAATTCATATGTGTCCTGGATTAAAGGGATGATGTGACAACCCTAACGGCCACATGAGGGTAAAAGGTTTCCTATCAAGTCCTTTTTCATTTGTTGTGATCAGAGCATTATTTACCTAAATGTCCAGAGACGTTAGGTTGAGTATAGGTGAGCAGAGATGCAACACTTAGGCCACTTACACACTGAGACATTTTTAAGGCGCTTTTGCTCTAAAAATAGCACCTGTAAAGTGCCTGAAAAACTCATCCCAATGCACTCCAGTGTGAAAGACTGAGTGCATTCACACTGGAGCGGTGCTCTTGCAGGAAGTTAGGAAAACTCCTGCAAGCAGCATCTTTGGGGCAGTGCGATGAGCCATGATACACGGGTCCTCCACCGCCCCTGCCTTTGAAATCAATGGGCAGCGTTTCCGAAGCCGCTAAACACCACTTTGGAAGCGCTGGGACTTTTAACCCCTTGTGAGGGGTTAAAAGCGCCCCCACTTCTGCATGCATAGCAGTGCCATAGCGCCGCTATAACAGCAGAAAAGCTGATACTAACTTTACCGCTACGCTACCGCCCCCCCCTGACCCAGTGTGAAAGTGTTCTAATATGGCTGATTTTTCATTGTCTGTGGCAAAACATTTTTGCTTGGCAGGACATAATTGCTCCTAGTTACATTTATAAATTCTGGATATATAACTTGGATATAGCGCTTTAGCGCTAAAAATAACGCCTGTAAAGTGGCTGAAAAACACTCTCCAATCCACCCCAGTGTGCAAGCCCGAGTGCTTTCACACTGGAGCGGTGCGCTTGCAGGACAGGAAAAAAATCCTGCAAGAAGCATCTTTGGGGTAGTGGAGGAATGGTGTATACAGCGCTCCTCCACCGCCCCTGCCCAATGAAATGAATGAGCAGTACTCCTGAAGCGGCTGAACACAACTTCGGATGCTGCACTTTTAACCCCTTTTCAACCCCTTCTTGGGGGTTAAAAGTGTCACACTGCCGCCCGAATAGCAGCGCCAAAGCACTGCTATAACAGCTAAAGCACAGCTAAAACTAGCAGAGCTTTACCGCTACCGCCCCCCACCTCCCCAGTGTGAAAATGGCCTTAGTTGCAATGGGAGCCTGGCAGGAAAGGATCATCATGTGGGGGTTGTTGTGTTAATGTTGGCAGGTTGTTGGGGCATCAATAATTGTGATTGACAATGGATATACATTACTAGATGATGTGAATAATGATGGCTTTACATAGTTGGATGTGTTTTATATTTTAAATAAAATACTGCAAACCATGTCTGTGTGTTCATCTTCATTGTACTTCTTTTTTGTAAAGCAAGTGGTTCTATTTACCCCTCACTTATTCATTTAGGTGGCAGATATCTGGGGCCCCCGTTCAAAAAGAGTTTCCAAATCCCAATAAATACCCCCATAGACCCTACATTCAGAGGGCCACAAATGTAGGCATGAAGTCCTTGTGCTTTTCCAAAGGGCAAATGGTCAGGTATGGTACAGGAGGGGGTGCGCACTCACTGCCCCTCCCTTTTCTGGCCAGCCAGTCTTTTTGACTGCATAATCGTCTGGCTTATATATGGATTTTGGGGAGACCCCATGCTGTTATTTTATTTTATTTTGCATTGGGCCCTCTTCCAAATTCATACTAGACCCTCACCTTTGATTGAAAAAAATAAAATGATCTGGGGTTCCCCCAAAATCTATTCCAGACCCTCATTCTTGTTTTTTTTTGCCTGAGGCCCCCCTAAAAATCTAAACCAGATCTCTATCTAGGATAAGAGTTTGATATGGTTTTGAGAAGGACCCCACATGATTTTGTTTTGTATGCTTGCTTATTTTCCTCTTCAAAGCAGGTGGCCTGCCCCCACCTTTTTTGGCTATCTAGGCTGCATCTATCTAGGCTGCACGCTAGAACCCCCTGTAAAAGGGTCTAGCACAGGCGTGCACAGGTGGTGTGCCTAGGCACATCCTACTAATCACTACGTGCAGTGCAGATTCCCCTACTGCCCGTGCTATCCCCCCCCCCCGTGTTGCCCCCACCTGCCCTGTAGTGCTGCTGTCTTCCCTCCTCTCTCAGCTGCTACAGGGGATGTTTCAGGGTGGAAGGGGGGGGGCTAGTAAATATGTAATTTGCCAAGCCCTTCCTTTTCTAAATGAACAAAGTGAACACACTCACTGTGTTTATTCCCAAAGGAAGCATAGTTTACTATGCTTCAGATTGTAAATGAATAGGAAGCTGCTTAGCACAGGGCACTTCCCATTCATTCAATGTTCCATGCAGCTGAGGCTGCAGAGAAAGGCATGTGTTTATGCTTTGGGGTACACACCCTAATGCAATAGGCTGCACACACCTATGGGGTCTAGTATGGATTTTTAGGGAGGATTCTATGCAAAAAAAAATAACAATATGAGATAAAATCAATAATAAAATTACTACCAATGTTACCCTTAACAAGGGTCTGGTAAGGTGAAAAAATGTGGTGTATCCTCGCGCTACTATGAGACCTCTATAGTGTTTCAAGGTTGCCGCTGTACCTGCTATGTGACAATATAGAGAAATGGTGTCTGGGAAGTGAATGGTACTGCGCAGCCTCTGGTGGTGTCCGTATGTATCAACACCTTTAGTGATAGTATACAGATAATAAAACATCTAAGATCATTCTGTATAAATAAATTCACTTAAAAATGTACATGCTGCAGGTATAAAATCATATATAAGTGCATAAAACCTGTGACAAATAAAACTTCAATATAAAATACACATAGCAATAAAATATTTGGACCGAAAGTGATGTAGTGATATCAATATTATCTCAATAAAAATTGATCAACATATACAAGATAAAAGATAAATCAAAAGTCCTTATTACATAGATAAAGTGATTGTAGTGAAAATTCAGTGACTTGTGCTCAGGTAGTCCATAAAAACATTCGTGCTCCAAACAGGTGAAGAAAGCCTCTTTTGCAGGGGGGTAGGTATATTAACCCCAAAAGGATTCCTTTCTAAGGTGCTTCAAGCGGGTAAGTGCTCATAGAATGCTCACCTCTATGGCTTAGGGTATGTGCGCATCAAGGTATCTTTTGCGGATTCCGTTCATCCGTCCCACGCTTCCTTGTTACCGATCCTGATCCTCGCAAACGCTCAAACAATCCGATCGGTCACTATCCTTCTCCTTAGTTAATTAAAACTCCATACCACTCAGGCAAGGGGGGAAGATAAAAAGGCTTCCATAGTGTAGTAGTTTAAAGGAAACAGTTTATTGCATCCAAGAAAACGTTTTTTTGACAAAAAGTATAAAAACAGCTATTCAAACAACACAGCGGCGTCAGAGCGCCTCTCACTGTGTGTCCAGCCAGCTAAGATCCGCCTACGTGTTGCGTCACCTCACGTGACTTCTTCAGGGCTGCTGGATTGGTCTATGTGAATGTCATTTATAGTATTAGAACCGGATATGGTCCGGCGGCCATTTTGTTGGAGTCCGCACATGCGCCGCGGCCATTTTGCCATAGGCCCGCGTTTGTGCAACCTCTGCTGACACTAGCCAAGAGATGGGGGCGGAACAAATGAAGATCTGAATATTTCCCCTACGTCGTGCGATGTGTTAATATGTCACTATGTCCTGCCCGCTCCTCTAAAAAACCCACAAGAATAATATCGGACCAGGAGGCTTGTGAATGTAGTGATGGGAAAGTGTTATTCAAGAGCTCACATATTACCCCCTAAACGACTGGATGTAACAATACAGTGGAGTCTCGGACTTCCTTTCAATTATAGTGCCTAAACAGCGCCGAATGTTCAGGATGATCAAACAGTGCAGCAGCTGATGACTGTAAAGGAATTATGTGTATTATTATAAAACGGGGGTGTACCATGTATCCAGCATATCCAAATAAATCCATGTTTATAAATTTCAATAAAATGTAGTGCCTAAAAAGCGCCCAAAAAGGTGGCTAAAATATAAAAAATGGAATAAAATCATGATAACCAGGGGACATGCTTAGGTATAAAACATATAAAATGTATATGGACAACAGGGAGGAAAACAGGGAGGATGTATAAAAATAATTTAAAAATAAGTTGCTGCTGGACTCAGAGTGCGAGGTTTACAGTAAAAGCAGCCATATCTACTAATACATATTGAGTTAAAAGTTGCTTAAAAAACAATTCAAGTCAAATTCAACATTCATACCCCTAGGAGTGAGGGTTCTTAAAGTGTAAATCCATCTTGACTCCTTCTGACTTATAGTTCTAATTTTGTGGTCCCCTCTCCAGGATTTTTTATATTTTTCTATCCCCCAAAATTGTAGGTGTGATGGGTCCCTGTTATGTGTGTTTAAAAAGTGTTTAGATACACTATGTTTGGGGTAACCCTTGATTATATTGCGTATATGCTCTTTCACCCGGGTTTTAAGTGCTCTTTTCGTTCTTCCTACAGTACTCCGTACTGGAGTTTACAAGTGCATTGTAATACGTATATCACCCCTTCTGTATTGCACCCGATAAAGTCCTTTATGGGAAAGGTTTGACCTGTTGTGGTTGCTTGGAAATCAGTTTTCCTCTGTTTTTGGGCATGATTGCATGCATAGCAGTGCTTACAAGGATAGAAACCTGTCCCATTAAAGAAGGTAAACAAATTCTTTGGTGGTGGTACTATGACGTTCTTTACTAATTTGTCTCTAATTGTTGGGGCACGTTTATATACAAATTTAGGTTTTTCCGGCAGGACAGAGTTCAGATTCGCAAGCCTGGTGATGTTTGATTATTGTATATAAGGAGGATACATCTGCTGTAGCTAGGAGGGTATGTCCTTCTGATACTGAAGTGTCTTGTAAAATTTTTAATAGGTGTTTGGTGTCCTTGAGAACTGCCGGTTGTAAGAACGTGTCTATATACTGGCCCATTCTTGCAGTCAGGGAGTCAATCCCATTTACTATCGGTCTGCCTGTGGGATTTTCCTTATCTTTATGGATTTTCGGTATTGTATATAACACTGGTATTCTGCAGGTCTCTGGTATTAGATATTTTGCCTCTTTTTTGTTTAAAATCCCTTTTTTCGTGCCCAGATGGACTAAATTTTCTAGTTCTTTCTTGTTGGTGGGATTACCCCTTAATTGTTGATATGTTTTTCCATCTCCTACTTGTCGGTTGATTTCTGCCATATATTTTTCCTTTGATTGTAGTACGACCCCACCTCCTTTGTCTGCCGGTCGTATTACTAAGTCTTTTCTTTTCATCAAAGATTCCTCCTTGCAGCGACTATGGATATTTTTACATTTTTAGATCAGAGACAGGTCAACCTGGAGGAAATTTTTAATACACAACCTAAAACGAATAACCATGACATTGAGAGCTTAATGCGGAAGCTGGGACACAATATGGAAAAACAGGTAAATTTATGGTGGGACATTCACACATTTGAGCAATATTTAAAAGAGAACATGGTCCCAAGAAGATTAAGATGGGAATTACCTCCCAATGATGGTCTAACAGATAAAGAATCAATACAAGAGTGGTTCGAGTTTTTTCATGGTAAAAGTCTAGAGGGTCTGAAATTCCTATTAAAAAGGAAACAAAGAAAATTGAGATTAATTAACCAACAAATCACGGATCTCAAAACTGAATTGGAACCCCATAAGGAATCTGCGGACTTCAAAAAAAATTTTCCACACAACTAAGTAGTGACTTAGTGGCTAAGGACATAGAGGTACAACAAAGAAAAATCAAAAAATATCATAGAGATCTGGGAGACTATAGAACAGATCAAGTCTTCAAGTGGCAGAATAAAATGGAAGAACTCCAGACTGCATCAGTCCGATCCACTCCAGTAAGGGAGGTGAACATACAACAACACATACAAAAAACTCCTCAACCAAGACGAAACAAAGAAGGGGATAGGAAGGACCCCAATCCTAAGACACTGAGATGGAATAAAGACAGAGGGAACCAACAACCTTATACTCCACATGCCTATTATGAGCAAATACGCTGGCAACACACACCAAGGTTCAACAACCATTTCAGAAGACCTTGGCAGAGGCAATATAGGAGACCCTACCCTCAATGGGACCGCATAGACAGGACTCCAAGAAAATATCATGAATACCATCCTCAGCGTGAGAATTATGACTATAGGGAAAGAAGCCCGGTACCCACACACAATAGATTTGATCCTATTAGACACCACGAGGAATCACCAGGACGCAGGGAACCACGATATGAGTATAGACCACACCCTCCTCCTTTTCAGGACAGAGACAGGAGGGAACACAGTCCCAGAAGGAGAAAGACCAATCAAGATCACTCACCACGAAGGAATCCCGAAGAAAAGAATCGGTCACCCGGGAGAACACAGAGAGAGGAGCACACAAGATACGAGGACGCAAAAGAGGATGTCGAGCAGGGAAGAGAGTTCAAAAGGAAAAGAAACCACTAGGAGAAGGAATTTTTAATCTAAGTGGCCAGGCGTTAACAACAGACGAAATTGCTGTACTGGACAGGGGTCTTAAACATGCCCCAATTAAAAATCTAAATAAATTCGACACGTACATCAATATACAAAAATATATGAGGAAAATCAATATTAAGAAATATCTACTTAGTAACCCCCGGGCTCTCATCACAACTAATCCGACAGATGACAATGAAATTCAACACAGTGGACTAAGGAATCAATCCACCTACAACCCCCAACTACAAGACAACCACCACATTGAGGTTTTTAAAAAATTAGTTTGTCAGGATCTAGAAGACTTGGAAATCAAAAAGAAGAAAGACCCCTTACACATGAAGAGAGGCATGGAATCTTTGATGAAAAGAAAAGACTTAGTAATACGACCGGCAGACAAAGGAGGTGGGGTCGTACTAGGAAAAATATATGGCAGAAATCAACCGACAAGTAGGAGATGGAAAAACATATCAACAATTAAGGGGTAATCCCACCAACACCAACAAGAAAGAACCAGAAAAATTAGTCCATCTGGGCACGAAAAAAGGGATTTTAAACAAAAAAGAGGCAAAATATCTAGTACCAGAGACCTGCAGAATACCAGTGTTATATACAACACCGAAAATCCATAAAGATAAGGAAAATCCCCCAGGGAGACCGATAGTAAATGGGATCGACTCCCTGACTGCAAGAATGGGCCAGTATATAGACACGTTCTTACAACCGGCAGTTCAATCAACTACAGCATTTCTCAAGGACACCAAACACCTATTACAAATTTTACAAGACACTTCAGTATCAGAAGGACATACCCTCCTAGCTACAGCAGATGTATCCTCCTTATATACAACAATCAAACATCACCAGGCTTGCGAGGCGACAAAATGGGTCCTGAGGAAATATAGTTCACTACAATGTTTACAAAGGAAGTTCTTGATTAAATGTGTAGATTTTTGCCTTAAAAATAATTACTTTTGGCACGACCAGAAATATTACAAACAACTTACGGGCGTTGCAATGGGGGCAAAATTTGCACCAAGCATAGCAAATGCATTTATGGCCCAATGGGAAGACCACAGCGTATACTCAAATACACCGCCCCAATTGATCCTATACAAAAGATACATAGACGATTTAATAATAATATGGAAAGGTGACAGAACTACATTGGATGAATTTTTAAATCATCTCAACACTAATGATAGAAATATCAATCTCCAATGGAGTATACATGAAAAACACATCGACTTCCTAGACCTGGACATTAGAATAGAGGGAGATAAAATTTTGACTAAGACCCATTTCAAAAGTGTCGATAGAAATAGCTACCTGTCAACAAAGAGTTGCCACTTCAAACCTTGGCTGTACAATATTCCGAAAGGACAACTTATAAGGATAAAAAGAACTGTACGATTGAGGAGGACTACAAGGACCAAGAAAACATATTAAAAGAAAGGTTTATGAAGAAAGGATACTCGGAGACATCTCTAAACCATCAGATCAATGAGATCAATCAATTGGACAGGAACAAAATGTTAGAAAAGACCACAAATCGCCAAACAGCATTTCCAGAAGCACCACAGATCATACTTGACTTCAATGCCCAGTATAAGGAAGTAGAAAAATTATTTAAAAAGCACTGGCATATTCTGAAAGCAGATAAACATCTGAACTCTGTCCTGCCGAAAAACCTAAATTTGTATATAAACGTGCCCCAACAATTAGAGACAAATTAGTAAAGAACGTCATAGTACCACCACCAAAGAATTTGTTTACCTTCTTTAATGGGACAGGTTTCTATCCTTGTAAGCACTGCTATGCATGCAATCATGCCCAAAAACAGAGGAAAACTGATTTCCAAGCAACCACAACAGGTCAAACCTTTCCCATAAAGGACTTTATCGGGTGCAATACAGAAGGGGTGATATACGTATTACAATGCACTTGTAAACTCCAGTACGTAGGAAGAACGAAAAGAGCACTTAAAACCCGGGTGAAAGAGCATATACGCAATATAATCAAGGGTTACCCCAAACATAGTGTATCTAAACACTTTTTAACCACTTCAGCCCCGGAAGGATTTCCAGCTTTAGGACCGGAGCACTTTTTGCGATTCGGCGCTGCATCGCTTTAACTGACAATTGCGCGGTCGTGCGACGTTGCACCCAAACGAAATTTGCGTCCTTTTTTTCCCACAAACAGAGCTTTCTTTTGGTGGTATTTGATCACCTCTGCGTCATTTCTGATCGCCGCTATAAACAAAAGAAGAGCGACAATTTTGCAAAAAAACCCAAATTTCTTACTTTTTGCTAAAATACAAATCCAAAAAAAAAATATAAAAAAACATTTTTTTTCACCGTTTTTGGCCGATTTATATTCTTCCTCATATTTGCGATAAAAAAAAACGCAATCGGCGTTTATTGATTGGTTTGCGCAAAAGTGGTCGCATTTACGGATGATGAGAATTCATTTTTGGGGTTTTTATTTTTTTTTTATT
>BLSH010056761.1:981052-999861 GCA_018402905.1 Glandirana rugosa | reverse complement strand
TACCTTATTTTAGTACTATTGGTCCCCTGTACGAATCCATATTTTGTATATTTTACATATACCTGAATCTCCTTTTGTCCCTCCTACATATTTTTATTAAATTTTTATTCAACGACGACCTGAGTCTCACGCTCCAAATGTCATTTTCGTCGGTATAGATGATTATGTATAACTCAATTTTCAACGAATTTTTTGTTAAGTTCAGCTTAAGTTGTAAGTATGGGGATCCTCACTCCCAAGAGTTTCACATTTAGGTAGAACTGAGGAGGACTGAATATGTCCCTCACGTCTTAATAATCCGTTCAACATAAAAACTCCTTATTACTTTGATATTAATGAGTTTTTGGAATCATTGAGAACATGGTTGTTGTTCAATAATAAAATTATTCCTCAAAAATACAACTTGCCTAATAATTCTGCACTCCCTGTATAAGTCAGGAGGAGTCAAGATGGATTTACACTTTGAGAACCCTCACTCCTAGGGGTATGAATGTTGAATTCGACTTGAATTGTTTTTTAAGCAACTTTTAACTCAATATGTATTAGTAGATATGGCTGCTTTTACTGTAAACCTCGCACTCTGAGTCCAGCAGCAACTTATTTTTAAATTATTTTTATACATCCTCCCTGTTTTCCTCTAAGTCCATATACATTTTATATGTTTTATACCTAAGCATGTCCCCTGGTTATCATGATTTTATTCCATTTTTTATATTTTAGCCACCTTTTTGGGTGCTTTTTAGGCACTACATTTTATTGAAATTTATAAACATGGATTTATTTGGATATGCTGGATACATGGTACACCCCCGTTTTATAATAATACACATAATTCCTTTACAGTCATCAGCTGCTGCACTGTTTGATCATCCTGAACATTCAGCGCTGTTTAGGCACTATAATTGAAAGGAAGTCCGAGACTCCACTGTATTGTTACATCCAGTCGTTTAGGGGGTAATATGTGAGCCCTTGAATAACACTTTCCCATCACTACATTCACAAGCCTCCTGGTCCGATATTATTCTTGTGGGTTTTTTAGAGGAGCGGGCCGGACATAGTGACATATTAACACATCGCACGACGTAGGGGAAATATTCAGATCTTCATTTGTTCCGCCCCCATCTCTTGGTTAGTGTCAGCAGAGGTTGCACAAACGCGGGCCTATGGCAAAATGGCCACGGCGCATGTGCGGACTCCAACAAAATGGCCGCTGGACCATATCTGGTTCTAATACTATAAATGACATTCACATAGACCAATCCAGCAGCCCTGTAGAAGTCACGTGAGGTGACGCAATGCGTAGGCGGATCTTAGCTGGCTGGACACACAGTGAGAGGCGCTCTGACGCCGCTGTGTTGTTTGAATAGCTGTTTTTATACTTTTTGTCAAAAAAACGTTTTCTTGGATGCAATAAACTGTTTCCTTTAAACTACTACACTATGGAAGCCTTTTTATCTTCCCCCCTTGCCTGAGTGGTATGGAGTTTTAATTAACTAAGGAGAAGGATAGTGACCGATCGGATTGTTTGAGCGTTTGCGAGGATCAGGATCGGTAACAAGGAAGCGTGGGACGGATGAACGGAATCCACAAAAGATACCTTGATGCGCACATACCCTAAGCCATAGAGGTGAGCATTCTATGAGCACTTACCCGCTTGAAGCACCTTAGAAAGGAATCCTTTTGGGGTTAATATACCTACCCCCCCCTGCAAAAGAGGCTTTCTTCACCTGTTTGGAGCACGAATGTTTTTATGGACTACCTGAGCACAAGTCACTGAATTTTACAATCACTTGCGAAAGTATTCGGCCCCCCTTGAACTTTGCGACCTTTTGCCACATTTCAGGCTTCAAACATAAAGATATAAAACTGTAATTTTTTGTGAAGAATCAACAACAAGTGGGACACAATCATGAAGTGGAACGAAATTTATTGGATATTTCAAACTTTTTTAACAAATAAAAAACTGAAAAATTGGGCGTGCAAAATTATTCAGCCCCCTTAAGTTAATACTTTGTAGGGCCACCTTTTGCTGCAATTACAGCTGTAAGTCGCTTGGGGTATGTCTCTATCAGTTTTGCACATCGAGAGACTGAAATTTTTGCCCATTCCTCCTTGCAAAACAGCTCGAGCTCAGTGAGGTTGGATGGAGAGCGTTTGTGAACAGCAGTTTTCAGTTCTTTCCACAGATTCTCGATTGGATTCAGGTCTGGACTTTGACTTGGCCATTCTAACACCTGGATATGTTTATTTGTGAACCATTCCATTGTAGATTTTGCTTTATGTTTTGGATCATTGTCTTGTTGGAAGACAAATCTCTGTCCCAGTCTCAGGTCTTTTGCAGACTCCATCAGGTTTCCTTCCAGAATGGTCCTGTATTTGGTTCCATCCATCTTACCATCAATTTTAACCATCTTCCCTGTCCCTGCTGAAGAAAAGCAGGCCCAAACCATGATGCTGCCACCACCATGTTTGACAGTGGGGATGGTGTGTTCAGGCTGATGAGCTGTGTTGCTTTTACGCCAAACATAACGTTTTGCATTGTTGCCAAAAAGTTAGATTTTGGTTTCATCTGACCAGAGCACCTTCTTCAACATGTTTGGTGTGTCTCCCAGGTGGCTTGTGGCAGACTTTAAACAACTCTTTTTATGGATATCTTTAAGAAATGGCTTTCTTCTTGCCACTCTTCCATAAAGGGCAGATTTGTGCAGTATACGACTGATTGTTGTCCTATGGACAGAGTCTCCCACCTCAGCTGTAGATCTCTGCAGTTCATCCAGAGTGATCATGGGCCTCTTGGCTGCATCTCTGATCAGTCTTCTCCTTGTATGAGCTGAAAGTTTAGAGGGACGGCCAGGTCTTGGTAGATTTGCAGTGTCTGATACTCCTTCAATTTCAATATTATCGCTTGCACAGTGCTCCTTGGGATGTTTAAAGCTTGGGAAATCTTTTTGTATCCAAATCCGGCTTTAAACTTATCCACAACAGTATCTCGGACCTGCCTGGTGTGTTCCTTATTCTTCATGATGCTCTATGCGCTTTAAATGGACCTCTGAGTCTATCACAGTGCAGGTGCATTTACACGGAGACTTGATTACACACAGGTGGATTCTATTTATCATCATTAGTCATTGAGGTCAACATTGGATCATTCAGAGATCCTCACTGAACTTCTGGAGAGAGTTTGCTGCACTGAAAGTAAAGGGGCTGAATAATTTTGCACCCCCAATTTTTCAGTTTTTATTTGTTAAAAAAGTTTGAAATATCCAATAAATTTTGTTCCACTTCATGATTGTGTCCCACTTGTTGTTGATTCTTGACAAAAAATTACAGTTTTATATCTTTATGTTTGAAGCCTGAAATGTGGCAAAAGTTCGCAAAGTTCAAGGGGGCCGAATACTTTCGCAAGGCACTGTATATCTGATTTTATACCTGCAGCATGTACATTTTTAAGTGAATTTATTTATACAGAATGATCTTAGATGTTTTATTATCTGTATACTATCACTAAAGGTGTTGATACATGCGGACACCACCAGAGGCTGCACAGTACCATTCACTTCCCAGACACCAAGGGTCTGGTAAGGATCTGATATGGCAAAAAAAAAAAAAACCCATCCTACTCCTGAAGCATACCAGGCCACATGGGAGGGTACCTGGAAAGAGAGTCCACTGGCAAGGTACCATGCCCTCATGGTGATGGAGACAAGGGCCTTATCCCCACATACCTGACCTAGTGGATGTTATCCTACAAAAATGATTATGGAGTACTTGGATCCCCTTGTTACACATTCACACAAAAAGTACATGTAAACAAACACATAGACACCCTTTACAATCTATTTTATTACAAAAAAATCCTATCCCACAGCGTGAATCCACCATCAATCACATCATCCATTGGACTCAAATGACAGCAACCCAGCCAGAAGCTAAAGATCAACAAACTAGTGGCCAGTGCTGCTAGATGACATTATTGACCATATATGATCATGACTCGGGATCCCCTGACTGCTTTGTTTACATACAGAAGCAAGCAAGGGAAGAAAATATCTTTTAGCAGCAATGTATTTTTTTTCTTTCTAAGGCCTCATACACACGGGTGTTTGCAAATAAATAAGCAAAACGCCTGATCCGACGTCAGGGAAAAATCGCTGTTTTTCCCAGCGTTTTGCATTGACGTCAATGCACATTTTTCCACGCTAGCTGTCAGCCGGGTTTTTCTGCCTCTATTCAAAATCAATGGTTCCCTCTGGGAGCCCATTGATTTGAATAGAAGTCGCACCATGATGATCCGACTTGCGGCGTGACTGTTGTGCTAGGGATCTTGAAGGGGAACCCCCGCAAAAAAATTGCGTAAGGTTCCCCCCAAGAGCATTCCAGGCTCTACGATCTGGCATGGATTTTAAGAGGAATCCCCACGCCGAAAAAAATGGCTTAGGGTCCCCCCCAAAATCAATACCAGACCCTTATCTGAGCACACAGCCTGGCAGGTCAGGAAAGGGGGTGGGGATGAGCGAGCGCCCCCCCCCCTGGACCATACCAGGCAGCAGGCCCTCAACATGGGGAGTATGGGTGCTTTGCGGCAGGGGGACTCTGCGCCCCTCACCCCAAAGCACTGTGTCCCCATGTTGATGGGGACAAGAGCCTCTTTCCGACAACCCTGGCCGTTGGTTGTCGGGATCTGCGGGCGGGGGCTTATCGGAATCTGGAAGCCCCCTTTAATAAGGGGGCCCCCAGATGCCGGCCCCCCACCCTATGTAAAAGAGCCGAAGAAAGAAGACGAGGGAGAAGAGAGGGGAGAAGACGCTGGAGCTGATTTAATAAAATATTTTAAAAACCTGTGTAGTGTGTTTTTTTGTACACTTTTTTTTCCAGGTAAATGGGTAGGGGTACGATGTACCCCATACTCATTTACATAGGGTGGGGGGGCCGGCATCTGGGGCCCCCTTATTAAAGGGGGCTTCCAGATTCCGATAAGCCCTCGCCCGCAGACCCCGACAACCAAAGGCCAGGGTTGTCGGGAAGAGGCTCTTGTCCCCATCAACATGGGGACACGGTGCTTTGGGGTGGGGGGCGCAGAACTCCTGCTGCCAGCTCGGCCCAGCCAAACACCTGAATATTGGTTCCTGGAAACAGACCATGTCACTGGCCAGTGGGGAGCTCTGGGACACCGCAGCACTGACGTGAAGGTGAGTATAATTTCATTTTATAGACATTAATAAATGTTAATATTTGTGATTTTATTATTTTACAACTGAAACACAAATTTACGAGGTGATTGAGTTACTTTGAACTCAATACTCCGTGAATAATGCTTCTGATGAAATCCCTGACTCTTTAGAAGAAAGTCTCTTGAAGTCAGGAGTTCATATTAGTACTGTGTGACTACACACTGAAAATAGTTGCTAAAAACAAATTTGTAACATATTGTAAAACAAATACAAGCAATGACAGATTCAGCAAAAACATGCTAGTTTCTCTAATAAAACATCTGAGGGTCTGTTATCTTGTCCATTTAACTTGTAAAACATTTAAAATGTTGATTGATTGATTGATTTATTGCCAGCAGGGTATTTGAACCCATCATTCCCTGCTGTAGCAGCTAAAGCCTCGTACACACAATGCAAATTTCGGACGACAGAATGTCCGTTTTTTGTTGGATGCTAGTCTCATGTCGAAAGTGAGGAGCGTACTAACAATAAGAACATTTTCGTACGACCGAATTCAATGTCAGAAGTGACATAATGTGATGAATTTTTTTTGCATGTATTTTTTCGTTATTGAGCATGTGTAGTCGTGATCATACGATTTTTTTCGTACAAAAACCATACTAATGATATGAAAATCGGACGTTGAGTTGTCGTCTGAAATTTTTTTTATAGCCTGCACAACTTTTGCCAGATGAAAAATCAAAAGCCGTTGTCGAAAGGAGCATACTAACGGTAAGAATTTCAGATGACTGGCCATCAAACTAAAATTCCCGTAAGAAATTTGCATTGTGTGTACGGGCCTTAACATGGTAGTAGGTGTTTCCGGATGAATTTTGCTATCCTGCATCATGCCATGCATGAGTCATTTTCTTTTATTATACATGCTGGTTGAAGGAAAGAAAATGACAGATAAGGCAGTACAGCCGGTCCTCCTGTACCAGGCTCCATCAGTTCAAAGGGGGGCCTGGGCACCTACTGAGCTTGAGGTCCAGCTGTATTGCCATATTGCTGACACTGATCTTCTTGTGGCTCCACCTGCAGTACTGCCAGTTTCTCCTCTCCCTTCCTTCGGCTGCACTGCAAGGGGATCAATTTTATTATTTGCGCCTTCGACCTCTCTGATGGTCCCATGGGGACAAGAGCCTCTTCCCGACAACCCTGGCCGCTGGTTGTCGGGGTCTGCAGGCGGGGGCTTATCGGAATCTGGAAGCCCCCTTTAATAAGGGGGCCCCCAGATGCCGGCCCCCCACCCTATGTAAATGAGTATGAAGAAGAAGAAGCGGGAGAAGCTAGCCGAGGAGACAGCGGCAAAAGAGCAGAAGACTGAAGACCCCGCAGAAGACCCCTCAGAAGACAAAAGACCCCACAAAAGAGCTGAAGAAAGAAGTCGAGGGAGAAGAGAGGGGAGAAGACGGCGGAGCTGATTTAATAAAATATTTTAAAAACCGTGTAGTGTGTTTTTTTTGTACACTTTTTTTTCCAGGGAAATGGGTAGGGGTACGATGTACCCCATACTTATTCACATAGGGTGGGGGGCTGGCATCTGGGGGGCCCCCTTGTTAAAGGGGGCTTCCAGATCCCAATAAGCCTTCGCCCTCAGACTCTGACAACTTATGGCCAGGGTTGTCGGGAAGAGGCTCTTGTCCCCATCAACATGGAGACACGGTGCTTTGGGGTGGGGGACGCAGAGCCCCCCTGCCCCAAAGCACCCATACTCCCCATGTTGAGGGCATGCGGCCTGGTACGGTCCGGGGGGGGGCACTTGCTCATCCCCACCCCCTTTCCTGGCCTGCCAGGCTGTGTGCTCAGATAAGGGTCTGGTATGGATATTGCGGGGGGAACCTAAGCTTTTTTTTTCGGCGTGGGGGGATTCCTCTTAAAATCCATGCCCCATCGTAGAGCCTGGAATGCTCTTGGGGGAACCGTATACAATTTTTTTGGGGGGGTTCCCCTTCAAGATCCCTTGCACACAAGTCACGCCGCAAGTCGGATCATCATGATCCGACTTCTGGTGCAACTTCTATTCAAATCAATGGGCTCCCATAGGGAACCATTGATTTTGAATAGAGGCAGAAAAACGCTGCTGAAGGCTAGCGTGGGAAAACGTGCATTGTCGTCAATGCAAAACGCTGCGAAAAATGGTGATTTTTCCCTGATGTCGGATCTGTCGTTTTGCTTATTTATTTGCAAACGCCCGTGTGTATGAGGCCTTACAGCTCACTAACGCCGACATCCTCTACTGCTCAAAAACATTGGCGTTTTTAGAGGGCCATTGAATAACATGGAGAGCTGTAAAAAAAACGCCCAAAAATGTGGCGTTAAAAAATGCACGTGTGTATGAGGCCTAAATGTCACATGTGTGCCACTTCATGTGCAGGACAAGGAATCCTCCAAGCATGTTTTTGAAAGGAATTATGTATTATGTGTTAATGTTGCCCTTTAAGCCTTATTAAAACACTGGCTTCACACTGTACTTTTGTTTTTAAATTGTTTGCATTGGTACATGTCTCCCATGGCAGTGCCTAACTCCCCTTGCATTTTTTACCAAAAACCTGCAAACTGGTCATGAAAAAGGGCAGAAAAAAATGACAAGATTCAGCTTCCTATAGATTTTACAGGGCATTTATCCTATTTTATGCATGTTATTTACCTGTAATAGCCTGTCTTGCATAGACAACCAAAAGCCCTGAATGTGCCATCTTGGTTGTGTTGACAGCAACCCAGAAGGTACAGAGAGTCTCTGTCACTCAAATGGCACTCATATTCCACTTTACTCCTCTTTTGACAGCTACAAAAAAGGTTATGTAGGGAGGTGAATAGGAGGGGTGTAGTAGCTGGGCCAGTTTCAAGGGTAATTAGTAATTACACCCCAGAGGAGGAGAAGGCTATGGCATGCAGAGAGAGGGGCTCTGATAAAGAAATTGACTCTCTTAGGAGCAGTCAAACTTTCAAGAAAATTCAAAAGGCACATTGCAAGTGAATACTAAAAGTTTCTTACCCGCCTGTCTGCCCTATACACTGAACTGTACATGTATAGTTCAGTGTACAATTTTGGTGTTGCCAAGATCGTTAAGCTCCTGCTGCCAGCTCGGCCCAGCCAAATACCTGAATATTGGTTCCTGGAAACAGACCATGTCACTGGCCAGTGGGGAGCTCTGGGACACCGCAGCACTGACGTGAAGGTGAGTATAATTTAATTTTATAGACATTAATAAATGTTAATATTGGTGATATTTTACAGCTGAAACACAAATTTACGAGGTGATTGAGTTACTGTGAACTCAATACTCAATACTCTGTGAATAATGCTTCTGATGAAATCCCTGACTCTTTAGAAGAAAGTCTCTTGAAGTCAGGAGTTCATATTAGTATTGTGTGACTACACACTGAAAATAGTTGCGTAAAACAAATGTGTAACATATTGTAAAACAAATACAAGCAATGACAGATTCAGCAAAAACATGCTAGTTTCTCTAATAAAACTGCTGAGGGTCTGTTATCTTGTCCATTTAACTTGTAAAACATTTAAAATTTTGATTGATTGATTGATTGATTGCCAGCAGGGTATTTGAACCCATCATTCCCTGCTGTAGCAGCTAAAGTCTCGTACACACAATGCAAATTTCGGACGACAGAATGTCCGTTTTTTCTTGGATGCTAGTCTCATATCGAAAGTGAGGAGCGTACTAACAATAAGAACATTTTCGTACGACCGAATTCAATGTCAGAAGTGACATAATGTGATGAATTTTTTTTGCATGTATTTTTTCGTTACTGAGCATGTGTAGTCGTGATCATACGATTTTTTTCGTAAAAAAACCATACTAATGATATGAAAATCGGACGTTGAGTTGTCGTCTGAAAATTTTTTTATAGCCTGCACATCCAACTTTTGCCAGATGGAAAATCAAAAGCGGTTGTCGAAAGGAGCATACTAACGGTAAGAATTTCAGATGACTGGCCATCGAACTAAAATTCCCGTAAGAAATTTGCATTGTGTGTAAGGGCCTTAACATTGTAGTAGGTGTTTCCGAATGAATTTTGCTATCCTGCATCATGCCATGCATGAGTCATTTTCTTTTATTATACATGCTGGTTGAAGGAAAGAAAATGACAGATAAGGCAGTACAGCTGGTCCTCCTGTACCAGGCTCCATCAGTTCAAAAGGGGGGCCTGGGCACCTACTGAGCTGGAGGTCCAGCTGTATTGCCATATTACTGACACTGATCTTCTTGTGGCTCCACCTGCAGTACTGCCAGTTTCTCCTCTCCCTTCCTTCGGCTGCACTGCAAGGGGATCAATTTTATTATTTGCGCCTTCCACCTCTCTGATGACCCCCCACCCCATGTTGATGGGGACAAGAGCCTCTTCCCGACAACCCTGGCCGTTGGTTGTCGGGGTCTGCAGGCGGGGGCTTATCGGAATCTGGAAGCCCCCTTTAATAAGGGGGCCCCCAGATGCTGGCCCCCCCCATGTAAATGAGTATGAAGAAGAAGAAGCGGGAGAAGCTAGCCGAGGAGACAGCGGCAAAAGAGCAGAAGACTGAAGACCCCGCAGAAGACCCCTCAGAAGACAAAAGACCCCACAAAAGAGCTGAAGAAAGAAGATGAGGGAGAAGAGAGGGGAGAAGACGGCGGAGCTGATTTAATAAAATATTTTAAAAACCGTGTAGTGTGTTTTTTTTGTACACTTTTTTTTCCAGGGAAATGGGTAGGGGTACGATGTACCCCATACTCATTTACATAGGGTGGGGGGCTGGCATCCGGGGGCCCCCTTGTTAAAGGGGGCTTCCAGATCCCAATAAGCCTTCGTCCTCAGACCCCAACAACCTATGGCCAGGGTTGTCGGGAAGAGGCTCTTGTCCCCATCAACAAGGGGAAACAGTGCTTTGGGGTGGGGGACGCAGAGCCCCCCTGCCCCAAAGCACCCATACTCCCCATGTTGAGGGCATGCAGCCTGGTACGGCCCGGGGGGGCACTTGCTCATCCCCACCCCCTTTCCTGGCCTGCCAGGCTGTGTGCTCAGATAAGGGTCTGGTATGGATTTTGGGGGGGAACCTAAGCGTTTTTTTTCGGCGTGGGGGTTCCTCTTAAAATCCATGCCCCATCGTAGAGCCTGGAATGCTCTTGGGGGGAACCGTATGCAAATTTTTTGCGGGGGTTCCCCTTCAAGATCCTTTGCACACAAGTCACGCCGCAAGTCGGATCATCATGATCCGACTTCTGGTGTGACTTCTATTCAAATCAATGGGCTCCCATAGGGAACCATTGATTTTGAATAGAGGCAGAAAAACGCTGCTGACAGCTAGCGTGGAAAAACGTGCTTTGTCGTCAATGCAAAACGCTGCGAAAAATGGTGATTTTTCCCTGATGTCAGATCTGTCGTTTTGCTTATTTATTTGCAAACGCCCGTGTGTATGAGGCCTTACAGCTCACTAATGCTGACATCCTCTACTTCTCAAAAACGTTGGTGTTTTTAGAGGGCCATTGAATAACATGGAGAGCTGTAAAAAAACGCCCAAAAACGTGGCGTTAGAAAATGCACGTGTGTATGAGGCCTAAATGTCACATGTGTGCCACTTCATGTGCAGGACAAGGAATTCTCCAAGCATGTTTTTGAAAGGAATTATGTATTATGTGTTAATGTTGCCCTAATAAAACACTGGCTTCACACTGTACTTTTGTTTTTAAATTGTTTGCATTGGTACATGTCTCCCATGGCAGTGCCTAACTCCCCTTGCATTTTTTACCAAAAACCTGCAAACTGGTCATGAAAAAGGGCAGAAAAAAATGACAAGATTCAGCTTCCTATAGATTTTACAGGGCATTTATCCTATTTTATGCATGTTATTTACCTGTAATAGCCTCTCTTGCATACACAACCAAAAGCCCTGAATGTGCCATCTTGGTTGTGTTGACAGCAACCCAGAAGGTACGGAGAGTCTCTGTCACTCAAATGGCACTCATATTCCACTTTACTCCTCCTTTGACAGCTACAAAAAAGGTTATGTAGGGAGGTGAATAGGAGGGGCATAGTAGCTGGGCCAGTTTCAAGGGTAATTAGTAATTACACCCCAGAGGAGATGAAGGCTATGGCATGCAGAGAGAGAGAGAAAGAAATTGACTCTCTTAGGAGCAGTCAAACTCTCAAGAAAATTCAAAAGGCACATTGCAAGTGAATACTAAAAGTTTCTTACCCACCTGTCTGCCCTATACACTGAACTGTACATGTATAGCTCAGTGTACAATTTTGGTGTTGCCAAGATCGTTAAACTCCTGCTGCCAGCTCGGCCCAGCCAAACACCTGAATATTGGTTCCTGGAAACAGACCATGTCACTGGCCAGTGGGGAGCTCTGGGACACCGCAGCACTGACCTGAAGGTGAGTATAATTTAATTTTATAGACATTAATAAATGTTAATATTTGTGATATTTTACAGCTGAAACACAAATTTATGAGGTGATTGAGTTACTGTGAACTCAATACTCAATACTCTGTGAATAATGCTTCTGATGAAATCCCTGACTCTTTAGAAGAAAGTCTCTTGAAGTCAGGAGTTCATATTAGTATTGTGTGACTACACACTGAAAATAGTTGCGTAAAACAAATTTGTAACATATTGTAAAACAAATACAAGCAATGACAGATTCAGCAAAAACATGCTAGTTTCTCTAATAAAACTGCTGAGGGTCTGTTATCTTGTCCATTTAACTTGTAAAACATTTAAAATTTTGATTGATTGATTTATTACCAGCAGGGTATTTGAACCCATCATTCCCTGCTGTAGCAGCTAATGCCTTGTACACACGGTGCAAATTTTGGACGACAGAACGTCTGTTTTTTGTTGGATGCTAGTCTCATGTCGAAAGTGAGGAGCGTACTAACAATAAGAACACCCCTGAAGACGTTTGTGGCAAACGAAACGCGTTGGATCCTGTTTCCCCTGAATCACTGCTACCAGGACTTATTGATGAGCTCATCTTTAATTTGAATCATGTAAGTGTTTTTAATCCACATTTAATACATTTTTGTGGTATACTGAGTTTCGCTATGGAGTTCTTTCTTGCTCTTGTCTCAACACAAATCCTCGCGGAGTGATACCACCTGTCCGCCAAAGATACAGGGACCTTCCAGGTGCGCTCCAAGGATATTCTAAACCGGGAAGGGAGCCATCCGTGATTGACCACACCACAAGGAATCATAGCACCTTTGCTTCTTTATCACCTGTTTCTGGTAAGCACACTCACGTACCGTGGGAATTATCATTAACATTTTTTGAGCACCTACCCAAGCACTTTGCACTTTGACTTCTTCTCCATCTACTCTGGGCCCTCCAGATTGACATCAATTTGCTGGTACTTTTCCAACTTCTGATAAGTACTCACCACTGTGGATTGTTATCATACCAAGCACTTGCACCAAGGCACCCGTCACTTTCAGTCTAGCATAACATATTGGATCATCTTAATATCCCCTTGTATTTGACATGAAGATTTTACATGAACTCTAAAAGGACTTCTGTTTATGTTGCCAATTTCACTTATATGGCATTGGGTTAATATCCATTGTTCACTGTACCTATATCCCAACTATTTTGGGAGACAATAACTAGCTTACGGTCCCATTTCAAGACCTTTCTCTATACATAGCGCTGCACTCCCTGTTCCACATTTATCTCCAACTTTGTTTGTTGTCGTGCAAGCCGCTTTAGTGCTTAATTCAGGTAGCGCAGTATCCATCTAACTTATAAATGTAACTTTAGTTTGAACAAGTGGATGTATTTATTGTGTGTCTTGGATTTTTTTCGATTGATAGATCGACTTATGCACAACCAGCCTGTCCATACATGGATTGAAACGTGGCCTGTCTCCACTGAGCAATCACAGCAGATGACATGACAATTGTAAACAATGAATGGCTTTGATTCATGCTATTCATTCTGTAGGCTAAATAGTCATGGTTAAAGAATGTTTCTGTGCAACAAGTGAAGCCAATCAGTAAACTGCTAAATCTAAGTGGTAAACACAATGATCACATGGCCCTTGGTATTAGTCAGAAATCATGATCAAGATTTGTCAGAGACAATCCCATAGTGTGTAGGCTCTTGGCACATCACCATAGACCACAATGGATGCATATGTGTGGCGGCTGGGTGTTGGAATTTCTAAAGAGACACTAAAGATACCCTTATTATCTAAAGATACTCATATACTACTTAATGGCCCTGCAATCTATTTTTAATTTTTTTTTTTGTCGTACTGTGCATTTCTGCCTCTTTGTAATATACTCAGTGAACTACCACAATTCTCCTTTTCTCCTCACTTCCTTCTGTTTGGAAGAAGCAAGCAAGAGAGGATGTTTCTACATACAGTAGGACTATAAGGTCCCTTTTACATGGCCGTCTCCTAAGCGGGCTCCGTTTTGCTCAGCGGGGATCGCTCCGTTGATCCCTGCTGAGCCAACGGATGACGAATCCGTCTCCGCTCTCTGTGCAGAGACAGATCCGTCAGAGCCCCCCGCCCGCCCCTATGGGAAATTGGAAGGCAACGGATCCATCTGTCTGTTGTCATCTGATCCGCAGATGGATGGAAAATTAGGGTTTTCCTCTGTCACACTTTATGGAAGCGGAGCGGATTGGAGAGCGACGGGTGTCAGCAGACATATCTCTGCTGACATCCGTCGCTCCATAGGGCTGCATGGAGGCTCTGTTCAGGTCCGTATGAAAAAACTGACATGCGGATCTGAACGGAACGTCCGCGTGAAAGGGGCCTAAAGACTAAAGACAAACAGAGTTTTTGTGTATCTTGTTTTGAAATTAAATTTTTTTTTTTTTCCCTTTAAGAAATTTTTATTTTGTTATAACATAGTAACATAGGTACATAACATAAGCAATTCAGTAGTGAATGTTCGATACAGCTCGTACACTAATAACTGGTAACAACCGACACATGACAGATGACAGAAACAGTGAAGAACAACATCCGTATTCATCTTGTATATGATATGCTATTTAGGTGATGTGGGCAGCAGGGGAGGGCTGGCAGCCTTAGGCCTGGGGGGCAAGTCCAGTAAAGTGGTCCATTGAATCACCGAATCAGCTCACCATCCATGCCCACCTGGTTTAATAATAGATATTGATGTTATGAAGCAACACAAATATGAAACAATGTGGTAACATAATTTAATGTTAATAGCAACAAAGGAGGTGCAGCCTCATTAGTGCCCATCAATGCAGCCTGATCAGTGCCCATCAATGCAGCCTGATCAGTGCCCATCAATGCAGCCTCACCAGTGCCCATCCAATGCAGCCTACCATGCAGAAAGAGGAGAGCTGCCGGATTACTAAGAGTGGGGATCTCCTGCTTACCTGGCGTGGACGCTGTCATACGAAGTTCCGCCTCCTGGACCGGCTTCTATAATAGACATCATCCATGGTTGGGCCGGCCCTGGGCGACCCCCTCTGCTTGCAGTTAGTTGGCGGCCATGCCCCTAGCCCCTACTTCCTCCACAAAAAGAAAATATTGTCAGCGGGCAACGGCCGCCAGCCATTTCGAATGTAAGTTGGGGTGGCCTGGGGGGCAATTGCCACACTGCCCCCTGGCCCAGCCCTCCCCTGGTGGGCAGTATGTTTATGAGTATCTCGGTAGTCTTGGGCAGAGGGTTTCTTTGGACAGTCAGGGTGTGAGCCTTTTCTATTTAATAGATAGTGCTCTTGTATATAACCTTTGACATCAGATCTATAAGTCATTGGGCGCTAAGTCATTCGTTTGGATTTTAGAGCATTGTTGAGGGGGATAGAGTTTCAGATGAAATAGATGATTGGTTTCTGGATAGGGATGATTGCAGCATGGTGTCCAAGGATATCTTTCCTCAGACAGTATTCCTCTCACAGCGGTTGTGTTATCAAATTGTCATGATGGGGATAAACTTGAAGAAGGGTGAGATAGGAAGGGGATATGGGTGAGGTATGGAGGGGTATGGGGGGGGTAGTGGGGGGGGAGGGAGGGGAGGGAAGAGGGGGAGATGGAGGGAGGAAATAGAAAGAAAGAAAAAGAATATAGGAGATATGGAAGAGTGAAAGAGGAGCTCCACAGGTCCCCCTCGGTGTCCCCGCCGACGTGTCTGCTTGCTGGGGTCTGAGATGGGGGGGAGTGCTGACACGGGTTTGGAAAGAAAGTCAGTTTCTCTCTGTGGCATGGTTATTGAAGTCGTGTTTGGGAAAGACAGAAAATTGGGGTGCTTTCTCATGTATTGAGGTCTAGTGAGGGGTGTCGCATCACGGTCTGTGGTGTGTCAGTTTGTTGCGGGTTATGGTTTGTTATGTTGAAGTATTCCTGGGTTGTTTTGAAGTGGATCCAGCAGGCCCAGGTCTTGGAGAATTTAGAGGGGGTTTCTTTGGCGATATGTATAAGTTCTTCCATTTCAGCGATTTTGTTTATTTTCTTACACCATTCTGCCAATGTTGGGGGGATGGTGAGTTCTAATGTATTGGGATGCAGAGTTTGGCTGCGTTTATTAGGTGGATAGCAATGGATTTGCGGTAGGTTTGTCTTGGTAGGGTTGTGTGGTGCAGCAGGAATTGGGCTGGGGATAAACTTAGTGGGAGTGTGGAAATTCTGTTAGTTATGTCTCGGACTTGACTCCAAAAATGTTGGAGACGTGGACAGCTCCACCAAATGTGTAGAAGGGTGCCCTGAGCTTCTGAACATCTCCAGCACGCCTCAGGTATAGTATGGTAGTATTTGTGAAGTATTTGTGGGGTTCTGTACCACCGAAGTGCTAGTTTGTAGTTGTTTTCCTGTGTTGCGACGTTCAGTGAACCTTTATGTGTCAATGAAAAAAATGTTTCCCACTGTTCGTCTGAAATATCTTCCTGTAGGTCTTTTTCCCAGTGGGAGCATGTCGTTCCCGAACTGGGGGGATGTCTAGGAAGAAAAAGTTGTGAATGGTAGATATGAGATGCCTTTGTTCGTTTGGTTTTGAGCATAATTTTTCGTAGGGGGAGAGTGGTCGGGAGACTTCTGAGTGCTTATTAAGTTGTCTGATGAAGTGGCGAATTTGGAGATAGGTCCATGGTGATAATGGGGTATCTGCGCTTGTTGTTGCAATGTTCTCTCTGTCTAGTAAGGCACCGTTGTTGAAGAAGTGATGTGCGTATATATCTGGATTTGGCCATGACTCTTCTAGGAAATGGTGAGACAAGCCAGGGGGGAAGGCTGGGTTGTGTCTTATTGGAGTGAGGGGGCCAGGGCTAGAAGATATTTTCGTTTTCTTACATGCTTCTTTGAAACAGTGCAAGGAGGCACGGATAAGAGGATGTTCTTTAAGAGGTTTGGTGTGGTGTTGTGTATTGATCCATGGTATCAACTTAAGGGGGGTGTCTGCAAAAGCGTTTTCGACATGTACCCAGTTTCTCGGATTTGTTTGTTCCGACCAGTTGACTATTCTGGTTAGGTGTGAGGCCCAGTAATAATTTTTGATGTCAGGTAGTCCTATTCCACCCTTTGTTTTAGGTCTGGTCAGATGCGTGTAGCTAATTCTTGGGGTTTTATGTCTCCATAAAAAATCAGAACAGCATTTTTTGACGGACTTGAAAAAAGTTTGTGGTATTAAGATCGGGAGGGTTTGAAGCAGAAAGAGTATGCGTGGGAGGATGTTCATTTTGAGGATTGCTGCTCTACCGAACCATGGAAAGAAGGGTTTGTCCCAATTGCGTATGTCCTCAGTGATCAATTTTAGAAGGGGAGTGTCACATACTTGGTGGTGGAGTTTGACTTATGCAGTGGGCAACCTCTCTTACGACCCTGATTCCTGAACCCCTGGTAGTGTGGACAGGGAGCTCGGGAGTGCAGGGAGGCATGAGGGTCGGACTGGGTCACAGGTGGTGGTGTGCTGGTCCGTGAGGTGCTCGTGCAAGCTGAAGCGCGGTGGTGCAGGCCGGGTCGGTAACGGGCTGGCAGAGCAGTACAGATGGGTCAGGCTGAAGAGTAGTCGGGTGCAAGCAGAGTTCGTTAACTGGCGGGCAGCGAGGTACAAGGGAGCAGGCAGAAGAGTGGTCGTGGAAGCCGGGGTCGGTGCAGGCGGAGATCAATAGCAGAGTCAAGGCAAGCCAGGTCACAGGAACAAACAATCAGGATCACAGGTTGCTACAGGAACACACAAACGCTGTATAACGGACAGCACTCTCCACAGGAAGCAGGAAGTTTAAATAGAGCTGCTCATCCAGGAATTAGAGGAGCCCACAACCAAATGCAATTAACCCTTAGCACAGTCTTTTTCTAACAGGGAGGGTAATTCTTTGTATAAAGGTTTGTGGGGTCTGTTGTTAGGTAAATCCCTAGGTATTTAATTGCATCTGGTTGCCAATGGAAGGAGAAGTTCTCCTGGCATTGTCTAACCATTTCTTTTAAATATTTAAGTTTATTTTCAATTGTAGATGTGTAATTAATTGACACGATAAAGAGAATGCCTTTGAATATTTCGTTTTGTTGCTTTATGCAAACTATACAGAGAATTGGCGGTCATGGGACTTCAAATGAGGCGAGTCGAGAACATAATGTAAACAAATGATAGATAATCAAAATAAATTAATTTATTATACACAATGAGAACACATGATTGTACATAGTTGCAGATGCAGTAGATGAATAAATGGCATTGAAATAACATAAAAAGCTGACAATAAATCAAAATGGTTCAATGGTGTAATAATAGGATGTCATATTACAGACAGATGCACAGTGACAGTGAGCTGTGACACTGCTCTGGCATAAAAAATACTCTACGCGTTTCGAGGGTCCGTCCTCTCGTCAGGAGTATCGTATCAAATTAATCTACAGGATGGGCCATTTATATGGATACACCTTAATACAATGGGAATGGTTGGTGATATTAACTTCCTATTTGTGGCACATTAGTATATGTGAGGGGGGAAACTTTTCAAGATGGGTGGTGACCATGGCGGCCATTTTGAAGTCGCCCATTTTGAATCCAACTTTTGTTTTTTCAATAGGAAGAGGGTCATGTGGAACATCAAACTGTCAAGAAAAACAATGGTGTGCTTGGTTTTAACGTAACTTTATTCTTTCATGAGTTATTTACAAGTTTCTGACCACTTATAAAATGTGTTCAATGTGCTGCCCATTGTGTTGGATTGTCAATGCAACCCTCTTCTCCCACTCTTCACACACTGATAGCAACACCGCAGGAGAAATGCTAGAACAGGCTTCCAGTATCCATAGTTTCAGGTGCTGCACATCTCGTATCTTCACAGCATAGACAATTGCCTTCAGATGACCCCAAAGATAAAAGTCTAAGGGGGTCAGATCGGGAGACCTTGGGGGCCATTCAACTGGCCCACGACGACCAATCCACTTTCCAGGAAACTGTTCATCTAGGAATGCTTGGACCTGACACCCATAATGTGGTGGTGCACACTCTTGCTGGAAAAACTCAGGGAACGTGCCAGCTTCAGTGCATAAAGAGGGAAACACATCATCATGTAGCAATTTCGCACATCCAGTGGCCTTGAGGTTTCCATTGATGAAGAATGGCCCCACTATCTTTGTACCCCATATACCACACCCTGTCTCTTATACA
>BLSH010056761.1:964665-977616 GCA_018402905.1 Glandirana rugosa | reverse complement strand
TTTGGAGTTCCGGTGACCTATACGTTTTAACGATGTACTACTACACAAAGGGAGAAATACGTTACTTCGACCGTGCAAGGGACTCAAAAGTCTAAGGGGGTCAGATCGAGAGACCTTGGGGGCCATTCAACTGGCCCATGACGACCAATCCACTTTCCAGGAAACTGTTCATCTAGGAATGCTCAGACCTGACACCCATAATGTGGTGGTACACCATCTTGCTGGAAAAAACTCAGGGAACGTGCCAGCTTCATTGCATAAAGAGGGAAACACATCATCATGTAGCAATTTTGCATATCCAGTGGCCTTGAGGTTTCCATTGATGAAGAATGGCCCCACTATCTTTGTACCCCATATACCACACCATACCATCAATTTTTTGGTTCCAACAGTCTTGGAGGGAACTATCCAATGTGGGTTAGTGTCATACCAATAGCGGTGGTTTTGTTTGTTAACTTCACCATTCACATAAAAGTTTGCCTCATCACTGAACAAAATCTTTTGCGTAAACTGAGGGTCCTGTTCCAATTTTTGTTTTGACCATTCTGCAAATTCAGTGTGCCGATCTGGGTCATCCTTGTTGAGATGCTGCAGTAGCTGGAGTTTGTAAGGGTGCCATTTGTGAGTAGCTAATATCCGCCATAGGGATGTTCGACTAATGCCACTCTCCAGTGACATGCGGCGAGTGCTACGCTGTGGGCTCTTGCTGAATGAAGCTAGGACAGCCACTGATGTTTCTTCATTAGTGACAGATTTCATGCATCCACATCTTGGCAAATCCAACACTGAACCTGTTGCACGAAACTTAGCAAGCAGTTTGCTAACTGTAGCATGGTAGATGTGTGGTCTCGTAGGCTGTCTTGCATTGAAATCTGCTGCAATGACCCGGTTACTGCGTTCACCAGACATCAACACAATTTCTATCCGCTCCGCACGTGTTAACCTCAGCGACATGTCAATGGCTGTAAACAAGAGAAACTTGTAAATAGCTCATGAAAGAATAAAGTTACGTTAAAACCAAACACACCATTGTTTTTCTTCTCACCAACCATTCCCATTTTATTAAGGTGTATCCATATAAATGGCCCACCCTGTATAGGTATAGATAATGCAAAATATGTATATTAGTACGTTCCTTATGAGAAACCAAGGAGAGGGATCTTGGGTAGACAAGGTATAAAATATTTCTTACATGTCAGCTTAATGGCCCAAAGAGTGATAGTGAGACAGGAGCGTCAACTGCAAAGTCGATCCCGGGGCTGGGGCGGGGCAAAAATGCCCAAACCGTGCACAACAACCAGGCGGCATACCAAGATCCGTAAGGAGATGAATAAAGAGAATCTCTAATCCACACCAAGCTAGGAATAATCAAAAGGGGATATGTCAGTGGGTATACAGAGATGTAATTGTTGAGGAGAGTTTCTGTCCCCAGCAGGTTGAAACAAATGTGAGGATTTGTGTGGTAATGACTGGGCTGATGAGTTGGTCACTTCAGTTGAAGTTTCTGTTAATAAAAAGAAAGCAGTTAAAAGTGGTGTTTGTCATGTCATGTGCACTAATGCCTGTAGTTTAGGCAACAAGCTTTGTGAACTGACAGCTCTTATGTCTAGGGACAACTTGGACCTTGTTGCAATTACAGAGACATGGTTCAAGGATTCAAATGACTGGGAAATAACTACACCAGGGTGCACACTATACAGGAATGACAGAGTAGGGAAGAGGGGAGGTGGAGTTGCCATATATGTAAAAAATGGCATAAAACTAACATTAATTCAAAAGACAAATGAAATACTTGAAACCCTCTGGGTCTGCCTTCCAACCAGGGAGGGATCTTCCCTTAGAATTGGACTAGTATACAGACCCCCAGGACAGAGTGAAGATTATGATAACTTGTTGATTGATGAGATAACTCAAATGGCAATAATGGGAGAGGTTTTGATTATGGGTGACTTCAACATGCCTGACGTTAACTGGAATTCTCAAACTGCTATTACATGCAGGAGCAGGGATGTAATGGAAGCACTGAATAGGGTTTCTCTAAAACAGTTAGTAAAAAGCCCAACCCGAGGTGATCTTATTCTTGATCTAGTACTGACAAATGGGGATCAACTGTCTGATGTTGAGGTGGTGGAGAATTTGGGTTCTAGTGATCACCAATGTCTTTGGTTTGATATTAAAACAAGAATTGAAAAATCATATACAAAAACAAAAGTTTTAGATTTTAAAAGGACACATTTTGCTGAAATGGGGAAATTTCTAAAAAATGAACTGAAAGGTTGGAGTAAAATGACAGGAGTAAGTAATCAGTGGGCACTATTAAAGTCTACCATTGTGGAGGCAACTAGATTATATGTCAGGCAAGTTAGTAAGAATAAACGGAAGAAAAAACCAATATGGTTCACCAAAGGGGTAAGTAGGATAGTATAGGGAAAAAAATGGCATATAGAAGATTCAAGGAAACAGGAGGTGCAGCTGACAGAGAGGAGTATAAAAATAGACAAAAGGAGGCCAAACACATTATCGGCGCTGCAAAAGCACAGAAAGAGGAGGAAATTGCTAAGTCTATTAAGGAAGGAGATAAAACATTTTTTAGGTACATTACAATGGGATCACTAAAATGAAAACTGGGCACAACACATATGTTAAGGGAGACCAGGATGTAGCAAACCATTTAAACAATTACTTCTGTTCAGTCTTTTCAGAAACAGACTGCACTAATGATAACAAATTAGGGAATCATATTGGTGCTAGTAATGATGGTTCATTTCTAGGATTTCTGGAGACAGAGGTAGCTGAGGAACTGGCTCGGTTAAAGCTTAATAAAGCAATGGGCCCTAATGGTATTCATCCCAGAGTTCTAAGAGAACTTCGTGATATAGTTATTGGACCATTAACAAATCTTTTAAATAAATCTCTTCTAACAGGAGAAGTTCCCCATGACTGGCGGATAGCTAATATTGTACCTATCCACAAGAAGAGAAGCAAGGTAGAAGCTGGCAATTACAGGCCAGTGAGTTTAACATCAATTGTAGTCAAGGTAATGGAATCACTTCTGAAAAGAATGATCATTGATCATCTAAAAATACACAGCTTGCTGGACCCAAAGCAGCATGGCTTTACTGAGGGCAGATCGTACCAGACAAATCTGATTGAATTCTTTGACTATATTACCAGAGTTTTGGACCAGGGTGGTGCTGTGGACATAGCGTATCTTGATTTCAGCAAGGCATTTGATACAGTTCCACATAATGATCTAATACAAAAGTTGTACAAGCTGGGACTTAACCCTTGCGTGGTTCAGTGGATATGCAGTTGGCTAAAGGATAGATCCCAGAGTGTGCTTGTAAATGGGGTTCACTCAGAACAGAGACCAGTCACTAGTGGGGTACCACAAGGCTCTGTACTGGGTCCTGTTCTATTTAACCTATATGTAAGTGATATAACTAAAGGTTTGTTGGGCAATGTATGTCTTTTGCTGATGATACAAAGGTGTGTAATAGGGTTGATATCCCTGGAGGTGTCTGTAACATGGAACATGATTTGGCATTGCTGGAAGATTGGTCAAAGCAGTGGAGACTGCAGTTCAATACTTCTTAATGTAAAATAATGCATCTAGGGAAAAAGAATCCCCTTAGAGAGTACAGCATTGGGGGTACAGTGTTAGCCAACACTACAGAACAAAAAGATTTGGGGGTGCTTATTTCAGATGATTGCAAAATGAGCAAACAGTGTGACCAGGCAGTGGGAAAAGCAAATAGAATTTTGGGATGTATCAGTAGAGGGATCACCAGTAGGAGGAAGGAGGTTCTGATTCCTCTACAGTTGCAAGAAAAAGTATGTGAACCCTTTGGAATGATATGGATTTCTGCACAAATTGGTCATAAAATGTGATCTGATCTTCATCTATGTCACAACAATAGACAATCACAGTCTACTTAAACTAATAACACACAAAGAATTAAATGTTACCATGTTTTTATTGAACACACCATGTAAACTTTCACAGTGCATGCAGAAAAAGTATGTGAACCCCTAGACTAATGACATCTCCAAGAGCTAATTGGAATGAGGTGTCAGCCAACTGGAGTCCAATCAATGAGATGAGATTGGAGGTGTTGGTTACAGCTGCCCTGCCCTATAAAAAACACACACCAGTTCTGTGTTTGCTTTTCACAAGAAGCATTGCCTGATGTGAATGACGCCTCGCACAAAAGAGCTCTCAGAAGACCTACTGTTAAGAATTGTTGACTTGCATAAAGCTGGAAAGGGTTATAAAAGTATCTCCAAAAGCCTTGCTGTTGATCAGTCCACGGTAAGACAAATTGTCTATAAGTGGAGAAAGTTCAGCACTGCTGCTACTCTCCCTAGGAGTGGCTGCCCTGTAAAGATGACTGCAAGAGCACAGTGCAGACTGCTCAATGAGGTGAAGAAGAATCCTAGAGTGTCAGCTAAGACTTACAAAAGTCTCTGGCATATGCTAACATCCCTGTTAGCGAATCTACAATACGTAAAACACTAAACAAGAATGGATTTCATGGGAGGATACCACAGAGGAAGCCACTGCTGTCCAAAAAAAACATTGCTGCACATTTACAGTTTGCACAAGGGCACCTAGATGTTCCACAGCAGTACTGGCAAAATATTCTGTGGACAGATGAAACCAAAGTTGAGTTGTTTGGGAGAAACACACAACAGTATGTGTGGAGAAAAAGAGGCACAGCGCACCAACATCACAACCAAAACCTCATCCCAACTGTGAAGCATGGTGGTGGGGGTATCATGGTTTGGGGCTGCTTTGCTGCGTCAGGGCCTGGACGGATTGCTATCATCAAAGGAAAAATGAATTCCCAAGTTTATCAAGACATTTTGCAGGAGAACTTCTGTCCAGCAGCTGAAGCTCAACAGAAGATGGGTGTTGCAACAGGACAACAGCCCAAAGTATAGAAGTAAAATCAACAACAGAAGGGCTTAAACAGAAGAACATACGCCTTCTGGAGTGGCCCAGTCAGAGTCCTGACCTCAACCCGATTGAGATGCTGTGACATGACCTCAAGAAAGCGATTCACACCAGACATCCCAAGAATATTGCTGAACTGAAACAGTTCTGTAAAGAGGAATGGTCAAGAATTACTCCTGACCGTTGTGCACGTCTGATCTGCAACTACAGGAAACGTTTGGTTGAAGTTATTGCTGCCAAAGGACGTTCAACCAGTTATTAAATCCAAGGGTTCACATACTTTTTCCACCTGAACTTTGAATGTTTACATGGTGTGTTCAATAAAAACATGTTAACATTTAATTCTTTGTGTGTTATTAGTTTAAGCAGACTGTGATTGTCTATTTTTGTGACTTAGATGAAGATCAGATCACATTTTATGACCAATTTGTGCAGAAATCCATATCATTCCAAAGGGTTCACATACTTTTTCTTGCAACTGTATATAGATCTTTAGTGAGACCTCACTTAGAATACTGTGTCCAGTTCTGGAGACCACACTTACAAAAAGATATTGATAAGATAGAACGAGTTCAGAGACGGGTAACAAAAATGGGGAAAGGTCTGGGGGATAAAACATATCAAGAGCGACTTCAGGAACTTAATATGTGCAGTCTGGAGGAAAGAAGGGAGAGAGGAGACATGATTGAAACCTTTAAATACATCAAGGGGGCGAATAAGGTTCAAGAGGGCAGTCTTTTCAATATGAAACCAAAATCAAGAACACGGGGTCATGACCTCAAACTAACTGGAGGGAAGTTCAAAACTAATCTTAGAAAGTATTATTTTACTGAAAGGGTGGTTGATGATTGGAATAAACCACCAACAGAGGTTGTGAGACAGTCAACAGTAAATGGCTTCAAGCATGCTTGGGATAAACATAAATCTATTGTCAGACAACAAGGTTCATGTAAAAAAAATAAAAAAAATAAAAAGGGGCAGACTTGATGGACTACTCAGTCTTTTTCTGCCATTTTTCTATGTTTCTATGTTTCTAATACTATAAATGGGTCAAATAAAGAGGTCTAGGTGTGAAGATAAAAGGAGATGTAAATAAAGGTTACCCAAAGGGGTGCACAAAACCACCAAGAAAGGTAGAGTGTTCCTCATGATACCACACCAAGTGGAGAGTGAGAAAGTGAAGGGGTGGTGTAGAGGTAACCAGATCCCATATGTACCATAGATAGAATGATAAGGGCGAAGCCTGGATGAATGAATAGGCTGAGACGAGTACTCACTTGCAAATGGAGAGTGTATGGAGGTACTAATGTGAACGTGCATGGTGGTGGCAACCCAAAGAAGTAACCCAAAGAGTTCCCGCACCAATGTGAACCTAGGCTTAAAGGGGTTGTGAACCATTGCAGTTTTTTACATTTTCTATGTATTAATGTAAAAAAACCTGCTCCAGCCAGTGTCTCAGGTTCTCATTGGATATATCGATAACAGCGCAGCCATTGGCTTCCACTGCTGTCAATCAAATCCAATGATGCTGGAGCGGGGCCGAGTCCTGCTGTCTGTGTCCATGCACGCAGCAGCAGGACACAGGAGCGTGCCCGCATGGGTGATGGGTCACTCGATGCGGTAAGGGGCCAGGAGCACCGCTGGGGGACCTCGGAAGAGGAGGATTGGGGCCACTCTGCACCCTTGCACAGGGGAGGTAAGTATGACATGTTTACAATCACTTTAAATAGATTTAGAATCTGCCACTTTCCTTATTAGAGCCCTGCAAGTACAGCAGCTGACTGATAATTATAAAGTCACTTCAATTCACATTCACTTTCCATATGGGTGCAGACAAACAAACCGCTATTTCTTCAGAATAGCAAAATGTAGGAATCTGCAACAAAATTTGTTAAAATCCCTGCAATGTATAGAGGGTAGACATGGGCTGAACACCCCCCGGTTCAGTTCACGCCAGAACTCCCAAACAGAGAAAAAGTTATGCCCTGAACCAAGAACTTCACTGAAGTCTATGTGACCCAAACTTGAAAAATCAATAGTCCCCATTTTGAAGGCTTATATGCAATTATTGCCCATAAAAAGGTATGGAGGCCTGGGTACTGCCCTGAGGGACATGTCTCAATGCAATTTTTTTTTAAAAGGATTGTTTTTAAAGGTGCAGTGATTTTAATACTGCTTAAAGTAAAACAATAAAAATGGAAACTCCTTTAAGTATAGTGCCTGGGGGTCCCCTTGGCCTGCCTGTAAAGTGAAGCATCTATAGTATGTACACGCTGCAGCAAAAAATACATTCCTAAATAAAAAAAAATGAGTCAAATCACATTTAAATTGACTTGCGGTTGCAATTGCCGACCAGCAATATAAAAATGAAAAATAAAAAAAACAGTGTGCCCCCCAGTCTATACCACACCAAATCTTTTTTTTTTTAAACGGCATGGGGTCCTCCCCAAAATCCAAACCAGACAAGAAAGGGGGGGAGTGAGCGAGCGGCCCCCCTCTTGAACCATACAAGGCCACATGCCCTTAACATGGTGATGAAGACAAAGGCCTCTTCCTGACAAACCTGGGCGGTGGTTGTGAGGGTTTATCGGAATCTGGAAGCCCCCTTTAATCACTTACCGACCGTGTTGTGTACATTTACTGCTGCACTGTGGCAGCGCTGCGCAAATCGCTGTATATAAACTAGCCCGCTGCGTGAGTGTGGCCGCAGGTCTGGTGGATGTCCACCGGTGACCCGCGATCGCCTAATACAGAGGCAGAATGGGGAACTGCCGATGTAAACACGGCAGTTTCCCATTCTGTCAGGGGACATGACAGTAATCTACTGATCCCTGTAATTGTGATCAGTTAGATCTGTCATGCCCCTGCCAGCCCAACCCCCACACAATTTGAACACCAGTGAGGGAACACATTTAACCCCTTGATCGCCCCCTACACCTTAACCCCTTCCCTGCCTGTGACATTTACACAGTAATCAGTGGCTATTTTTTTTCATATATTTTTTTTTTGATATGTACTATAGCAAAAAGAAAAAATATAGTTTTTTTTTGTTTATAGCGCAAAAAAATAGAAACCTCAGAGGTGATCAAATACCACCAAAAGAAAGCTCTATTTGTGGGGAAAAAAAGAACTTCAATTTTGTTTGGGTACAACGTCGCACGACTGAGCAATCGTCAGTTAAAGCGATGCAGTGCTGAATCGCAAAAAGTGCTCTGGTCAGGAAGGGGGTACATTTTTCCAGGGCTGAAGTGGTTAACAAGGGGTCCCCCCATGTGAATGAGTATGGTGTACATTGTACCCTTATTCATTTACTAAAAAAAAACGTCAAAAATAAATAAAAACACTAGACAAGTTTTTGACAAGTCCTTTATCAAAAAAATGTAAAAAAAATAGAAAGCCAATGTCCCCCGATGTAGATCCGTCGTCAATCATAACTCCCGCTGCACTGCCGGAACCAAAAAAAAAAGTTCTGCACTGTCGAATGCCTCCGTCAGTCGACAGTTCTTAAGTAGGATAATAATGATGATGAAAAAAAATTATGTCACC
Organism: Glandirana rugosa; assembly: GCA_018402905.1. Classification (NCBI taxonomy): domain Eukaryota; kingdom Metazoa; phylum Chordata; class Amphibia; order Anura; family Ranidae; genus Glandirana; species Glandirana rugosa. Next base: position 969,113 of record BLSH010056761.1, on the reverse strand, counting down.
TGGTGGCCCCGTCCCTTATGATGTCACCTACCCAGCATGCACGGGTAAGTGACATCACAAGGAAGCAGGGCCACCAGGTAATGTCGACCAGTGGCTCTACCTATTTAAGAACTTTCATAGGGTGGAGCCCGCAGTAGGAGGTTAGCCTTGGTTGACGGCGGAGCGTTTTTGTTTTTTTCATTTTCTGGGTCAGCAGTGGCAGCGTCGTCATGATTGATAATGAATCAACATCAGGGGGCATTGTTGTTTAATTTTTTTTAATAAAGGAATTGTCAAAATCTATGTCTGTGATTTTATTGCTATTTGACACTTTTTTGGCGAATGGGTAGAGGTACAATGTACCCCATACTCATTCACATAGGGGGCAGGATCTGGGGGCTCCTGACCCACAGACTCTCACAGCCACAGCCCAAGGTTGTGGAGAAGAAGTCCTTTTCCCCATCAACATCCACCCATCAAAGCACCCACCCCCCACGTTGAGGGCACGTGGCGTGGTATGGTTTAGGAGGGGGGGCTCGCTCATCTCCCTCCTTTCCTGGCCTGCCAGGCTGCGCACTCGCATAAGAGTCTTTTTCTATTTTTTTTTTTATTTTGTCACATTTAGTTAATGTCTATACTCAGTAATTTGATAACATAGCGTTACACATCAAATTCTTATATAATAAAGAGAAAATATGGAAAAAATAGAAAATAAGGTTAAACATAGCAATGCAATTGCGCCAATATGTGGTAAAGCAAAAGATAGTTATTAGCGGATGTTTATAAATAGGCCCCCAAAATAATTATAGATCTGTTCTCTATTAAATCCATGTATATCTTACTGGGTTCACAAATATATACAAGCAGTGCTGCTTACAGTCTGTGAAACATGCTTATTACAACTCCAAAAACACATTCTGTCTCTGTTGTTAACACAATTATCTAATCTGCATGTACAGGTTATTCAGCCATCTGTGAAAAAAGTAAAATGCATAAAAGTGACAGTACCAAGAGAAAGGATTATTGTGCTATTTTCTCATGCTACAAAATTCTTAAACATGCTACCTCAAAGGAGAAAAATCTGAAAGTGATAATACTTTCTCTATACTAATGACCTCCTAGACTATTCCAAGAAGTCGGATGATTGGGCAGCAAGCCAACATATCTACCAACCAAAATTTTAAAACTGCTTAAATTCTAATTTAGTTAATCCATCACATTGTGGTCTCTGAAAGAACACGTTCTCAGGTTACACACATGATTTATTAATTTGACACTTAAAGAAGAGCTCCGCGGCCAAACAAAAAATTAAAAGTCAGCAGCTACAAATACTGTAGCTGCTGACTTTTAATATTAGGACACTTACCAGTCCAAGGATCCCACGATATTGGCATCCCAGCTGATTTTCCAATCGGCTCCCGGGTGCTGCCATTCATTGTAAGGGAAACCGGCAGTGAAGCCTTACAGTATCACAGCCAGTTCCCTACTGTGCATGCGCGAAGAGTGCTGAACTTTCTCAATGGCCCGGCGGCGGGGGAAGGAGTAGGGGGGCTGAACTTCTGAGGGACCTCACCGGGACAAGGTTTCTCAGAAGTGGGGATAGGTACCTGCCAAAAACAGGTACCCGCTCCCCCCCCCCCCCCAAAAGGTGCCAAATGTGGCAGCGGAGAGGGGGAGGAAGCAAACAAGTAGAGCTTCCCCTTTTGGGAGGAGCTCCGCTTTAAGGGTGAATTCACATAGTGTGGTGACAGTCATTTTACTGCATTGTAAAACACCACAAGGATACACAGAAAACAATGGTTTCCTGTGTGTTCCATTCACACTGCAATGCAGCCTGAAGCTGCGCTAAAATGCAGCATGCTGCATTTTATTGAAGCATATTGTACAGAAGTACTTGGCACTGTACAGCAGCACAGAGCATCGCTATGCTGTACAGCAGGGGTCCTCAAACTATGGCCCTCCGGTTGTTCAGGAACTACGATTCCCATCATGCCTAGTTATGTCTGTGAATGTCAGAGTTTTACAATGCCTCATGGGATGTGTAGTTCCGCAACAGCTGGAGGGCCGTAGTTTGGGGATCCCTGCTGTACAGCAATATGAATGAAGTGTATGTATGTACATTGCAAATAGAAATTGTGGAAAACCGGGGCGTGTCCTGGCCGTGAGAGGAGATGGCTGCCTAACTACCGAGCTCTGCCGCTCTGCTCCTCCATTAAGCGACTCCAGCCCGCATATAGCCTCCATTCCCCCTCCATACTAGAGGGGAACCTGCCGGGACCTGACTGTATCATGCCCAAGAAGGACAAGCAAGCGATCGGGTCACGCAAGCTTGATTTCTATATGAGGCCTGCTCCGTGTAATGGCGCCGCTCGGCACAGCGAGGAGCAAGAAGGAGTACAGACGGACCGAGCGTCACAGGCACAAGGAAATCCCGCTGCAGACATGGCTGAAATGGATGACACCCCAGCACCAGCCAAGGATCAACTACCGATCACAGGGGACAGAGGTAAGAGACTTGCAGAATTCCCACTACATTCTCCCAACAAACAGCCGCCCACTAAGAGGCAATATGGCGCTGGGACCTGTAGTCCCACAATAGAAGATACCTCTGTCCCCTCTCTAGCAGTCTTTCCCACCTCAGATAGCCCTGCATCAGAACAGGCCATAAAAACCATGCTTCTAGCACTACAAGCAGACCTGCATAAGGAGCAAAAAGCCTCCATCATACAATTACAAGGGGAAGTGACATCCCTAGACCGTACAAATTACATTGAACAACATTTAGAAGAAGCTACCAAAGCTCACAACAAGATGGTAGACATACAGGACGACCAAGCGGCCGTGATTCAAATGCTACTCCTAAAGGTCGCTGACCTAGAGGACCGGTCACGCAGGCAAAACATAAAAATCAGGGGGGTATCAGAATCCCTAGCCACCCCAGAAATTATCCCATACCTACAGCAGCTATTTCGGAAAATAATACCATCCCTCACCACAAAAGATCTGCTCATAGACCATGCACACAGGATCCGCAAGCCACAACACTTGCCGGCTTCAGTCCCCAGAGACATTCTGGCACGACTGCATTACTTCCATGTCAAAGATAATATCATGAGAGCAGCCAGGTCAATACGCACTATGCCAGAACCCTTCAGCAAAATACTACATTTCAATGACATTTCTCCTGCCACATCTCAAGCCCGTAAAACCTTCTCCCAGGTCACAGCAACCCTCATGGAACAAAAAATTCCATACAAATGGGGGATACCCCACCAAGCTGCTTGTAACACACAACAATCAACAAATTTTGGTTCTCACTCCGAAAGAAGGCATCAAACTTCTGAATAACTGGGGCTTTACTACCCAAGAGCCAACCACGACACCGAATAGAAGCCCTCACCAGAAAATGCAAAATCCCTGGGCTACCAGATCCAATACTTAACAGATGCAACTATGAGTCCCAAACCCCTTCTATTTGAGAAGGGTGACTAATAGCTGGATATCCAATTCACCAGCAAGTTGAATCCAGCATAGGAGCGAGTGAGTCAGATCGGACACTACTCACACCCCCAAGGAACATAGTGTGCCAAGCACACTAGCCTAAACCACAGTTGACAATTTATCTTTGTTCAATTACTCTTTTTTGTTCTCTTCTTTGAAACTGCCAACTACTGTTTTTTTTTTCTTTCTTTTGTTGAACAAATTGCACATTCATAGAGCACACCCACTGAACAGTGACGCAACTTCATCACCCAGAAAACAACACTACAGTTGTTTGATTGCCGCAAACCTCACACAGCTGTGACATTTATTATAAGGGTAACTATTGTCAGTGTCCAAGATACCCCCTCTAGGGACACAAGGGGAAGTAACCCTTAAAAAGCGCCTGCAGTTGTTAATTACTTTCTAATTCCCAAGATATCATGTCTCTCACAATTGTATCCCTAAATGTGAAGGGACTAAACAGCCCCTTCAAGCGCTCGCTACTATGGCGAGAAGCCAAACTACAAAAAGCAGATGTCCTGTGTATTCAGGAAACACATTTCACTGAACACAACCCACCCAAATGCTCAAACAAGCGATTTCCAATATGCTTCTATGCCTGCTCAGATCAAAAAAAAAAGGGAGTCATGATTGCGATCAGTGCATCGGTCGCCTTCAGACTCACCCACTTAGAGCAAGATCCATCAGGCAGGTTTATAATTCTGTCTGCCTCTCTTAACAACCAGCCAGTGGTTATAGCAAACATATATGCCCCAAATACCAATCAAAAACGCTTTTACAGATCGGTTTTTCAAAAAATTCAACATGTCCCCAGAGACCAACTCATCCTCTGTGGGGACTTTAATGAGGTCATCGACCCCCTTGTACACTGTGCTACTACACCAGTTTTATGAGTAAACGGATTATTAAGACGTGTGTCACATGTTCCCCCAGCTACTGGAGTAATTTCAGGGGTGTCTCCTACT
>BLSH010056761.1:889110-900544 GCA_018402905.1 Glandirana rugosa | reverse complement strand
CTGATCTTAACATAATGACGATTATGTAAGTTGGTCCTTGACCTACGTCGCCGGGGATCACCGACCTTTGGTATAGCGGTAGTGGTGACGTGATAACCCTCAAGGAAAAAGAAGGATACACCAACGACCATCTCAACTCGTTTGAAGATCTTCAAGTCCAAGACGACCAAGCCGGCTTGAAGCCCTGCTTCAGGCCCAAGCCCAGGCCTGTCTTGGGCTTGAAACTGGGCCTGGGGCTTGGGGTAACTTTAGTTACCCCTGGGCTTGAAAATCCGTGTTTTTACCGGGGCGATTAACTATCAAAAGTGTGTGTCAAACGTCTACAAGTCCCTATACCGAAGAGGGCCGATTACATATGAAAAGAGTGTCTCAAAATTCTACTAACATCCTACATGTTAGTAGAATTTTGACACACTATTGATATGGTTTCCAGCCACTAGGGGCCGCTGCATCCAGTTCCTGGTTGAATGTATTAGCAGTAATACAATTCTAGTCTTTTAATTTGCTCTTTTATATTTCTTCTTACTGGCGATGTTTTTATTTATTTTTTGATTCCTCTTTTTTCTGTTTCTCTCTTAAGAGAGACGGAGGGAGAACTTGGCAGTGTCCATGAGGTAACTTCCGGTCTGCTGGTTTTGTTGTGATCTGTATTGGCACGCATGGTGTTTCCGGTCTCTGTGTTATATAATGTGCATAGTTACGCTAAGGCCACGCCCCTGACGACATCTTTTACATGATGAAACGCATTGGGAGGAGCCTAAGGATGCACGCCGCACGAGACTAGGAGCTGGAGTGTTGGACGCCATCTTTGAGGTTGGAAACCGGCCGCTGCTAACCAGACGTTCGTTTTTAAATGTGAGTGGCTACATGTTTTATCAAATAAATCTTTGTGAATACCATCTGCACTATTGGGAGTTCCTTTTTTCTTTTTCTGTGGTTGCTGGTTACACTGGAAGTCGGAGTTGGTGGATCGGTATCATAGAATTGAAAACACTTCTGGAGAGAGGGGTTTTGTACTGATCTGAAGCAGCTATTCAGGTACAGACCGCTGGAGTATCAGCGTTTGTGATTGGAGGCCTACACTGACCCTCTGTAGTGGGGGGTCGGTGGGGTCTGGGAAGCAGACATTTTTGGTGGTGACTCTGGTGATGGGCTGCACTGGACCGTTTTCATTACTACGCACCTAACTCATAAACTGTTTCATGCTACTATTTATCATCATTGCGCTGCAGTGTTATTTACAATTTTATAAAAGTGAGCCTATCAACCATGTCTGTGGACAGGCGCACACTTTGAATGGTTACAAACCCTCCAGCAGCACTGAATGTCCGTTTAGAAAGCATGCTGGATGCAGGAAAGGCCAGTAGCTCAATTGCATATTGAGCAAGTTCCGGCCAGTGGTCCATCCTCAAGACGCAGTAACTAAGTGTATGCTCAGTTGGAAAGGTCTCCAAGTCTGCTCTTGCCCCTATATATTCCTGCACCATATAATGCAGATGCTGACGATGATTGCTTGAACCTATCTGGCCTGGGCGCTGAGGACTGACATTTTTTTTAAAGGCATAGGTCAGCCAGCCACCATCTCCACCGCTCTGCCTCTGAATGACCGAAGCTTTAGTAACACATTGTCCAACACCAGGACATAGGTAGCCTCCCAGGGTCAGGAAAGGCGTTGCACAAACTTTTCTTCAAGGTATCCTGAAGATGTTTCATCCTCTGCTCCCTCTGCACAGGCAGGATGAGCTCTGCAACTTTACCCTTGTAACGTGGATCAAGAAGGGTTGCCAGCCAGTAGTGATCCCTCTCCTTGATACCACGAATCCTAGGGTCCTTTCGCAGGCTTTTCAGAATCAAAGAGCCCATGCAGCATAAGTCTGAGGAGGCATGAGTGTCCTCTGGGTCACTGAGGATGACATTATCTGGAACTACCTCCTCCCAGCCACGTACAACTCCCTGGGTTTCTGGGGACTGAAAACCAAGATCCCTTGAAGACTGCTGCGTGTTATCCTCCACATCCATGCTGACAAAAAAATCCTCCTCCTCCTCCTCCTGTGCATTTGGTGGCTCTGCAGGAATGCTCTCTGCATAAAAGGGGCCTTGAGAGGAAAGGAAGTCCACCTCATCCTCCCGCTGTTCTGCCTCAAGTGCCCTGTCCATGATTCCACAAAGCGTGTGCTCCAGAAGGAATATTAGAGGGACAGTGTCACTGATGCATGCATTGTCGATGCTCAACATCCTTGTGGCCTCCTCAAATGGTGCCAGGACAGTGCATGCATCCTTGGTCAGTAGCCACTGACATAGCGAAAATAAGCCAAGCTCCCCTGAGCCTGTCTTGGTGCCATGCTCACAGAGGTACTCATTGATGGCCCTCTGCTGTGCGTACAGTCGCTGCAGAATTGCCAAAGTTGAGTTCCACCTGGTGGGCATGTCACAAATGAGGCAGTTGGTGGGCAGGTTGAATTCCCACTGAATGTCAGCCAGCCAGGCACTGGCATTGTATGAACGCCGGAAATGACCACAGACTTTTCTGGCCTGCCTCAGGATATCTGGGTACCTGGTCAAGAAACGCTGCACCACCAAATTCAAGAGGTGTGCCAACATGGAACATGTGTCAAGTGTCCCTTTTTGAGGGCAGAGAGAAGGTTGGTGCCATTGTCGCATACAACCTTTCCTGGCTCAAGCTGCCGTGGCGTCAACCACCTCTGAGCTGACAGAATCTCTGTGGCTCCTGTCTCCAAGACAGACTAACTCAAGCACGCATGGCATCTTTTAGCCTGACTGCATAGCCCCTTGAATGCTTAGGGAGCACTGCAGGTTCAGAGGACAATTCTGTAGAAGAGGCCACAGAGGTAGAAGAAAAGGAGGGGGTGAAGAAGGTGGATGTGGCAAAATCACCACCAGCTTTTTGGAGGTGTGGTGGCGAAACTAGCTACAACACTGAACCCTGTCCTGCATCCTTCCCAGCTGCCAGTAGAGTTACCCAGTGTGCTGTGAAGGAAAGGTAACGTCCCTGACCGTGCCTGCTGGACCATGAGTCAGTGGTAATATGAACCCTGCTGCTGACCGCCCTGTCCAATGAGGCCAAAATATTGCCTTCCACATGACGGTAGAGAGCTGGAAGAAGGGGTTGCGATCCCAGATGAGGAGCAAGGCAAAGTCTGCCTTGTTTTCTGGTGTCGGTTTTTCAGATGCTGTTGCCAATGGACTGCATGGCTGGTCGTCATATGTCTTGTCAAGACAGTAGTGCCCACGCGGCTGGAGGTCTGGCCATGCTTGACCCGCTTCAGACATAGATTGCAAATGGCAACAGTGGGATCTACTGCACAAGTGTTAAAAAATGCCCACACCAAAGAACTTTTGAAAGTCAGTGGGGAGCCAGCAGCACCCTGCACCTGTGGAGCTCTGTTCTGTGATACAATTGGGTGCCTGCCCTTAAGCTGGCCCCTGGAGGACATCCTGCCACATTGGAGTTGTGCCTCCTCCTCCTCCTCACTTTCCTCCTCTATTCTCTCAGGCACCCAAGTACAGTCTGTCTCATCATCCCCTCCTTCCTCGTCACTGGAGCAAACTTTGCAGTATACTGCAGCTGGGGGAATGAATGCTAGTTTCTTGTGCTTCTGTGGCACCCCCTGTCTCTAGGCTCATGATACTCCCTTCCTCAACCTGGGAACCAACATCAGAGCCTTCAAATTGCTGCGCATCCTCCATCAGTATGTAACCAACACTATGGTCGAATAATTCTGGTGACTCCTCCATGCATGATGGTGGGGCTACAGAAGGAGTAACTGTGGATAAGGATCCAGTGGAACAGGCTGCTTTGGAAGGCAAACTTGCATGAGCCTGGGTGACAGAGGATGAGGAGGATGGGGACAGCTTAGTTATCCACTCAACCAAGTCTTCTGCATGTTGTGGATAAATAGCACGGCCAACAGCAGAAAAAAGGACAAGCGTGACCCACCTGCAGAGGATGCACCATGTCTGCCACCACCACTTTTCACTGAAGACACAGAGGCTGCTTGTCCTCTTTTTATGGCCTGGGGGCATTTGCCTCTCCTATGTGGCCTTCCTGACATGATGAGGATTTTTTAACACCGCACTATGCTGTATTATATACCGTACACCCCCGAATGCACTTATATATAGTGTACACTCAATACACTGTGTGTGTGTGTGTGTGTGTATATATATATATATATATATATATATATATATATTAGACTATATCTATTTTAAGACACCACGTCAAGTGTACTATATAGAGTACATACACCCCCGAATGCACTTATATATAGTGTACACTCAATACCCTGTATGTGTTGTGGGCAATCAGCTTCAAGTGGAGGGGTTCTCCAAGCAAGTAATCCAGCCCTATGTCAGGTTAAGGGCTCCCTGCCCATGTTTATCCACTCAGAAAATAAGAATAAAACAGAAAGGTCTTCCTCGCAGGGGTAGAAAAACAGTCCCAAAACCAAAACGTCCATTAACTGAAAATAAGCCTCCTGGCTAATGGACAGACCTCCCTGGGTCTGCTTCAGACCTGCAGGCATGTTCATTCACAGCCTGCTCCTTGTTTCTCAGCACCACCACTGACTACACCTAGGTCAGGTAAAATTATACTGGGGAGCAAGGTGTGACCAATCCTTAATCCTTTGCTGCCTACAGACCTCTCCCTGCCACCCATCTACCTTAAGAATCTCAGGATTCTATGTGGCAGATATACTCCATCTACAACTGACATGGGCTGTTTGTCACAGTGTATATATATATATATATATATACAGTATCTCACAAAAGTGAGTACGCCCCTCACATTTTTGTAAATATTTTATTATATCGTTTAATGTGACAACACTGAAGAAATTACACTTTGGTACAATGTAAAGTAGTGAGTGTATGGCTTGTATAACAGTGTAAATTTGCTGTCCCTTCAAAATAACTCACAGCCATTAATGTCTAAACTGCTGGCAACAAAAGTGAGTACACCTCTAAGTGAAAATGTCCAAATTGGACTCAATTAGCAATTTTCCCTCCCTGGTGTCATGTGACTTGTTAGTGTTACAAGGTCTCAGGTGTGAAGGGGGAGCAGGTGTGTTAAATTTGGTGTTATTGCTCTCACTCTCTCATACTGGTCACTGGAAGTTCAACGTGGTACCTCATGGCAAAGAATTCTCTGAGGATCTGAAAAAAAAACTGTTGCTCTACATAAAGATGGCCTAGGCTATAAGAAGATTGCCAAGACCCTGAAACTGAGCTGCAGCACGGTGGCCAAGACCATACAGCGGTTTAACAGGACAGTTTCCACTCAGAACAGGTCTTGCCATGATCGACCAAAGAGGTTGAGTGCATGTGCTCAGCGTCATATACAGAGGTTGCCTTTGGGAAATAGACATATGAGTGCTGCCAGCATTGCTGCAGAGGTTGAAGGTGTGGGGGGTCAGCCTGTCAGTGCTCAGACCATATGCAGCATACTGCATCAAATTGGTCTGCATGGCTGCATGGCTGTGGTCCCAGAAGGAAGTCTCTTCTAAAGATGATGCACAAGGAAGCCCACAAACAGTTTGCTGAAGACAAGCAGACTAAGGGCATGGATTACTGGAACCATGTCCTGTGGTCTGATGAGGCCAAGATAAAAATATTTGGTTCAGATGGTGTCAAACGTGTGTGGTGGCAACCAGGTGAGGAGTACAAAGACATGTGTATCTTGCATACAGTCAAGCATGGTGGTGGGAGTGTCATGGTCTGGGGCTGCATGAGTGCTGCCAACACTGGGGAGCTACAGTTAATTGAGGGAACCATGAATGGCAATATGTACTGTGACATACTGAAGCAGAGCATAATCCCCTACCTTTGGAGACTGGGCCACAGGGCAATATTCCAACATGATAACGACACCAAACACACCTACAAGACGACCACTGCCTTGCTAAAGAAGCTGAGGGTAAAGGTGATGGACTGGCCAAGTATGTCTCCAGACTTAAACCCTATTGAGCATCTGTGGAGCATCCTCAAACGGAAGGTGGAGGAGCGCAAGATCTCTAACATTCATCAGCTCCATGATGTTGTCGTGGAGGAGTGGAAGAGGACTCCAGTGGCAACCTGTGAAGCTCTGGTGAACTCCATGCCCAAGAGGGTTAAGACAGTGTTGGGAAATAATGGTAGCCACACAAAATATTAACACTTTGGGCATTTGGACATTTTCACTTAGGGGTGTACTTACTTTTGTTGCCAGCGGTTTAGACATTAATGACTGTGTGCTGAGTTATTTGTAGGGATCTATCTAATATTTCACTCTACACTAACTGACTATCTATCTATCTATCTATCTATCTATCTATCTATCTATCTATCTATCTATCTATCTATCATTTGTTTCACAGTAATCACTAGCTACACTGAACTGCCTGCACACCACTAGCTAAGCTCATTGTTTCTCTCTCTATCCACAGTTTAACGCACTACATAGAGCCACTGTACAAGCGGCTTTATATAGTGTGGGGTGGGGATTGAGGCTGCTGAGCAGTGATTGGCTAAATGCACCCTGCCTTCACAGCAGAGCGCTCTGTGATTGGCCAAAGCATGCAGGTCCTGTGCATGCCTTGGCCAATCAGCGGGCGGCATTTCCCCCGCCATTGGAATACATTATGGGGAGCTCAAAGTTCCTGCGAATGCCCCATAATGGTCTAATTTTGCCGAACAGGCGAACAGCGTTGTTCGAGTCGAACAGCCAGCCAGTCCCTAATCAGCAGTAGCCACACCAAGCCCAAGATGTATTCCCAGTGTACTTACATAGAGAATACAGCAAGTGTCAGATTACACCATTTACCCTTTATAAACTTATCTAGAAATAAATATGGGCTTGCCAGCTGAACTTATTCTGAAAATGCTGGTATGTTGTCTGTTTCTAGTTTCAGTGTGGTCATGACCTAGAAAGCTAGAGGATTACCAAAACTGCCAGGCAACTAGAATTTTCTGAAGGCAATGTCAGCCTACATATTTTTCCCATAAAAGTTTTAATAACTATGCTAACTGTACTATGAATTTTTATAGCATAATAAGAGTTTTATATCAGCGGTGTTATATGCCTATATACTACACCTGGTATCCTGAGCAATTCTTTCACACAAAACAACAAACTTTATGAGGTGTATCATAACTGCAAAGCCCCATGCCCGCTAAATCTGGTGGTCATGCCTTATGACCGCCAGATCATTAATGTTGTTCCATTTGGAATGTAAACTGACAAACAAAATTCTAATAATATTACCCCTTACATAGTCAACTTACATAAAATGTGCCTAAATAATCTTATCAGCCCCAGAAATTGACCCTTAGATCTTATTCCCTAAAAAGTGCTAATTCCTAGCTGCAGTAACCCATAGTAATCAATCAGTATGTATATTGCTGTCTGCTGGTTTCAATTGAACAAATTCCATTTGGTTGCTAAGGCCACTTTCACATTGCAGAGATAGCCGTGTCGCGGTAAAACCCTGCTAGTTTTAGCAGAGTTTTACCAGCGATATGGATCCTCTATGCAGGTGAAAGCGCAGAGCTTTCAACCCCCCACAAGGGGTTAAAACTGGGTTAAAAGTGCCGGCGCTCCACGCTACCAAGGTGGCGTCCAGCCGCTTCGGAAGCGCTTGCCATTCATTTCAATGGCAGGGGCGGTAGGGGAGCGGTATATACACCGCTCCCCTCACCACCCCAAAGATGCTGCTTGCAGGACTTTTTGTGACGTCCTGCAAGCGCACCGCCCCAGTGTGAAAGCACTCAGGGCTTTCACATTGGGGTGGACTGGGGGGGATTTTTGAGGTGCTTTACAGACGCTATTTTTAGCTAAATAGTGTCTGTAAAGCACCTCAGTGTGAAAGGAGCCTAAGTATTTTGTGTAAACGAGCATGAGAACCAATTTGGGTTACTTCTGATCTTCCTGATCTGATACCTCGGCTGGAGTTGCTTCAGAACAGATTTTTACCTGATACTTACTTACCTGATAATGTATTTAATTTGTCAAAAATGCTGTGTGTGCAGACATTTTTTTAAGCCTTTAAAATATAAATAAAAAAGAATACAGTATATATTGAAATGTAGCCAGTTTTCAATGTTATGCTCACCCAGCTTTGTCTTACCTTCTAGACCTAATAAATTGCCCTCTAAAACGAAACCTTACAACACATATAAAGCATAAGTTGCAGCAAACAAATGGAATACAATTTCAGAGCTCACCAGAGATTGGTAGTTACTGGTAGTTTAGTGTGTCATATTTAAAAAGAAGATTTATTTTCAGAAACATCTGGATCTTGTATTATTTCCACTTTTCTTGCACTATACTTAAATATAAGCTTTTGTTTATGTCCTTCCGGACTCCTTACCAAGAAGATAATTCTAAAAAACACATAAAAAGCTTTTAAATTACTGGGCAATTTCCTCATGCTAAATCCAATGGGTATTACGCCAGTAAAATATTTTCTTACAGACAATAGTATAGACTGCCTGTACACTTGCAATAAATTCCAAGACCAGCAGTAAACATGCTTTTTCAGAAAACTCATCATTTAATTCCTGGATTTTGACAGTTACTTGCTAGTATAATTTCCACTTTTTATTGTATGGTTAAATTTTATTTCCAGCTTTTTCTTGCAAACACTTTAAATCACGGGATTAAAAGTGATATATAATGACAGATATATTCAAAATTACTAATATAAAAATACTGTACATATACAGTAATGACAGTTAATATGTAAATAATGAATAACATAACTCAGCAAGATTATCATACTTGCAAAAGCCGGAGGAGTGGCTATAAGAAAGCTCTATTAAACAATTTGCTATTTTTCATCTTTAATGCTAAGGTTATACGGCCAATTAATTTTCTTTGCTACTGAGAGATTTAACAGCTTGTTGAAAGTCACCTCATTTAAATCACACTGAAGTCAATGTACTGTGAATGAGAGGATTGTCAACAGCTCAGCATCAAAGAGATTTATTCACCCATGTAACCCCGGACAAGTTCATCTCTAGCCCTAGACAGCTAAAACAAATTTTCCCATTCCAGGGTGTGAAATTTAGCTTCAAATGGGGAATATTTTCATGGATTCAGGTCACCCGGCATAGTATGTTTTAGGACTTTCTGTCCACTTTCATGTATCCAAAACATTGAAGTAACACAGTGTTAAGGCCTGCAGGGCTGATTTATGGTGACAATGAACAAACATCTCCGATCTCCACCCCCCCGCCCCTGGGTATTTGTTGCAAAAATCTGTCTATTTCCTGCCCCAGACCTGCCTCTCTGCTTAACTGGTTCCATCAGCCATCAGACTTGTCTTCTAGTCTGCTCACATGCTTAGCTTAGACAAACAGATTGACCTTACACAAAAGAGACCTTAGATCTGAAGGAGCTATTACACATGTTCAGAAACACATCACCACTCCTATCCTGATATTACTTAGGTTACGTGCGTTCCACTTGCCCAGCATGTGTTCCACGGTGGTTCCAGAAGAGAGGCGGCCATCTTGACTCTGTACTCCTACCTCCAGCAACAGCTGCTGGTCCGTACAGTGAGAGGAGAGACAGTGACAGACGCCCAGCCAAGAAACCTGTATGATGAGCCTAACTTCTTGTAAGTGTAAATTGCTGGAAATTTGCATTTAGAATCACCTTCTTTCTTTCCCTGGCTTTGCAGCCTGATTGTTTAGGCCAGAATTCAGTAAAAATACACTTTTCAAAGTGAACATGTTCTACTATTTTAGTAAATCAAACCCATTATGTCAGTTGAAATGAACCAGCAAAAAAAAAAACAACTGTTATATAACCCAGGACTACATTTTATCACAGTTCCCTATATGCACTGCAACACCACCTACAGCCCCATTTACCATTGGACCGGAAAGTGTCAACCCCAGGGCCATAGAACATTTGTTGTTATTTACACTCCCAGAGACAAAACAATTTTAAAATATTGTTTCTATGCTCTCCTTCTGTCATGTATGAGCACTAATAAGTAATAAGTAAAATTTACCTGCCATTTGTGTATACGCAGCAAATTCCTCTGCAGCCTCAGAATCTGCAGTCATTTGGATAGCTAATTTGGATTATCTAAGCAAAGTAGCCATTTAGAGAAGGGACTTGTTTAGGAAACAGCAGTGTTAGGTCGGGTTCACCTATGTTAGCAAAGGCAACTGCTATCATAGTGCTTTGATTCCTTCCTGCATTTGTTCATAAGTTGATATGTTGATTTATAGCTTCCATAGTATCTGTAAACAAATGCAGAGGTGCAGGAGTGGGTTTTTGGTATCTGTGTCATTTTGTGGATTAGGTGCTAAATAGTAAAGGGATGCTGGCATATCCTTGGCATCAATGGAAAAGGAAGCAAGGCCAGTAAGTGATTTAGGGTAGAAACATCAAGCAGAATCTTTGTTTTTCTAAAAATGCACTTTGCAGAAGTTAATAATACAATTCAGTATTTTTTTTTGTTTGTTTCGGTAATTTAGTTCTACTCATAATTGCTTGAAATTGATATCACCATATGAGAGTCCTCTTCATTTGGAAGAGGAGATCTACAAAGTGCAGGAAAATGCTGTTTTAAACAGCTGTTGCTGTGATCGGTATGTAGAGTTGAGCGAACACCTGGATGTTCGGGTTCGGCGGGTGCGGCCGAACTTCGCGAAAAAGTTCGGGTTCGGTACTTGACTCAACCTTTACCCCGGACACCGAACCCCATTGAAGTCAAACCCAAACTTTTCGGCACAAAATGGCTGTAAAAAAGTCCTGGCAAGTGCTAGAGGGCTTCAAAGGAAGTAAAATGGGGGTAAGAGTAGGACAAATCCCCTACAAAAAAATGGGGATAGGGAAAATAACTTAAAATCAAATAAAAAAAATAAAAATGGGAAGGGGGGGTGGATGTGGAATAGGAGCCTAGAAGTTGACTAGGCCGTGACCGTGGCAGTGTTGGTGGAAGTGGCGGTGGTCGAGGAGGAGGAGGAGGAGGTAGCCAACACGTTTTGTTGTTTATTTGTTTTCTTTTCTAATTGGGGTAGCCCCCAAAATATTGAGGCATATTCAAAGAAACAAGTATACCAATGGCTGTGTGAGGCCGGTCTAAATGTCTATTCTGCACAAGGTACAGACAAGTCTTGTTGGATCCATGCCTGGTTCATTTTAATAAACGTTAGCTTGTCCATGTTGGCTGTGGACAGGCGGCTGCGCTTGTCTGTGATAACGCCCCTGCCATGCTAAACACACATTCAGACAATACACTGGCTGCAGGGCAGGCCAGCACCTCCAAGGCATAAAGGGCAAGCTCAGGCCATGTGCCCAATTTGGAGACCCATCAGTCAGTGTGTGTAGGCGTGTGCACACATACTGTTCCACCATGTTGCTGAAATGCTGCCTCCTGCTAAGACCTTGCCTATCAGCTGGTGCTGCTGTCCCCGC
>BLSH010056761.1:870850-883101 GCA_018402905.1 Glandirana rugosa | reverse complement strand
ACATTCCCTGTCTAATAACAAGATTTTAGTAGTGGATGAGCCCTTACAGCAACAGCAGGAACCTGACCCTATAGGAGTAGGTGATGATTTTAGAACAATAATCTGTCCCTTACAGGACCAGCAGGAACCTCTCCCTTTAGAACTAGGAGAAGATTTTAGAACAATAATCTGTCCCTTACAGCAACAGCAGGAACCTGACCCTATTGGAGTAGGCGATGATTTTAGAACAATAATCTTTCCCTTACAGCAACAGCAGGAACCTGACCCTATAGAACTAGGAGATGATTTTATCTGTCCCTCTAAGCAGTAGACTCTACCTAGTCCAGTCAGATCGTTCTGTAATGCAGGATGAGATGTTATTAGATCTGCAATCTGTCCCTAAAAGCAGTAGTAGTAGTAATCTCTACCTAGTCCACAATCAGATCGTTCTGTAATGCAGGATGAGATCTGCAATCTGTCCCTCAAAGCAGTAGTAGTAGTAATCTCTACCTAGTCCACAATCATATCGTTCTGTAATGCAGGATGAGATCTGCAATCAGTCCCTCAAAGCAGTAGTAGTAGTAATCTCTACCTAGTCCACAATCAGATTGATGAGATGTTATTTATATCTGCAATCTGTCCCTCACAGCGCCGGCAGCATCCTCTCCCTACACTAGCCAGAGAGCATGTGACATGCAGCACTAAGTGACTCCAGCTTATAAAGAGGCTGGGTCACATGATGCACTGGCCAATCACAGCCATGCCATTAGTAGGCATGGCTGTGATGGCTTCTAAGGGCAAACCAGTGAAACGCTTGTTGATTGGCTGCCCTGCAGCTATTCAACATGTGTGATCAAATACCCGAACCCAGAACCCGAACCCAAACTTTTTTCAAATGTCCGGTTTCGGGTCCGGGTCACGGACACCCCAAAGTTCGGTACGGACCCGAACTTTACAGTTTGGGTTCGCTCAACTCTATTGGTATGCTTTTTGGTAGATTTTTCTCTTTCTCTACCAGTGACAATGGCACTGTTCAGATTTATCCTTACTTTTTATATGAGCGACAGTCAGGAAGAGTGAATCCCCTCTTTGGGTAAACTAACTAAAAAAATAATAATAATTCTAATCTTTGCCAATTTTTTCCAAAACCTGAAAAAAAATATTCGTATTTAATAAAATTATCTTTGTTCATACAAGATGCACATCCACTGTCTGGCATTGCAGATACACCCTAGTGCACAGATGTTAAACTGGCGGCCCTCCAGCTGCTGCAGAACTACAAATCCCATGAGGCTTTGCAAGGCTGACAATTACAAGCATGACTCTCACAGGCAGAGGCATGATGGGACTTGTAGTTTTGCAACAGCTGGAGGGTCGCCAGTTTGACACCCCTGCCCTAGTGAATCATCCAAAAATTTCCAACCCATACCATCTGTTTTAAAGTGTATGCAAACTCTCCAACCCAACTTCATCACATTGCAATCCCCATTAATAAACTTAATGTTTGCTGCTTTTAAAAGTCTCCCTACTTGTTTTATCAATTCACGGCACGCTCTGTCTCCCCAGTGACAGCATGCCGTGTCCGCGAGTTCCAATGTCTGTGGCCCAGCTGTTAAGACTCGCGAGACTGGGCATTCATTCACAGCATCCTGATTCTCCCCTTGTGAACATGTGACCTCACACGGGGAGTAAACAAGGGCACCATAGAGACTCCTATATGCGACAATCATCTGTAACCGGACTGACAGCCTCAAAACAAAGTAAATATATCACATGGAAAATGTAAATATTCCATGACATGTATTAGGAACGAATCAACTTAATTATTTTTTTTTTACGCACATGATCGCACATGTACGAGATTACAGCCGGGAAACTAGGAAGGGGGGAAATGATGTCCAAAGCAGAGTCAGAAAACTGTACTCAAGATGGTGCCGCCTAGGGTTGCCACTTTATCAGTTTAAACCCGAACACATATGAACTACACAGGTTCTGAGGCTAATTGAATGCAGGTAAGGCAACCAAGTGAGTTTAATTACTGCCTTAATCAGCCAGAGAACCTGTGTAATTCATATGTGTTCGGTTTTAAAGGGATGACGTGGCAACCCTAGTGCCGCCTTATCTTGGAAGACAATTTTTTTACAAGCTTCTAAAAATAGTAAGAAGTGATTATGCATACAGTATACTGTGTAATGATTGTAAATATGTTTTTAAAACTAAGTAGATAAAAAGCACGATAGAGAATGCAGAGTTTACTTCCTCTTGACACACAGGGGTTGATTTACTAAAGCTAGAAAGTGCAAAATTTGGTGCCGCTCCACACAGAAACCAATCAGCTTCCAGGTTTTATTGACAAAGCTTGATTGAACAAGCTGAAGTTATAAGCTGATTGGCTAGCATGCACAGCTGCACCAGATTCTGGGTGCTCCAGTTTTAGTAAATCAACCCCACAGTCTGGTTGTTTTACCTTTGGAAAAGAATATTCGGTACTGTGGGACAGTTGAGTTCTATATGGATAATTACTTTTATTTTTTTTGTAGCTTCGTCAGACAGCATGGTGATAAAGAGCAAGTGCAAGAGATTGCATACAATTATAAGATTATAAGATTATAATTATAAGATATCTGTGATGCATAGTGACACATTGCACAGATGTGAGTCACTTGATGTTTCTATCCCATGTATATTCTAGACTAAAGATAGGACAAAGAATACAGTCAAAACAATAAGATCTAAAGGGAAGTGTGATTGGGTCTTAAAACATGTTAAAAGCTTCTAAAAGGATCTCTCAGAAACATTTTCATCAGCTTGTTTGTGTTTGATGCCTATAATCACTGACTGTAACTTTAGATATTAAGGACACAAGCTAGCCTTGGAATATATGACAAAAGGTACACACATGGCCAGCCTGTCCTAATAACACATGACTAGTCTTGTAATTAAGTAAAAATTTTAATCTGAAAATCATAATCAATTTTGAAAAAAAATGACTAAAACCAGTGAAAAATGAATATAAATTTTCAGATAATTATCGATTAATATGAACGCTAGTATTTACACATTGCTATTCTTTCTGTTTTAGAAACTGTACTTTACTATTTCATAAAAAAAAGGTAGGCACATATTTTAAAATGTAAATGTTACCTAATTTCTGTGATAGCAAATAGGGGTTAGTGCGTTTTTTTATTATATGAAAATCGATTGCTGAAAATTCATGTAAACTAGTGTGAACATGGAAAATATGCAGCAAGCTGATAATACAAACAGAATGGGAAAACCATGTCCCTTAATTTCCATTGTACCATTATGCAAACCCATTTGTTGTACAGAGGTCTTCTGGCAACTTGCTGACAGAACACGACTGCAAGCTTCATTGAATAAATGAACATCTCTATTATGCACTATTTTTTAATGCAGGGGTAGGCAACCTTGCTGGAGGAGATCTACCTGAACAACATGGAAGAAGTCAAAGATCACCAGCCACAGTGTCGCCTCCTCACACCTCCTCATCTCTAATTGCCGTACTACCATTTTGCAATCGCTTGCATTGCACAGCAACCATGGGTTTAAATCAGGTGGTGAGGAGGCAATATATCTCCTCCTCACCACCAGTCAAACACACTCGGATCACTTTTCAGAGGAGCAGCAGTGCCTCTTGCACTTGCGAAGAGCCCTTAGTTGCATTTGGCAGCGGCAACCTTAGGGCTTGTTCACACATAAGGTTGAGGGGGCCTCATTCACTTGAATGGATCATGCTTGGCAAGTGCTACACCCACCAACCATGACAGGTTGTATAACTCCTGCTGTTGCTGTAACGTGTGTACAACCTTGGCCACTTCAACTAAAGAAGGTGCGGTTGGGGCTAGGTTGATAAAAACATATCTTAATCATGGGGTTTTACCACTCCCAAAACTGCAACATTGCACTCTTTTTGATGCTCTGGAATGGCAGGTCAGCAAACCCAGACCAAGGTCTATCAGTCACCTGTGCGTGATCTACTGGTAGATCGCGATCTACAGGTTGCTGACCCCCGGTTTAATGTATATAGGCTACATACCATGACCCCGATAACAACTGTATTTTCTGTTAAAAAAACACAGCCTTACAAAGTAAATGTGTTCAAGGACCTAAACACTAACTGCAGAGTACATTAACCCATTGCACCCAATTAGAATCTATTTTTCTAACACCAGAGGAATTCAAGATGGATTTTTAATTTGCAGGCACGATGCTTGACACCTTACATTTAGCTTTTTCTAGTGTTTTGCTGGATATACCCCTTACTGTTTATGAGGTCCTCATGGCTATAAGAGTCAAAATATATAATAAAAAATAAAAAAATATAGATCAGTGTTGTTATGACTTCTCAGTATGACATAGCTGTTAGGGATGCACAGACACAATTTATCTATCAAGAAACCACGAGCAGAAGCTTCAGCCTACTAAATAATTAACTAACAACAGTGTTGTGGTTGACTCTCGGGCACAATTAAGTAATACGGGGTCTGATGGAGATAGGCTTTCTCTAATACACTTCCTAAAGCAGTGGTTCTCAACTCCGGTCCTCGGGACCCCACAACAGGCCAGGTTTGCAGGATAACTGAAATACATCACAGGTGATATAATTTGCTGCTCAGTGATAGCAGTGCTCTAGTCTGCATCTCCCCAAGGTAATACTTAAAATCTGGCCTGTTGGTGGGTCCCGAGGACCGGAGTTGAGAACCACTGTCCTAAAGGCTCCCCTCTTTTCCCTTTTCTGTGGCTTCCTTAGCTTATATTACTGCTATTAGTGGGTCTTGTTGAACATCAGCTTATTCTTCTTCCTCCTATGTTGTCTCCTCTGGGTCTTCAGGCACTCCAGTTTGCCTTCTGTATTAAGACACATGCACCATTATTTATTATTATACAGGATTTTCATAGCGCCAACAGTTTACACAGTGCTTTACAATGTAGAGAGGGGACAGTACAATTACAATACAGGTCAATACAGAAGAAATGTAAGGGCTTTGCTCATGGAGCTTGCAATTTAAAGGATCATTTTCTTTATGCCCTCAGACATGTGGTGCACCTAAAGGAACATGACCAAACTGCAACAATCAGTGTGGAACCTTCACCATCTGCTGGTTGTAACTTGGCACTCCAGCTCAACTTTTTCTGTGAACATCTGTTCCTACTTGCTCTCATTATTGGGCTTTAAAATGAAGCTACAGATACAAGACCATGTATGTTCATCGAGTAATGCCCCGTACACACGGTTCAACGATCGCATACAACAGGTCGTACTCACGATCGTTGTATGCAAAATCGATCTTTCGTATGCGCGATTTGAACAAACATACAATCGGTCGTACAAGGGAGTTATATGAGCAGACTAGAAAACTTGGTCGTACCAACAAGCTCTCATACGACCGCTGTATCGTGTGTACAGAGCAGTTGGTACAACAAGTTGTATTGTGCAAAAGTCAGGAATGGCTGGATGCTAATTACATGCACCTGAACGTTCTTTCCCCGTCCGTACGATCATGTAGTGCAGTCAGTATGCTGCATACAACAGCCAACATACGATTCAACGTGATCATACCTGCGATCGTCGAACCGTGTGTACGAGGCTTAACTCTGTTTGCTCCTGCTCTGTAAAGAAGTTTGTCCCTAAATTCCATATGACTGTTCATACCTACCATTATTAAGATTATGCATGTGTATTTTGGACTGCACATGTATTCAGCTCGTCTGTGCCTATCTTGGTCTCCCTATTGTCCATTTTTGCTCCCTTTACCTGTGTGGAACCTGGACTCTGTTTATCTGCACCTTACATGCCCATCAGTCTGCTGACCATGTTACTATCTGCTGTTTTCTCTGGACAGCTCCTTGAAGACTGCCACTGCACCCATCCAGCATCTGTCCTGTCGACTGTCAGCTGTGGCTTTTGGCAGCAAAGATGTCTACTGAACTCTTTGACCCAAACACACACTTGTATCAGCAGTCATCACTGTATGCCTTGATTTTTCTAGCCTCTAGGGCAGGGTTTCTCAACCAGGGTTCCGTGGAACCCTAGGGTTCCTCCAGAGGTTGCAAGGGGTTCCTTGAGCAATGGTCAATTTCTACCTCTCAGATAAATTCCCAATTACATCATTAGTATTTTTAGCTATCTGTTAGGGGGTAATTCATCCCAATGACCACAAGTGTAAGGAGCATTCTTCCCATTGACCATCACACTAATGTATTGTGAGTTGTAGATTTCTAATTTTTAGTAGGGGTTCCCCGAGATTGGAGAATTATTTCAAGGGTTCCTCTGTGTTGAAAAGGTTGAGAAAGGTTGCTCTAGGGGCTTCCTGCACAATGGTTTATTATTTTACATACTGATTTTCATTATCACTATACACAGGTGGTTAGGAGCATCCTATATTAAATATATGTACAGTATCTCACAAAAGTAAGTATAGCCCTCACATTTTTGTAAATATTTTATTATATCTTTTCATGTGACAACACTGAAGAAATGACACTTTGCTACAATGTAAAGTAGTGAGTGTATAGCTTGTATAACAGTGTAAATTTGCTGCCCCCTCAAAATAACTCAACACAAGGCAATTAATATCTAAACCACTGGCAACAAAAGTGAGTACACCCCTGAATGAAAATGTCAAATTGGGCCAAATTAGCCATTTTTCCTCCCCGGTGTCATGTGACTCATTAGAGTTACAAGGTCTCAGATGTGAATGGGTGTTATCGCTCTCACTTTCTCATAATGGTCACTGGAACTTAGTTCAACATGACACTTCATGGCAAAGAACTCTCTGATGATCTGAAAAAAAATGAGTTGTTGCTCTACATAAAGATGGCCTAGGCTATAAGAAGATTGCCAAGACCCTGAAACTGAGCTGCAGCACGGTGGCCAAGACCATACAGCGGTTTATCAGGACATGTTCCACTCAGAACAGGCCTCGCTATGGTCGACCAAAGGAGTTGAGTGCACGTGCTCAGTGTCATATCTTTGGGAAATAGACGTATGAGTGCTGCAGACGTTGATGGGGTGGGGGGTCAGCCTGTCAGTGCTCAGACCATATGCAGCACACTGCATCAAATTGGTCTGCATGGCTGTCATCCCAGAAGGAAGCCTCTTTTAAAGATGATGCACAAGAGAGCCCGCAAAGAGTTTGCTGAAGACAAGCATACTAAACTTATTTGGTTCAGATGGTATCAAACGTGTGTGGCGGCAACCAGATGAGAAGTACAAAGACAAGTGTGTCTTGCCTACAGTCAAGCATGGTGGTGAGAGTGTCATGGACTGCATGAGTGCTGCCGGCACTGGGGAGCTACAGTTCATTGAGGGAACCATGAAAGCCAACATGTACTGTGACATACTGAAGCAGAGCATGATCCCCTCCCTTCAGAGACTGGGCCACATGGAAGTATTCCAACGTGATAACAACCCCAAACACACCTCCAAGACAACCACTGCCTTGCTAAAGAAGCTGAGGGTAAAGGTGATGGATTGGCCACACATGTCTCCAGATCTATACCCTATTGAGCATCTGTGGGGCATCCTCAAATGGAAGGTGGAGGAGTGCAAGGTCTCCAATGGCAACCTGTGAAGCTCCATGTCCAAGAGGGTTAAGACAGTGTTGGAAAATAATCATGGCCACACAAAATATTTAAACTTTGGGCCCAATTTGGACATTTTCACTTAGGGGTGTACTCACTTTTGTTGCCAGCGGTTTAGACATTAATGGCTGTGTGTTGAGTTATTTTGAGGGGACAGCAAATTTACACTGTTATACAAGCCGTACACTCACTACTTTACATTGTAGCAAAGTGTCATTTCTTCAGTGTTGTCACATGAAAAGATAGAATAAAATATTTACAAAAATGTGAGGGGTGTACTCACTTTTGTGAGATACTGTATATTCCCTAAGTAGAGCCGATCATATTTATAAAATTAATTATATAGAACAACTGCCAGATTGGGTTACAGCTGGATATTCCACTGTACATAAAAATGATATTATTCCTTTAAAAATATATATTCAGTGTCAGTAGAGCTACCATTCAAATTGTAAAAACATCATAAACTAAAAAAACATCATAAACTAAATAAAAATATGTGTGTCTGCATTCAAATTTGAAATTATGACCAATAAGGCTACAAAAAAACCCATTCTGCATATGCAAACATACATAATGAGTACACATTGTAGCAAAGTGCCATTTCTTCAGTTTTGTCACATGAAACGATATAATATAATAGTTGCTAAAATTTGTGGGGTGTACTCACTTTTGTGAGTATGTCAGACATTCCAGGCAGTAGCCTGGGTAAATAACTGCTATGAAAATTCCCTTACGGACTCTCATGAAACCTTTTTTGCTTTCCAGACCTGTGCATAACTTGAAAGAAAAAGTGTCTACTCTGTGATACACTCATTTTCAATAAATCGTTATGACTTAACAGGAATAAGGATAGATTGGATGTAAACAAAGGAAACCTAAAATAAGTACAATAAATATAATTTAAATAATTTCAGTATATATATTTCCTCTCTAATATTTGGTACTTCTGAGCTTGATGTAAAGAATTACACACATAAAGTGGCATTTAGGGGGGGGTGTGGCCTGACGCGAGCAGCAGCAGACATCTTTCCATAGTGCTCCATGTCCCATCAATCTAAATCCAAAAACATCCGTGTCCACTGAATAGAGGTGAGTGAAATACACCCACCACTGCACCCCTCTATCACCCCAGCACCATCCCCGGCCAGTATTGTGAGTGGGGGATGCCAGATTACAGGGCTACTGACACCACACACAGCACCTCCAGCCGCCGCCATCTTTAAGGCCTCGGGCAGTCTCCAGGGGATAAATCCCTGCAATCCCCACAACCAGAGTCAAGATCCACCATTCACAGGGCCTCCCCACCTACCTCTACCCCTCAGCTAACAACCCGGACTGCCCAGAAACTCCAGTCAACCGCCTGGGCCGCGGTGCATTGAGGCCTAGTGACAGCCATCAATCCGCAGTAGAGCATACACCGACTCCGACCCGCCTGACCATCTTTTAAAACTTCTTAGGCAAAGAAGATCCCAAACAGTCAGGGGAACTCACCAATGGTGTGCTGAGGCCTAGTGTGGCGGCCATCTTGGTACACCCACTCCACCAACATATGCAGTCACAAAACTGAGACATAAAGGCATAGACCACCAAATAATGCCAGCTTAAGATACCAGCCCTGCAATGAAGGAAGTGAACTGGAGTTTATAGAACATTTATGCTAGTCCCTGCTGCGACCTAAAATGGTTGTCTAAACCCAGAGCTCCACTTCACGGAAGCTCAGCAACTACACACCGCCTACAGACCCATGCAATCAGTCCCATGGATCAGGCACAGCTCCTGGTTCACCCTGGGCATGTACAAGACCCGATATGCACCACCACCGCCCCGCAGTCTTACAGACTACTACCGCCCCACCGCCATGAACCAGGCCTAAAAAAACCCAGACGTTGCCAACCACGTCCCCTCCTCCCACCTGCACAATGCGGAACCAGGCCCTTCAACACCAGCCATGGCGACTCTACTCCCCCACACCCGGGGGACAACACCAGAGATGAGATGGACACCCTGCCCTCACCAGAAGTGGACAGCTCTTCTCAGCCAACTGACAGAGGCAAGAGGACGGCTACCTCTCCTGCTCTTTCCCCTAACAAAGTTCCACTCTCCAAAAAACAACTGTGGTCATATCCAACCAACAATGACCTAGACACAGAGCCACCTACGACCCTGGCTGCAATGCCTCCAGCAGATGTCCCTGTCTCAGAAGCAATGCTAAAAAACATGCTGCTAATGCTGCAGAGAGACTTACACAGGGAGCTACAAACCTCCATATACCAAATTCATGACAGGGTTGATCATATAGAAGATAAAACAAGCGCTCTAGAGGACCATATTCTTGACTTTGCAAAAGCTCATGATGAAATGCTTGATGTCCAAGATCACTATAACTCTGAGCTACATCTCATAAACCTGAAATAGGCGGACCTTGAAGACCGCTCTAGAAGGCAAAATATTAAATTTAGGGGAGTCCCTGAATCGGTGAAACCAAACGAAATTGTCCCCTACCTTCAGCAACTATTTTCAAAGCTGCTCCCACGCCTAAATGCCCGCGACATTACCATAGACAGAGCCCACAGGATTGCAAAACCCACTCACCTCGCCCAGGATATTCCAAGATGTCCTTGCAAAAATACATTATCTTCATATCAGGGAACAAATCCTGTCTGCGGCCAAAAATGCCAACCCCCTGGTCCGTACTCCAATATCAAGCTATTCACTGACCTCTCTAAAGCAACCATGGAGATGCGCAAAGCATTTACCTCAATCACCACTGTCTTACAAGAACGGAAAATGACCTACAGATGGGGATTCCCGACCAAATTGCTGGTCACATATCAACAGCAGATTGTCCCCATCCTCTACCCCAAGGATGGATATAAAAAGTTAACTATTTGGGGCTTCCTACCTCTCCCACTCGCTACACGGGAAAATGTTGGCCCTCAGGCCTCAGCCCACCATGCCTGGAGCCAGCCATTTCACAGGCCAGAAACCTAAACGTTGCCTGCATATGGGTCAAACACCCCAATACATTGGATCCAGCAGGAGCCCTGGTACTCCCTGAGTTCACCCCCCCCAGGTTATTGTGTGCCACGCACACTCTCTCTCGGTTACCCTGTTACCTGTGCTCTATTCACTGTACCCAGTACACACTATAGAAGCATTAATTGTTATAACACATTGTCGTTTCTTCCCTCTGCTTAATCGTGATAGTGACAGCATCTCCAGATCTCATGCCTCATTCTGGGACTTCTGAAGTGATCTTGTCCACCTCATCTGCACCCTCAGGTAATACCCACAATGACTCCTCTACTTCATTACCTCTCTGAACGCAAAGGGATTAAACTCCCCTTTAAAAGGAACATGGTATGGAAGGAACAATACAACAAAAAGAAGATGTCCTCTGCATACAGGAGACACACTTTGCTCACAATAAAGTCCCAAAATGCCTCCACAGGAAATACCCCACCATCCTAACCGCTAACGGCCCAGTAAAAAAAAGGGGTGTTATGATTGCAATCAGCTCCAATATCTCTCATATAGTTCACCATAGTGTTGCAGATGTTGATGGCAGATACCTGATACTCTCTCTGACACTTGAAAATCAAAGCTTGACACTTGTCAACATATATGCACCCAACACAGGCCAACGTAAATTCTTTAAACACCTCATGTCAAAAACAAACCCCTTGCGATCAGACCCCCTGATAATTTGCGGTGACTTTAATGATGTCATAGATACCTCCATAGACACCTCCAACCCCTCCAAACAAAGACCATCAACTATTACATCCCTACTTCAAAATGAAGACCTCTATGATCCCTGGAAGTGCTTACACAATAATGAACGAGATTACACATTTTACTCCACCGCCCAAAACTCATACTCCCGCAGAGACCTGTTTGTGACGGACAAACACCTCCTACAGTCCATCTCAGAGGCAAACATAGGAGTAATTATATGGTCTGACCACGCACCAGTCTCCATTAAACTTCAGCATCCCAACCAGACCCCAAAACACACGATTTGGAGAATGAATACCTCACTCCTCACAAATCCGTCTGTTAGGAAAAGGAACCATTTCGGGCTAAATTCTGTTGTTTCCGCGGGGGTGCGCACATTTGCCCGCGTGCGCGCGCTCCCATGCGCGCTCGCGTGCTCCCGTGCGCGCCCGCATGCGCGCGCGCTCCCGTGCGCGTGCACGCGCCGGAAACGGCGCCAAATGGGCCTATTTAAGCCTGGAGACTTCTGAGAACAAGTGCTGCTCGCTCTACAGCGTTCCCGACCTGTAAGCCTCGGCTCTGGATACCTGTTCCCGTGTTGTTCTGCCTCCTGTTGACCCGGCTTGTCTTGACCTGCTGTCTGCTACCTGCACCGACCCCGGCTACCCACGACCATCCGATTGTCTGCTCCCTTGTACCTCTGCTGCCCGCCCGTTAACGAACCTTGCTTGGACTTTGACTACTCTTTTGCCTGATCCTTTGTACCTTCCTGCCTGCCTGTTGCCGACCCAGCCTGAACGACCATCCTTCTACCTGCACGTCTCCTGGAGCATCGCTACGTCATCGGTGACCCTCCAGCCCTCGTGCCATCCCGCACTCTTGGGCCTCTGTCTCCACTACCAGGGGTCCTTGAATCGGGTACGCAAGAGCGGTTGTTCCCTGCACAA
>BLSH010056761.1:834962-846347 GCA_018402905.1 Glandirana rugosa | reverse complement strand
GGTTACTGTCTTATCTACCTTCCACCTCCGAGGAATTCTTGGTTAAATTTCTTAATCCAACGTTCAACTTCTCTTCCTGGAGGTTCCGTTATAAGAGACTTTATAACGGACACGGTACGCGTTGTGTCCTTTCCGTCCCCTCTAATCTCGGGACTTACGTACCGATTTCTGGACCCCCCCTCAATCCTAGTTTAAATACTCCTCCAGCCTTCCCATAAACCTCTCCCCTAGCACAACAGACCCCCTTCCATTTAGGTGCAAACCATCTTTAGTATATAGGTTGCACCCCAATGAAAAGTCAGCCCAGTGCTCTAAAAACCCAAAGCCCTCCTCCTTACACCAGGTCTTTAGCCATGCATTCAGGGCTCTAATCTCCCCTGCCTTTCCTGTGTTGCGCATGGCACAGGCAATATTTCAGAGAATATTGCCTTGGAGGTCCTTCTCTTCAACTTGCAACCTAATTCTTTAAATTGGTTCTTAAGGAGCCTCCACCTTCCATCTATTCTGTCATTGGTTCTAATGTGGACCAAGACAGCTGGGTCATGCCCAGCCCCTCCCAGTAATTTATTAATCCGGTCCACCACATGTCGAACCCTGGCACCAGGGAGAGAGCAATACATTCGGTTGAGGCGATCCTGGCGAAAAATTATTCTATCAATCCTTCTAATTATAGAATCCCCAATTACCATCAACTGTCTAAGCCTACCTGCACTACCCCTACCACCCCTACTAGATGCGGCTGTTAGGGGGAGCAGTGACATCCAGGGCTGCCACCTATGAGTTTGCCACCCCCACATCTTCACTCAAATTGGCAAATCTGTTAGTGTGCTCAAACCCAGGGCTGGCCTTCCTTTTCTGTGAGCCCCTACCAATACTTACTATTCTCTGTGCCAACTGTCCTTTGCTGTCCTTCCCTATCCCAAACAACTGACAAACTAACAAGATTAGGCATTATAGCCAAGAAAGCAGTCATGGACAATAGAGAACCTTGCCCTATGCAGAGTTAGGAAAGCATTGCCATAGGAAATGTAATAAGACTCTTATCTACTGGAATGGATCTGTCTGTGTATTAGTATGGTAGACTCTACAGTCCATATGTAAACCACAGATTCTTTGTGTCTATTCAATATCGTATTACAAAGTTCAACATTAAACATCAGGATCTCAGCAGTCTATACTTCCAAACATATGATATATATTACCAAAAGTATTGGGACACCTGCCTTTCAACACATGTGAGCCTTAATGGGATCCCAGTCTTAGTCCGTAGGGCTCAATATTAAGTTGGCCCACCCTTTGCAGCTATAACAGCTTCAACTCTTCTGGGAAGACTGATGTGGACGAGAAGGCCTGGCTCGCAGTCTTCACTCTAATTCACCCCAAAGCTGTTCTATTGGGTTGAGGTCAGGACTGAGCATGCCAGTCAAGTTCCTCCACCCCAAACTCACTCATCCATGCCTTTATGAACCTTGCTTTGTGCACTGGTGCGCAGTCATGTTGGAACAGGAAGGGGGCATCCCCAAACCCTTCCTACAAAGCTGGGAGCATGAAATTGTCCAAAATGTCTTGGTATGCTGAAGCCTTAAGAGTTCCCTTCACTGAACTAGGGGGCCAAGCCCAACTCATGAAAAACAACCCCACATCATTATCCCCCTCCTCCAAATGATTTGGACCAGTGCATAAAGCAAGGTCCATAAATACATGGACAAGTGACTCTGGGGTGGAGGGACTTGACTGTCCTGACCTCAACCCAATAGAACACCTTTGGGATGAATTTGAGTGGAGACTGCGAGCCTGGCCTTCTCGTCCACATCAGCACCTGACCTCACAAATGTGCTTCTGGAAGAATGGTCAAACATTCCCATAAACACACTCCTAAAACTTGTGGGCAGCCTTCCCAGAAGAGTTGAAGTTGTTATAGCTGCAAAGGGTACGCCAGCTCAATATTGATCCCTACGGACTAAGACTGGGATGCCATTAAAGTTCATGTGCAGGTGTCCCAATACTTTTGGTAATATAATTAATATCTAAAATATCAACAAAATTAATTTATAACCCTGTGGCCGCCAGAGCTATTTTTCTTTTTCTTTTTGTTGCACATGTTAAAATGCGCACTTTAGGCCTAAAGACTAGTTAAAACTCCAAAAACAGTAGCTATTTTTTAAATGCAGGGACCCTGGAGAATAAAATAATGGCAACTGCAGTATTTTATGTCAAACAATATTAGTGTAACTGTTCATCAAACTCACTGAAAAAAATACATCCAAATTAGTTTTAGTGCACACAAATACAATATAATATCCATTTTTGTTAAAATATGAAAAATGAGATTGTGTTAAGTAAATAGATATCAAGCATGCCAAGCCTTAAAACTGCACATACCTATAAAATGGTGAAAAATTAGAGTACCTGAAATTGTCCATAGGTGACACTTTAAAAGCAGTTACAGCTCATCAATTTAGTTAACAGCAAATGATGGCTTATAATTATTGCTCTCACGTTAGCATGCGCGGTGATATTTAATATGTATGGCAAAATCCTTATTTTAATATGTGAGTGCACTAATGCACGCATCTGCATTTGTATGTATGAGTACTTGGGGGTGGGGATGCTTTAAACACTTTTAAGGGGTGTTATTTATATATTTTTTAACTTTTTCTTTTTTTTAAACTTAACTTTATTGCTTTTACAAAGGCGCTGATAAACCTCTTATGTGATATCATAGTATAGGTGACAGATTCTCTTTAAGGAGGTACCAGAGGCCTATTAGACCCCTAATGTCACCTCTAAATTTTTTCAAAGTTTACCAAGCACAGATAGTGCAAGATCAGCTTCCTCCCTGGCCATTGAGGCTGGGGAATGACAGTATTAAGCATGAAAGTGTGATCAGAACTGATCACGTCTGTTGTCATTCTTAAAAGAAGAGATCAGCAAACAGGTGTTCACTCATCTCCTGAGTACCCAATAGGGGCAGGTGAGCCCTGGGCACATGGTGGGGGGATTTAATGGGGTGGACAGCATCTTACACAACATGTAGAAGTGATAAAGCAGCTCTACAGCTACTCAAATCACTTCTACAAAAAAAAGTCTACAGCACAGTGAAAAAGGTAAACAAACTCTTCACTGCTTCTTTTCAAACTCCTGTTTACAGGTCGGTGCTGCCACCGACATAATGGTGGCAGCGAAAGGGTCACAAAAAATCTGTGTTTTTCCGAGCAAGTATGTTGTGATGTCCCTTTTGGGTTTGGATGAGATTGTGACTTCTTGTGTGACAAAGCTGGTGCTTCACTTGACCATTGCCATTGCATATGAGCAGATATTTCCCAGACCTGTGTATGCTTTTTCTGGAGTGACTTGGAATTGACAAAGAACATTAAAGTGAATATGTTGCATTGCCCTGCATGGTCTGCTTAAATCATGAGTGTCAGTTTTTGGCTGGTAGGCAAGGAAACCTTATACCTCATCAATCATTACTTGTTGGGAATTAGGTATACAGAGAAGGAATGTAACAGCAGGAGTTTACACAAGCAGTAAAGTTTGTTCTTAGAAAGCTGGTGATGTAACAGTCTGTAAGATGCCTGTGACTGGGGTCATCTAAGAAGATGGCATTGTAACTTTATTAGATTGAAACAGGAAAAAATTGCACTTTTAAACTTATGTATTTCTAAGGTCATATGGTATCTTCTCTTTGGCATACAGTACATACTTTTAATATCTTAGTATATAGCAATTTATTAGCATATATTGTACATGCAAACAGAGTAACAATGACATTCCAAAGTTAGCGATACAATTTTGTCTCATCAAATACAGCTTTAGCTCCCTCTGGTGTATTAGAGACAGTAAAGACAATATTGTAATGTATTAAACAGTATGGTTTTGTTTCCCGGTAATGATTCATGAGTGCATGTTTATGTGTGTACAGTTGGAACAAGCATTATCTCAAAAATAAATAGTTTGTTTTCCAGGCAGAATTTACATTATTAGGCAATAGGTAGCATTAAGCAAATATTACATTATGTAGGTTTTAGCTGCAACATCTGTAATAGTAGTACACTTCCTCCCACACAGTCATTGACAAAGACAGAGATTGAGAATGCATAAAAGCAGTATGTTTTCTTCTGGCATTATTTAATATCTGTATGTAGAGGCACACAGTTGTGAGCACAGGGCTGCACTACTGCAAGGAGAACACATGTACATATCCTACTGTAGCACCCTCTAGCTAGTGTGCTAGATGTGAATAGGTTTGTTAGTATAGGTAAATTGGTCTGGCTGAGAGCCAAGTCTGGCTTGAATCCGGGTCAGGGTTGAGTGACGTAGGGAGTCTGGATGATTCAGCAAGCAGCATCTCTGGTGCCTCCCCTGTTTCTGGAACCTAGGAGAAGCTTCCAGATTAGTGGGCAAAGGCTAGGAAGAACTGCTTGGCATATTTATGAGGGCCCCTGCCAATCCCCAGCAAATGGGCTGGCAGGGGGCAGGCACCTCATAAATAGGCATGTGTTATGCCAGCAGGGGCAGTCAGGTGGAAGATGGAGATGGAGTGCTGAGGAGGCTATCGGTGGCCCTTGAGGGTGCCCCTAAATCTGGGGAGTGACCTCGGGCCTGGAACTCGGGTGCTGGAGGGACCGTCTACAATGCACGGAGGAATCCTATCCTGGAGACACAGGAGCAAGGAGAGGACAGCAGGAGCAGGTCAGCACATCACAGAGATCTCCTGAGAAGTCAGGCTGGTGAATGTTCAGTCTGGGAAGACTGTGGAGAGCATGTCAGTCTGGGAGGACTGTGGAGAGCTTAGCCAGAAGGGCTAGTGAAAGAGACAGCTGCAGCAAGATGGGCTCGCACTGGTGTCTGAAGAGGTGGTGCTGGGATGAGTAGCCACAAGGATGTATGCTGGACACTGACTTTTTCTCTACACACCAAATGGGCCTTGGGTTCCTGCCTATAACAGGGAAAAAGGGAAAAGATCCCTTTTCAATGTGCCCGCGGAGTACTGCAAGCAAGCTAATGCTGGAGGAAGTGAAAGAATGTATTTAGACTGTATATAGGAAAAGTTGTCCCTGGAATTGTTCTGAAGTCAAATGGACATCCCATAATTCTCAATTCCCATCCAAGTTTTAATCCCTCCAATAAAAAAAACAAAATCAAAGTATTGGACTGTTTTCTGGCTCTAGGTGACTGTAAGAATTTGGTGTGCCTGGCTGTACAGGGCAAGGGATCCCAGTTCACCTGCGGCCCTTAAGGGGGTGCACTACACTACTTTTCTTGCCCTTTCTTATCTTTCAGAACCTGAACTGAAAGTAAGTGGGGCATTGTACAACACATTTGTTAGCCTTTGCAGTAGATATACCACAGGTGCAGTCTGTGCAGTCCCACAGGGGTCTCTGAAATCCTGGGGCTGACTTTTGGGCCACCTTACTGCTAGGGCAGATTGATTATCCACTTAAAAATTCCCACATAGTTCTGGTGCTGAAATCACTCTTCAAAGGAACTGCCTATTTGGTAGGTAATTAATGACACCAATGTAAGAAAGCCTTTCTCCCACTGACACCAATATAAGTGATAATTTCTCCCACTGTAAGAGGGCTCCTTTCCCTCTGACCACCAATGTAACTGGGTACTTTTTTCACTGACCATCAGTGTAAGCGCTGAACCCACTAGCCCTGAATATAAGGATGTATCTCTTCCACTAACCACCAATGTGAGGGAGTGCATTTTCAATTGACCACCAAAGTAAGGAGGTCCTTCTACCAAAGTCAGTATAAACATGATTTCACTAATGGTAACTTTTTCTACTTCATCTTTTTCTCTAAAACATTTAAAACTTTCCTTCCAGGTAAACTATTAAATAAAATATAGTTTGGCTGTTGCACTCAGGAGTTTATATAAACTTCTGTAGACTGTCTTTCTTCAATGAAACTATTAAGCTTTTTTTACACTTACTAACCCTTTTTGGATATAGTACCCTTACTGTTTAACAGTTGTCAACAGAAAAGCAATTTTGACACTTCTCTGCCTTTGACGAGATTTTCTTTCACTTCATGTTGTAGCTACAAGACAGGCAGTGAAGGGAATTCTCTTGAATGAGAAAACGATGGCAAAAAAAGAAACCTGACAGGGGTTTTTTATTCTCATTTATGTTACCCAAAAAATAGTTTTGGCTTTAGATATACTTTAACAAGTATGTAAACCCTAACAATGAACTTCTCTTGACACATTGTCATCCTAGGACTGGAAATGCGTTACTGGCAGAATCAACAGATGGAAAAAAAAAAAGGAAAATGCTTTAACTGTTATGCAGGGAAGGCTAGGTTTTATGAACTTGCTAGTAAAGATGTTTTCTTTTGCTTTATTAAAATGCAATCTACTTTCCAATTATTGAACCTAATTACATTTTGTTGTGGCACCTTCCATAACTAAAACAGATGTCCTACATCTTAAGCTTTGCACTCATTTATTTGTTACAGTAGAATAAACACAAGCTACCAAGGATGTAAACAGTAATTTTACTAATAACAACTTCCCATCCCTTATTGTCGTAATTGTTTTTTATGTCATTGATTACTCACAAAATATATTTGCTATTCGCAGTGTTGTAACATTTACACCAATGGTATTAATAAATATGCAATGTTACTAAAACTCTATTTCCTTTTAGGTGGCAAACAAAAAGCTCTTTACTCATTAAACATCATAAACCTAAACTAAATATCACAGCAGGAAATATCTAACTCCATGAGCAGGAAGATTGCAATGTAAAATGTTTTCTACACCACTAACTGACTTATTCAGAAAGGTTGCACAAAAAGCAATAATTGAGTAAATAGAACTCCCTGTCGCAAATACAAATGTGGGTTATAATATTTAAAGAGGAACATATGTCCCCTTTACTTCCCACTTCTCCCCCCACTCAGTCAAGTTTTGTTACTTTGGCTTGTGTGCAGATGTGCCAATAAGCTCTACCCAGTCTTCAGGTCTCAGCAGTGCCTGTACACATTCGCATATGAGCAGAGGGGTTCAGGTCATGAAGACACACAGGCACAGTGAGGTTAAAGGAGAAGTACAGCCAAAACTCATTTGGCTGTACTTTCTGTGGATCACATGAGTGCAGTTGGTTTTGCACTCCTGTGACCCATTTTCAGAAGACAGCAGGCCAAAGCCCACTGTCAGCTGACATCACAGAGATGGTCCAGGCTTGGGAAAGATCATGACCATATGGTTGGAATCCACCCACTTGCCTTGACTGGCACCCAGCTGAGCCTCTCAGCACCTGAGCCAGCTGCTCCCGCCCCCTCCACATCCCAGTGCTCCAGTAAGCCATCCCAGTGCTCCAGTAAGCCCAGGAGGGGCAGAGCAGACAGTGGTCACTGACAGTCACCAGCTCTCTGCTCAGGGAGCTCTGAGAACCGAGCAACTGGCTGTGTTTGATCGCTCGGTTCTCAGCCTTAGAGCTGGCGGGGGACAGACCTAGGTACCACCAAGGTAAGTATGATTCTAAAATAAAAAAAAATTCCCATACTTCTCTTTCAGTGACTTTAAAATCTGCTCTGTCTTTCCACATGCATGGGAAACCCACAGGTGCACAGATGTTGCACTGGGCTCTGCCAGGACTGAACCCCTGTGGCACAAAAGGATGCAGGGTCACAGGGAGGGAGGGATAGCAAATGGGATTAGCAGGGCAGCCTGAGAGAGTAGCTTAGATCCTCATGCCACTCTGGCTTCAGGTGAACTTTCAGTCTGATGTGTCCCACATTGGTTTAAAGTGATTGTAAAATAACAAACATGTCATACTTACCTGCTCTGTGCATGGATTTTGCACAGAGCGGCCTGATCTTCCTTTTCTGGGGTGTCCCGGCAGCGCTCCTGGCTCCTCCTCTTTTATCAGGTGCCCCCATGGAGAGACACCATGGGCACACTCCCGAGTCCTGCTGCTGCATCCATTAACACAGACAGCAGGACTCGGCCCCACCCCTGGCTGCCGTGTCACTGGATTTGATTGACAGCAGTGGGAGACAATGGCTCCTGTTGCTATCAATCTATCCAATGAGGCCCCGAGACAGTGGCTGGAGCTGCTGGGCTCGTGCTCGTCGCTGAAACAATCAGGTTCAGGTAAGAAAAATGCAACGTAGAAGGTTTTTCACCTTAATGCATAGAATAGGAAAACCTTGAGGGTTTACAACTCATTTAAATGTAAAGCTTAATATGCAAATGTAATTACATAGTTAGACTCTCTATAGCCTGGTCACAGGCTTACTTTAAAGAGGAACTGAACTCATAAAGCTGCGCTCAAAAAATACATGGCAGAGGGCAAAGAAGTAATTGCCAGTATTGCCTGTGGTCTCCCTGCAATAATGTTTTCCCATTACTGACTTACCATGGCTTCTTCTGTACTGTATCTCTGTATGGAAGCAGCTATTTTGGTTTCCTCATGTCAGTACCTCCAGAAAGCAGAACAGTGACGATCCTGAAACAAAACACATCTGGGACTTTCATTATGCCAGCCAGGAACCCATTTTTTTTTTAGAGATTTACACAAATTTACACTGTTATACAAGCTGTGCACTACTAATTTCTTCAGTGTTGTCACATGAAAAGATAGAATAAAATATTTACAAAAATGTGAGAGGTGTACTCACTTTTGTGAGATACTGTATATACAGTATATATATATATATATATATATATGGAACAGCGAGCAGCTAAGTAGTGACATCATCAAATCTCTCTCCAAACCTTCTAATATTAACTGTCAGAGGCAGCAGTGCCTCATATTCTCACTGTAGGTATACAGCTTTGAGGCTGTATTCACAGGAGTTCCTAGGCACACTCACAGACCAAGAATTTCCCTGCTATTTTTCAAGAGGAATTACAGACAAAAGGTACATTTTACAGGGTACTGATTAATTAACATGCTTATTGTGCCCTATAACATAGCATACTTTATTTGTTTAGTTCAGGCTCTCTGTAAATTTCAGGTTAGCATTGCTATTTGCACTGGCTACTACCTAAGTCACTTCGTCAGAACAAATATGCAGATCTGTAGTTTTGCCTCTATGATAACTTTCTAAACTACATAGTTGCCCCAAGCTACTGATTCAAGAATTATCAAAGCTAGAGACAGTCAAGCAACTGGAATGTTGGGCAATCTATACAGGTGCATCTTAGAAGACCTGTGCTAAAAGGACTTGTTAGCGCTTTTTGCCGGAAGCGGAGCCAAACGGCTCTATTTAGGCTGAGTGCACCCTGCAGCAGGTGCTGTCTGATCTACAGCGTGTGAGTTGTTTCCTGTGAGACCCGTAACCTGTTATCTGTTCCTGTGACCCGGCCTGTCCCGACTTTGTCTGATCTCCGCCTGCACCGTCCCCCGGCTTGCCTACGACCACTCTCCTGCCTGATCCCAGTATACTTCTGATGCCTGCCTGTTAACGTCCCTGCCTGGCCCTGACTATCCACAAGCCTGCTCCTTCTGTACTGCACTGCCAGCCCGTTCACGACCCGGCCTGTACGACCACGCTTCAGTTGCACGAGTGCTCCAACGGACTTCCTACCACCACCAGTGACCCAGTCCGACCCTCGCGCCATCCTGCACTCCCGAACCACCTGTCTGCTCTACCAGGGGTTCCCGAATCAGGGTAGTAAGGGAGGTTGCCTATTGCATAAGTCAGACTCGTCCACCAGGTAGGTGACAGTGCATCTCAAAAAAATTAGAATATCATCAAAAAATTCATTTATTTCAGTAATTTAATTCAAAATGTGAAATTCACATATTATATAGATTCATTATACACAGAGTGATATATTTCAAGCATTTCTTTCTTTTAATTTTGATGATTATGGCTTTACAGCTAAGGAAACCCTAAAAGTCAGTATCTCAAAAAAAATGAATATACCATAAGATCAATAAAAAAAGGATTTTTAATACAAAAATGTTGGCTTACTGAAAAGTATGTCCATGTACAGTATAGTACTATCTTCTCAATACTTGGTCAGGGCTCCTTTTGCAGGAATTACTGCATCAATGCTGCGTGGCATGGAGGCAATCAGCCTGTGGCACTGCTGAGGTGTTATGGAAGCCCAGGTTACTTTGACCTTTATCTCATCTGCATTGTTGGGTCTGGTGTCTCTCATCTTCCTCTTGACAATACCCCACAGATTCTCTATGGGGCTTAGGTCAGGCGACTTTGCTAGCCAATCAAGCACAGTGATACCATGATCATTAAACCAGGTATTGGTACTTTTGGCAGTGTGGGCAGGTGCCAAGTCCTGCTGGAAAATGAAATCAGCATATCCAAAATTCTGGTCAGCAGAAGGAAGCATGAAGTACTCTAGAATTTCCTGGTAGAGGGTTGACTTTGGACCTCATGCTACTTGGATTCTGTGCCTCTCCACTCTTCCTAAAAGACTCTGGGACCTTGATTTCCAAATGAAATTCAAAATTTACTTTCAACCGAAAAGTAGACCTTGTTCTACTTAGCCCAGGTAAGGCACTTCTGACAATGTCTCTGGTTCAGGAGTGGCTTGACAAAAGGAATGTGACAGTTGTAGCCCATGTCCTGGATATGTCTGTGTGTGGTGGCTCTTAAAGCACTGACACCAGTTGTAGTCCACTCCTTGTGAATCTCCACCAAATTCTTGAATGACCTTTTCTTCACAATCCTCTCAAGACTGTGGTTATCCCTGTTGCTTGTGCACCTTTTTCTATCACATTTTTTCCTTCCACTCAACTTTCCATTAATATGCTTGGATACAGCACTCTCTGAACAACCAAATTCTTTAGCAATGAGATGTTATGACTTACCCTCCTTGTGGAGGGTGTCAATGACTGTCTTCTGGACAACTGTCAAGTCGGCAGTCTTCACCATGATTGTGTATCCTACTGAACCAGACTGAGAGACCATTTAAAGGCCCAGGAAACCTTTACAAGTGTTTTGAGTAGAGTTGAGCGAACCTCTGCTGGTCCGGTCGAACTTCGGGACAAAGTCCGGGTCCGGGTCCGGACGGAACCCGAACGATCGCACGGACAACGAACCCCATTGAAATCAATGGGGACCCGAACTTTTAGGCACAAAAATGGCTGTAACAAAGTCCTGGAAAGCCCTAGAGGGCTGCAAAAGGAAGTAAAATGGGGGTAAGGGTAGGGCAAGTGCACTACAAAAAAATGGGGACAGGGAAATAACTTTAAATATTTTTAAAAAAATAAAAACATAAAAAAAGCAAAAATGGAGGTGAATGTGGATCATCTTCAAACTGTGTCTGAAAAGTATTAATTAACGGTAGAAGCCATATAACTGTTCTAAAATCATCTTCAAACTAGGGCAAGTGCCCTACAAATAAATGGGGATAGGGAAAATAAATTAAAATCAAATAAAAAAATGGGAAGGGGGG
>BLSH010056761.1:819658-829871 GCA_018402905.1 Glandirana rugosa | reverse complement strand
AGCGGTATTTGAAATCTCAAATTCCCCCAACAATCTGATCGTTGAGCACGATCGTAGCGATCGTTGTTTTATGCAGAGCTTGATCTGCAACTCAAAGCAGCGGTATGTAAAATCTCTAATTTCTGCTATCTGTCCTCAGAGCAACAGCGCAGACAGCAGTAGTAAAGTAATCTATCTCAGGATGCAGGATCAGGTCTTAAAATGTCTCAAATCTCTCCCTCAAGCTTTCAGCTTCCTTTCCCTACACTAACCCAAGGAGCATGTGACTGCAGCACTGTGACTCCAGCTTATAAAGAGGCTGAGTCACATGATGCACTGGCCAATCACAGCCATGCCCTTAGTAGGCATGGCTGTGATGGCTTCTAAGGGCAAACCAGTGAAACGCTTGTTGATTGGCTGCCCTGCAGCTTCTCAACACGTGGAGTAAAATAGCAGAACCCCGGACTGATCCCGAACGATTTTTGAAATGTCCGGGTCCGGGTCCGTGCCACGGACACCCGAAAGTTCGGTACGGACCCGAACGTTACAGTCCGGGTTCGCTCAACACTAGTTTTGAGTTAAATAGCTGATTAGAGTGTGACACCATGAGCCTACAATATTGAACTTTTTCACAATATTCAAATTTTTTTAGATACTGAATTTTGGGTTTTCGCTAGCTGTAAGCCATAATCATCAAATTTTTAAAAAAAGAAATGCTTGAAATATATCACTCTGTGTGTAATGAATCTATATAATATATGAGTTTCACTTTTTGAATTGAATTCCTGAAATAAATTAACTATTAAATGATATTCTAATTTTTTGAGATGCACCCGTATATCTTCGTACAGGTTTTCCTTCCAGTTTGTCATTTTAGACATTTTCTAATGATAACATATACAGCAAAGTAGCTATTCTGTGCAGTGTGTTGTAAATGTATGTTGACAAAATATTCCAATATATTATTTCATAATTTTCTCTCTGACAATATTTGGAGAAAATAACCAAAAAAGAATTATTTGTATTGCAGTAGTTTGCATCTTGCTGATTTTAATACAATTCAATAAAACAGGACATTTTTATATTTAACATCTGTAGATATAGTCATTAGATAAATGATTCTAAATTGTGAATTCTTGTGTATCTGGCTACCCTACTGGCTACATTACTATGACTATTAATATCTCCATATTCAGGGATGCAATAAATGTAACGGGCACTGGGACAGACAGTCTTTCTCCCCACCTCTGACAAATGAGTTCCAAATGAGGTAAACCAAAAGTTAAAACATGAGCAGCTCTCCAGAACAGATGGGGAAACCAATCTGGCAACCTTGGTTGTGCTTGCTTCTTAGAGCATACACACCAGACTAAAACATCAGTTCAATTATAAATCATCCTTTAACTTGACATTCCATCAAATTGCCAAATATACTATTCGTAAAATTCTTCCAGTAGAGGACAACTATTTTATAATAAAGTGAGCTACACATAGAAGCAGCCATTGTCCCTACAGTGTCCACCTGGCTTGAGTCCATTTAAATGCCAGGCCACGGGATCCTTACCATACCCTGTTGTCAGGCTAGCTATTTTTTTTTTATTAGCCCTGAATGAGGATCTGACTTGGAAAGGTGCAGGTAACTGTTTTTTAGTTATGGGTCAAATTTCACTGGGTTCAATTCAAGTAGAGTTCAGCAAGCTTCAAAGTATTTCAGACGCTGAACCCAGGGAAGAATTTGTAAAATTAAAATGTCCTATTGTATGGGCTAATAGGCACGGGGGTGTCAAAAATAGTATAGGGGTTGAGCACTGCCCTGGGGAACATGTACCGATGCAAAAAAATAAAAAAATCTATTCAGATAAGAACAGTGATTTTAAGTGTGTAAGTGAAACAATAAAATGCCCAATTCCTTTAAATAACATTCCTATGAGGTGTTCTAATCTTGTGTGTGAAGGGTTGCATCTCTGTGCTGAAATGGTACTGACATTTACAAAGGAAACCGTTTTAAATTTTGTGGCATATGACATGTCAGCTTCTTTTATTTACAAAAGACAGCATAGAGACCCCTTCAAGGGCCCGCCATGAATTATAGGGGACCTTTGGAGGGGTCTGTGTGCCTTTAAAAAGGAAAAGAAAAGAAGCTGGTAATGAATGTCATTTGCCGGCAAATTAATCAGTATTGTTTAGCTAAAAACCAAAAAGTGTCGCTAAATAACCTTGATTTTGAAGATCAGAAACCGAACTGATCTAGAAATGCAACATGTTTATAATATAAATAAGTAAATAATCAAAACAAAACACAAGAATATACATTGGGTGACACTGTGAAGGTGTAACCGTAGCGTGTTCACCCCTGGGCCAGAAAAACGTATTTCTGGGTGCTCATACAATATGCAGTCTATGTGATCATAAGTAATAGTCCAACTTGCTTAAAGTGTCCAAACAAAATGGGTGAAGACAATTAAGGTGCTTGAATGGTGACAAAAAGGTGATGACTTTAGTGAATAGTGAACGATGCTGTATGGAAATCCGCTCTATCCTCAAATGGTAAAAATCAAGGCTTACCAGATGTTGAATATATTCAAGCCTGAATATATATGGGGAAAGCGGGAGGTCCGTCCTTTTCCTGGCTGGGCTCGTCACACACTCCTGAAGGGGAACTGGAATCTCCCAGGATGCAGGGGGGGGGAGGCGTCCTGCGGTCCCGTCCAATGTGTCCAAACCGTCTATCCAAATGTCCTCATTCAAAATGGTAATATTCCAGAAGTTAGATATAAATATAAAATAACAACAAGGAGGGGGCTCTCCGTGGTGTGAATACCCTCAGAAACCGGGTATGTTTTTATTGAAAACGGAAATATAAGATCAAAGGTGATAAAAACCAGATTCCACAAGCTTATGGTTAAAAACAGTGTAAAAGGCGCAGCAATTTGGGGTCAGCAGCGTTTCGTCTCATCAGACGTCGTCCAGGGGCCATTCAGTATTGTTTGTTCTTTATGTCATTTTTGTTGTAACACATTCTGCAGCAATAATAATATTAAAAAAAAAACAGATGGGGGAACC
This sequence comes from Glandirana rugosa, assembly GCA_018402905.1. Taxonomy (NCBI): domain Eukaryota; kingdom Metazoa; phylum Chordata; class Amphibia; order Anura; family Ranidae; genus Glandirana; species Glandirana rugosa. Next base: position 826,829 of record BLSH010056761.1, on the reverse strand, counting down.
AGTCTGGCAACCCTTGCTCTAGAATATATTTGGGCAGTGATGTCACTGCTATCCCCATCCTTTTGCTCTGCTTAAAAAGGGGTGTTCTTGGTGATGTCAGTGGTTCCTAGAGACACTATCTGCAACTTCCTTAGGGACTAGTGATGGCAGGAAGCTGTCATACTGTATATAGAAGCCATAGATATACTGCTTCTATATGTGATTTTGTGGGCTGAACAGCCCAAAGTTCAGGCATTCATCCAAGCGACTGAACAACCAAAGTTTAGTCTGAACCATCAACTTATCCCTAATGTTTATTATCCTCTCTCTGACCTCATACACCCACACACATGATCCAGTGCGAGAGGGTAATAGCCAATTCAGATCAGAGAGACAGTAAAACTCCTTTAACATTATTGTTAGCTGTCCAGTTATCCTCACATATAAAATTAAAGGAGTTGTAAAGGCAGAAGTTTTTTTTTTTTTATCTTAATTCATTCTATGCAGTAAGATAAAAAAAAAACTTCTGTGTTAGAAGCCCCCCTCGGCCCCCTGATACTTACCTGAGCCCCTTCTCTCTCCAGTGATGTCCACAAGTATCTTAGCCATCTGGGACTCTCCTCCTGATTGGCTGAGACAAAGCAGCAGTGCTATTGGCTCCTGTGACTGTCAATCAAAGTCAGTTAGCCAATCGGGGGAGAGAGGGGGCTGGGCCGGGTCGGGGCTCCATGTCTGAATGGATACATGGAGCTGTGACTCGGCTCGGGTGCCCCCATAGAAAGTTGCTGGCTGTGGGGGCACTCAATAGGAGGGAGGGGCCAGGACCAGCAAAGAGGGACCCAAGAAGAAGAGGATCTGGGCTGCTCTGTGCAAAACCAACTGCACAGAGGAGGTAAGTATAAGATCTAATGAAAAGAAAAAAATGCGCTGCCCACTTAAACCACAAAAACTACAGCAACCAGCACACCAATCGACAAAAAATGTAATGATATATGAAGACAAAAAGTGCAGCGCTAAAGAATTATAATCAAAATTCAATATACAGTGATATATCAAGAAAAATAAATAAATGGATAAATAGTCCAAACACAGTGAATCACCACTGAAAGTGCCCAGTGCTCATATAAATAGTATTAAAATTATTATAAAATGATGTTGATTGTAAATATAAATCTCCAGTGCTTGTAGAAAGCTCTCATATATGAGACAATTCGTGACAGTCCTCAAACTGTGTGTAAATATCCACCACCGCAAAATAAAATGCGCTTACCAGAGCCTGGTAAGAAACCAGCAAGACATACTGTTACTCCAGGTAACCTCCCACAAGGAACTCCAGATATCATCTGAGAATTTCAGTAGACACCATCTTTGTAGTCAGCTGTCAATAGATGCTTGCTCGTACGGTTGGACCATCGGAGTATTTCAACAGGTCATACAGTAAAAAGAGAACGCCTCTCCATAGTGTAAAACCATTTCAATTTTAATAAAATAATGGTGTAAACACTTAAATAAATTCAGAAGAATATGGGCCCATCAATAGTAAAATGCTGCAATGACCTGGGGGGACATCTCCAGCTGTCTTGGTCCATGTTGTAACCAATGACAGAATGTATGGAAGTTGGAGGCTCCTTAAGAACCAATTTAAATAATTAGGTTGCAAGTTGAAGGGAAGGACCTCCAAGGCAAGATTCTTTGAAGTATTGCCTGTGCCATGTGCAACACAGCAACGGCAGGGGGAGATTAGAGCCCTGAATGCATGGCTAAAGACCTGGTGTAAGGCTGGTCTGACTTTTCATTGGGGTGCAACCTATATACTAAAGATGGTTTGCACCTTAATGGAAGGGGGATGTTGTGCTGGGGGAGTAATGTATGGGAAGGCGGGAGGAGTATTTAAACTAGGATTGAGGGGGGAGGGTGCATTTGATTATAATGGGGTAGACAGGTCAGACAGGGGTCAGCCCCTATTGGTGGGTGGAATGGGGAAAGATGTGAGATGTGGGGAGGGCCATGGAAGATGATATGAAAGTTCCCATGTTACAATCAACCATTGGAAATGGTACTGTTTGTACTAAAATTAAACATATGCAACATACATGTGCAAAATGTGACAGTAAATTAAAGTGTTTTTTCACCAATGCCAGGAGTCTGCCAAGCAAAATATGTGAGTGAATAGGTGAGTTGGAAGCTCTGGTGCATAAGGAGAATTATGATTTGATTGCTATAGTTGAATCTTGGCTTCATTCTTCACATGACTGGGCTATTAATATTCCTGGCTGTGCTCTCTTTCGGAAAGACCGGGTAAAACGGAAGGGTGGTGGTGTCTGTCTCTATGTGAGAAGTGATCTCAAAGCGAGTGTGAATGAGGACCTAGTTGATGGAGAGTGTGATATGTCTGAAGCATTATGGGTAGATCTGCATATGGGTGTGCACACTACAGTAAAAGGTTCATCATTGGAGTTTGTTATAGACCTCCTAGCATTAAAGAGGAGGTGGAGACTCTGCTCCTTGCGCAGATGGAGAGAGCTGCTAGGGCTGGGACAGTGACAATAGGGGGAAATTTAACAACCCGGAAATTAACTGAAGTAATGGCACTGCTGGTGCAGTTAAAGGGCAAACATTTATAAACCTATTACAGGACAATTTTATGGACCAGTTTATTGAGGCCCCAACTAGGAATGACACTTTGCTGGACCTGGGAATGTAAGGAAGCTGTTGTGGCCCCTGGAAAGCCTGTGCACAGGAGCACGTATCGTGTGCGCGCGCCTGTGTGTGCGTTCGCTTGCATGCACCAGCATTGGCGCCAAATGGCCCATTTAAGCTGACTGACTCCCTGTAGCCGGGGCTGTCCGTTCTACAGCGTCTGAGTACCTGTGAGCCCCAGCTCTGTTCCTGTTATCTTGTTCCTGTTATCCTTCCTGTTTCCTGTAAAGACCCGGCTTGTCCTGACCTGTTGTTATCTTCCTGCACTGACCCCCGGCTATCCTCGACCATACGATTGTCTGACCCCTCTGTACTTCTGCTGCCAGCCTGGTTATAAACTTTGCTTGGACTTGACCATTCTTCTGCCTGCTCCCGCACCGCCAGCCAGTTGCCAACCCAGTGTCAGGGATCCACACAAACGTTGCGATCGCTTGTGTGCACTCGCACAAGGATTCAAATGAAGGTTCCCACGACCGTTCGGAGGTGCGCACATGTACGCATGCGCAGGGATGTTGTCAGAGCACCAATAGCTGGAGGACCCTAGGACCCAGAATCCATCAGAGCAGAAGGGCTCTAGGACCCAACATCCCTGTCAGCACATCACATGGGCCTTTATAAGGAAGTCAGACTTTGGCTGAAGTGCTGTCTCATCTGCAGCTTGTCCGTACCTGAACCTGCTACCTGCTGTTGTTACCTGATCTCCTACCTGCTTGACCCTGGCTTGCTTTGACCTTTCTGCCTTCTCCAATCCAGACCCGGCTTGTTTTCACTCCGCTATTCTGCAGCCTGATACCAATTGCTGAAACCCGGCTTGCCTCTGACCATTCCTTGTCTGCTGATTCTGCCTGCCGGCTGATCCATGTCTGACCCGGCTTGTCTCACGCTTCTTCTGCCTGCCCTGCATTCAGCTTCTGTGATTGCTGATCTGCTGCTGCCATTCCTGTTCCAGCTGTCTGCTGTCCAGTGTTCCAAGCTCCGTTTCCAGCATCCAGTCTACAGCTGCTGACAGAGGCACTCCTACCTCGCTGCACTCACGAGACTACTGTCCTCACTCCAGTGGGCTCTGAGCCAGAGCTGTATGAGAGGTCTCCTACGAAAGACAGGCTCTGTTACCAGGTACGTGGTTTCACGTTACAGTATCAGACAGCCATGTCTGAGCCTGCAGGAGGAACCACTTCCATGGAGGAGATCTGTCAGCATCTCGTTGCTTTGACACAGGCTGTCGGATCTTTGCACGAGGGCTACACCAGATTGGAAGCATAGGTCCAGGCTTCCCCACCAACACCCAGCAGGGCCTCTACCTCCGCACCTCCTGTCATTACTGCACCGACCAACACCGGTCCCTCTGTGGTAATGCTCCCTCCAGAGCCCAGAGTCCCCACACCTGAGAGATTCTCCGGGGACCGAAGCAAGTTCCGTGCCTTACGAAATGCCTGCCAGCTATTCTTCACCCTGTAGCAACGATCTTTCTCCTTGGAAGTCACCAAAGGGGGTTTTGTCATTGCGTTGCTGCAAGGGAATCCACAGACTTGGGCCCACAGGCCATTGGAGGAGAACAACACTCAAGTTCAGACTGTATCAGCATTTTTTGATGCCATGGCTCAACTATACGACGACCCACAGCGCACCTCCACTGCAGAAGCTGCCTTACATGCGCTCCGGCAAGGCCGCAGAGTGGCTGAGGACTATGTTATGGACTTCAGACGCTGGAGCGCAGACTCTCATTGGAATGATGCAGCTCTGCGACACCAGTTCCGCATGGGTCTGTCTGCAGGCCTGAAGGACGAACTTGCCCGGGTGGGAACTCCTAACACTCTGGAAGGACTGATTACTTTGGCCATTCAGATTGGCCGACGACTTTGTGAGCGTCGGTCTGAGAGATCTGCACATCTGAACCAGCCTACTTGGATGCTACCCAAAGCGCTCACGCCTGCCTCCATCAGTCCCGCACCATCCATGCCTGTTCACAGCAACCCAGACGTACCAGGACCCGTGTAACTGGGTCTGATGCGACCAACACTGACACCTGAAGAGCGACTCCGACGCCGGCAAAACAATCTGTGCATATACTGTGGAGAGATGGGTCATTATGTTTGCAGTTGTCCCGCCAAGACCCGTAAGTCTGCATGCCCTGCTGCTTCCCGTCTGTCCCCATTGGCTGCCAATGCCACCTATGTCGCTGTACCTCTCACGTTTCAGCTACCAGGAGGGACAGTGTTGGTCAACGCGATCATAGAATCTGGGGCATGCAGTATTTTTATCGACCTGCAATTTGCCCATCAACATAATTTCCCTTTGCAAGCCAAGCCGCATGGACTTTCCATATACTTGTCTGACGGGTCCCATATGAAATCTGGACTGGTTAACCAAGAGACCACATTGCTGCTGGTCAGGTCTGCCGACCATGAGGAGTTACTGAGCCTGGACGCCATTTCTTCCCCTCTGTTTCCAGTCATTTTTGGCCTTCCATGGCTTCAGGCCCATGACCCACAGATCAACTGGACATCTGGAGAAGTCAAGTTTTCCTCCCCATACTGCCAGAGACATTGCATCATCAAACCCCCTGGCACCCCTTTAGCCCTGCTATGCCTGAACACGGGCCCAGAGACCCGGCGGTCAGTACCTGAGCCTTATCATCAGTTTCTGGACATATTCAGTAAACAAGGGGCAGACACGCTTCCTCCTCATCGCCCGTATGACTGCCCTATTGATCTCCTCCCAGGGGCCGAGATTCCTTTTGGGCGCATCTTGCCACTAACTGAGTGAGAGCAAGAAGCCTTAAAGGACCATGTTGATGAGAATCTTGAAAAAGGCTTCATCCGTTGATCTAAGTCCCCTGCCGGAGCAGGAATCTTCTTTGTAACCAAGAAGGATCAATCACTCCGGCCCTGTGTGGACTATCGTGAACTAAACAAAATTACGGTCAAGAACTGATACCCGCTGCCCCTGATGACTGAACTGTTCCAGCGACTACGAGCCGCCCGCATCTTTACTAGACTTGACCTAAGAGGAGCCTATAACCTGGTACGCACCTGGTTTCGTACCAGGTTTGGACATTTTGAGTACTTGTTGATGCCCTTCAGGCTCTGAAATGCCCCCGCAACGTTCCAGCACGCCATCAACGATGTACTCAGAGACTTTCTGGACATTTTTGTGATCGTCTACTTGGACGAGATTTTGATTTTCTCCAGATCCCTAGACCAACATCGGGGGCATGTCAGTCACATCCTGGGAAGACTTTGTCAGCATAGACTATTTGCCAAACCGGAAAAGTGTGAATTTGAGAAGGAGAGCATCCAATTCCTGGGTCTAATTATTTCCCCAACAGGGATAGAGATGGACCCACAAAAGGTATCCCCTGTTATTGACTGGCTGGTACCCACAGACAAGAAAGGGGTACAATGCTTTATGGGTTTTGCAAATTTTTATAGAAAATTTATCGGAGGATTTTCCGCCATCATCTCCCCCATCACGCAACTAACCAAGCAAAACTCTCACTTCTACTGGAGTCCTGAATCCAAGGAGGCCTTTGTGACTCTTAAAAGACATTTTACTTCTGCCCCAATTCTGAGCCACCTGGATCCAGCACTGCTCTTTATTCTCGAAGTGGATGCTTCTGAAATAGCAGTGGGGGTAGTCATCTCCCAACGTCAAGGAGTCAAAGACACTATGCATCCTGGGGCATTCTTTTCCCGGAAACTTTCTCCGGCAGAGAAGAATTATGAAGTCAGAGATCGGGAATTGTTGGCTACCAAGGCCGCTCTGGAAGAATGGAGGTATCTTTTGGAAGGCGCAACTCATCCGATCTTGATTTACACCGACCATAAGAACCTTGAATATCTGCGGTCAGCCAAACATTTGAAACCCCATCAAGCCAGGTGGGTTTTATTCTTCTCACGCTTCACTTTTCACATTACCTACCGCCCCGGGTCAAAGAATACTAAGCCCGATGCCTTGCCCCGGATGTATGATGATTCCAAGGATTTCTCTGCTCCTGACACCATCCTGCCGACTGGGAGTGTCCTTCTGCAAGCAGATCTCCTGTCCCAGATCAGACAAGCTTCCTTGTTCCAGCCAAGCCCTGCTTGAGTAACCCTTGTTCACCAAGATAATCTTCTGTGGAAAGGGGACCAAATCTTTGTGCCTGAAAGTGCCTGGGTACAAGTCCTGAAGAGTCTGCATGACCACCCTCTGGCAAGTCACTTTGGGGTACACAAGACTGTTGAATTAGTACAGCGTACCTTCTGGTGGCCTAAGTTGGAGGATTTTTGCAAGAGATACGTGAGTTCCTGTCCTGTTTATACCTGAAGCAAAACAGCAAGGAGTAGAGCTTGGGGGTTACTCAAGCCTTTACCCATCCCAGACAGACCTTGGCAGATGATTTCCATGGACTTCATTGTCGAACTTCCACCGTTCGAATTCTAACGGCACGTTGGAAGCTTGCCACCTTCAAGCTGTTACTTCAGGTACCTTTAGTAGACGGTTCCAGACA
>BLSH010056761.1:774265-787469 GCA_018402905.1 Glandirana rugosa | reverse complement strand
TGGTGGTAACAGTGACTGTATAATTTATGTACAGACCAGGGACCAGTACATTAGTTTCCCCATCCCTTATCGTCACTATAGTGACGGAAATATACCAGAGACCGATATAAACCCGTTACTGTAACTGGTTTATGTCGGTTCCGGTGTAAACCAGTTACTACAGTGATGATAAGGGCGGAGAAGAGAATATACTGACTACTGTAAAGTCCCTCAACAGCAAGACATTTGTCATGACAACCCGAACAAACACACACGACGCAGGTAACCCAAAAATTAAAGTCACTCAACTATCCGTGCTATTCCCTACCCCTTTGATTACATGACCAGGGACCAGACATGTATTTAATATGTCAGTGACAATGGTGGTTACTATGGATTTGAATGTTTGGATTTTCTTCTGAAGGCTAAAACAGCCAAAGTTTGGTCCTAGCCTAAGTTCAGACCGAACCGTCAGCTCATCACTATTCCTTTTTCAGAATATCAAGAGAATCAAAGTTGAGACAGTTTCAATTCTTTTTTTAGAAGGTGGATGTCTGACAAAAAAAGAGATAGTTTTGGCCTGGAATACTTGAACGTGGCAGCTTATGCTCCACTGCTCTACAGTCCATCCTAAAGGGGCATCATTCACACAGCAGTAAAGAAATGCATTTACAAGCATTTTTTATTTTCAGATCTGAATGCAGCTGTTTTCAATAGAGATTTCAGACAGGTTGGTAAACATGCATTCAGATCCATAACATAGAATCAAAATATATGCGTCCGTAGCATACTCTCTATGTATAAATATACACCATTGAAAAAAAGAACATGAACATTTTTCTGCATTAAAAATGGATCAGTTTAAGCAGGAACCTTTGCTTTTTGTTTAATCATCAGTAACATTTTTATGGCTGTGTTACATGTTGAATGTAGCCTTAAAGTATTAACTTTCTGGAACCCAATAACCCCTCCATACCCTGATATAAATTAAAAGAATGACAGTTTGGAGAACAAGACATATCCATCTAAGTTACCAAATGCCTAAATTTAAAAGGAAATCACAACATTACTTGCAATAACATGTCACCACTTAGGAAACAACACCATCCGAGTCGTCGTAATATGCCAACACTTAAAAGGCACAGTTGTATCACTCCTACTTTCATGACATTGGACCATTCTAAATCATGTAGATTATATGACCCAGCTTGTTTAACTTAGTATTACTTTGTCTTTAATATCAAGGCACTCTATTTATAAAAAAAAAATGTGGGTTCTTTTGAAAAGGGAAAATCTGACGTTTTGTCTACAGACCTATTTTGTGTAGAAATAAGAGAGAAAGAATCAATTCTCTCCTAATTCATTTCAAAACACACAGGTCTGGGGGAGAAGGCTGTGGGCTAAGCATGATTATGGAGACATGGAATGACTCTTTTACAGATGATAGATATACATGTCACACAGAAGCTCAGCTTAAAGCATCTGTAAAGCAAAATCTACTGAAACATATCATTATATCAATTCCATTGTATAAGTTCAAAAAAGCCACAATAACAATAAAAAAATGCACAAAATATCTTTGAACACTCATTGCTTCCAGTAGTCATATAACTGTAATAACAGCTGGTTCATTACTTTTGAGAAGGGCAAGGGGACTTGGTCATAGCTGCTGGTAATGATTAGGAGACCTATTAGCCTGGGTTTGTCACAGGCTGACAAGGGAACTACAAGCATGCCATGGATCAGAACAGTGCTCTGTCCTTCCCAGTCCAGAAGAGAGAATGTAAGCTGACAAAGCTATGATTAGCATTGTGAGACTGTTGCATGAAGCAGTGCTATTTGGAGAACACTACCAGGATCACCAAATATTTACTCTGCATAGTTATTACACACAAAAAGCCTGCAATATCAATGTTACTTGGAAGTGAGGAATGTGCACACACGTATTTGTATTTTACATTTATATACACTTTAAAGGAACCTGTAATGGGGTAATATGTATGCTGCCATTGCGGACTTATAAATGTTTAATAAATGTTATTAGTGTTGATAGTTTACATTCAAATCTGACAGAACTTATAAACGAATCCTGAGATGACAAAACTAAGTAACCAAAAGAATTGCAAGAATGGGATGTTTGTATATAAATGGTACTAAATTATATTTACACAAAGTAATCCAAAAATTATTTGATCAATGACTCACTTGAACCCAATGAATAGTTGCTTAAAAAGGTTATTTCCAGTGTAATGACTTTACTAAAGACCCTTTCTTTGAAAGCTATGCATTGAAAGGATCAAATATTATTAATACTGTACCTCTGAAATGCATATGAGTATAAAATTGTAGTTCTATGAAGTAGTTTTCTGCTAGTCAGTATGAATTCCTTCAAACCGATTTTGCTTCAATTAAAACCTATGATAAGATTATTAATATTATCATCATAATCATATATTTATAAACTTCAACCATCTTCCATGGAGGATAGGATAAGGGATGGAATATATAAAATGCCCCAAAGAATAATAAATACAATTTAGCAATGTAACAAAACAATAGTAACAAAGTATAATTAAAACAATATATAATAGGAAAGTAAGCTCTGCCCATAATAGTTTACAATCTAGAAAAATAAAATGTTAATAAAAATTAGTGATAGTGTTTTCCAATTTTGCATAAAAAATATACCATGAATAAAGAACATAAAAGATACATAACAGATGATGCGAAAGGTGAACAATCAGATAAATATTTCTCAAAAAGGTTTAACCACTTCGCCTCTCACACCTGTTCACTCCCTATGGACCAGAGAACTTTTCACATTTCTTCTATGGGCCTCTTTATTCGGCAGTAACTTTGTCATTGCTTAAGATAACAAGGTAATAAATATATTGTTTCCTTTTTTTTTCTCTAAGAACAAACAAGTCTTTATTTTAATAATATTGTCTTGCAACAATTATTCATTGATTTTTTTTTTTGTTTCATAATAATTCATTGATTTTATTTTTTACAATCTTCAGACAGTAAAATGTAACAAAACCAAACAAAACATATTTTTTCTTTTTTGAGCAGTGTTAGTTTCAAAATTGTGTTATTGCAGATAAAAATTGCACATTTTATTCTGTAATTTTGTTTTGCTTAAAATTGCACTAAAATTATGATTGTGGTACAAAGCATTGCAAAGTTTTTTACATATTAAATAAAGAGTTTTTTTTTCAATGTTATGCTTTTTTAAGTGGGAAATGTGTAAATATAAGTTAAATGTGTAAAAATGTTAACAAACAAAACAAAAAAGTTTTTCCTGGCAACAGGGCATAGAAACTGGAATCAGGGTGCGTTGGAGGGGGTTGGAAATGGAAAAGTGTCTGCATGGAGAGGGCATCCAGTCATGGACAGAGTCTGTTTCATACACAACCCACTGTATCTCCTCCCCCTCACAAGGGACTTACTAGCTCCAAAGTGTTCATTTGAGAAAAACTTGAATATAGACCTTGATTTCTATCACCCTGCAAATCTTTGTTTTCTGCTTGTTATGCTGATTCTGCGTCAAAGATGTGGAATAAGTATAGAGATTAGGAAAGTCTGAGAAAAGTCACAAGTCCTTATATGTAAGCATCTTCTAGGTCAGTGACTCAAAGTACTGAAGCTAAATGGTTAACCGGGCAACTAGCATTTCCGAATAGAGAGGCCAGCAATGGCAGACTGTGTTTTTTTCTTCAGACATGCTGTCAGGTTCCTGTGGTTATGAGCCCTATAGAGTGCCAACTCAGGGTTTCCCAGGGTGTGGAGTCTAAGTCCCAGTCTGCTTCTTCACCAGGGCCCCTGATGGTGGGGATGGACTTGCAGCAAGCTGGAACCAGTTTGCAGTCCCCCAGGTACACACAAGCTGAGGATGTGGAGATATGTGCAGAGTACAAACGGCAGGAGACAGCAGTAGATCTAGGAAACAAGCTGAGGGCATCAGGCAAGCACAAACAGTAGACAAAACCGGGGTCAGTTCACAGGAAGTCAGGCACTGAATAAACTTAATAGTGGGAAAAAGGAAGCTCAGAGAACTAGGAAGTTGCTCAGACAAATACAGTATCTCACAAACGTGAGTAGACCCCTCACATTTTTGTAAATATTTTATTATATCTTTTCATGTGACAACACTGAAGAAATGACACTTTGCTACAATGTAAAGTAGTGAGTCTACAGCTTGTATAACAGTGTGCATTTTTTGTCCCCTCAAAATAACTCAACACACAGCCATTAATGTCTAAACCGCTGGCAACAAAAGTGAGTACGCCCCTAAGTGAAAATGTCCAAATTGGGCCCAATTAGCCATTTTCCCTCCCCGGTGTCATTTGACTAATTAGTGTTACAAGGTCTCAGGTGTGAATGGGGAGCAGGTGTGTTACATTTGGTATTATCAATCTCACTCTCTCATAATGGTCACTGGAAGTTCAACACGGCCTCCAATGGCAAAGAACTCTCTGAGGATCTGAAAAAAAGAATTGTTGCTCTACATAAAGACAGCCTAGATTATAAGAAGATTGCCAAGATCCTGAAACTGAGCTGCAGCATGGTGGCCAAGACCATACAGTGGTTTAATAGGACAGCTTCCACTCAGAACAGGCCTCACCTTGGTCGACCAAAGATGTCGAGTGCACTTGCAGAGGTTGTCTTTGGGAAATAGACGTATGAGTGCTGCAAGCATTGCTGCAAAGGTTGAAGGGGTGGGGGGGTCAGTCTGTCAGTGCTCAGACCATATGCCGCACACTGCATCAAATCGGTCTGCATGGCTGTTGTCCCAGAAGGAAGCCTCTTCTAAAGATGATGCGCAAGAAAGCCTGCAAACAGTTTGCTGAAGACAAGCAGACTAAGGACATGGATTATCGGAACCATGTCCTGTGGTCTAATGAGACCAAGATAAACTTATTTGGTTCAGATGGGGTAAAGAGTGTGTGGCAGCAACCGGGTGAGGAGAACAAAGGCAAGTGTGTCTTTCCTACAGTCAAGCATGGTGGTGGGAGTGTCATGGTCTGGGGCTGCATGAGTGCTGCCGGCACTGGGGAGCTACAGTTCATTGGGGAAACCATGAATGCCAACATATACTGTGACATACCGAAGAAGAGCATGATCCCCTCCCTTTGGAGACTGGGCCGCAGGGCAGTATTCCAACATGATAATGACCCCAAACACACCTACAAGACGACCACTGCCTTGCTAAAGAAGCTGAGGGTAAACCCTATTGAGCATCTGTGGGGCATCCTCAAATGGAAAATAATGGTGGCCACACAAAATATTGACACTTTGGGCCCAATTTGGACATTTTCACTTAGGGGTGTACTCACTTTTGTTGCCAGCAGTTTAGACATTAATGGCTGTGTGTTGAGTTATTTTGAGGGGACAGCAAATTTACACTGTTATACAAGCTCTACACTCTCTACTTTACATTGTAGTAAAGTGTAATTTCTTCAGTGTTGTCACGTGAAAAAATATAATAAAATATGTACAAAAATGTGAGGGGTGTACTTACTTTTGTGAGATACTGTGTATAAATATATATATATATATATATATATATATATATATATATATATAGAAGCAGACTTGGAGGAAGACCAGGAAGTGATAAACAGGAAAAAGACATAAATACACAGTAGAGCAGGTGACGCCCATAGGTGAACAGAGAAGCCAGCAGCACATGTGAATGGAATTACTGATCTTACAGAACCACTGAAGCAGGGAGGGAAGAATTTCAAAAACAAAAAAAAACTGCAAGCTAGATCTACACATGCTTCCTTACCTCTTTTAGAGATTAGGACCACACATTACTGCGTACTGTTCTATCATTTGCTCCTAAATTATTTTTATATTTATTTTAGAAGAGCAGAGAGGTAAAAATGTTCCCTGCTGATATGTCATACATAATTCAATTTAGTCCTCTGTGACCATGGGGACCTCCGACAGATTCTCAGGCCCAGGGCTTAGGCAAGGAAGCCCACCCAAGACAGGGGGAGAGGCCAGGGAATGGCCAAGCCACCACCACACATTCCAAGTGTCTTGCGAGTGTATGCTGGATGCCACAAGGGCCTGCAAGGGTGTGAATAGATAAAACATGAGTATGTGTGGTATATTGCAAAAAAAAAAAAAATATGTTTGAAATTGTGCCTGGTGCAAATGAATGAAATGAACTAATGTCAATATTGCAGATCCAGAGAGAAAGCTTTCGGATGTGGTGGGAGTATTGGAAAAGTCAAGTAGGATAAAAAAAAAAAACAGTGATTGAAGAATGATATGGTAAATGTACCAAACCCAACAAAGTGTACCTGTGTAATTGAATCCTTTGTGTGCTGTGGGTGTCGTCCTCTCTGGTGATGGATCATGTGTGGCGGCAAGCTGGCCATCCTGAGCCTTATATACCCCGATCATGGGTGGGTCCAAGCCAGTGTCATGTGCTACAACCAGAGGGGGCGGGGCAGAGAGACAGTGAGGGCAGATCCAAGGGGAGGAGGTGTCCACAGTGAATCTACACCCAGCCCAATGTTGTAGGAGCGAAAATACCAACACTTCCACATCTCGGCGTCAATAGACACCGGGGGTCGGAGCGGTACATGGCGCAGATGCACAAGAGGAGTATCCCCGCTTACGTCCCAAGAGGGGCGGGGAGGAGAAGCCCTGTTGTGCATCGCAACCCCGGGTGGCCAAAAACCGCAGAGGAACCCCACTACCATACATTAGGCTAGGTAAGACATAGGTATAAAAGGAAAACTAGATCTGAGCATGTGGCAATGATCTCAAGTGAACCAAAGTGTTGGACTGATGGATTTTGGGGTAATAAAGTCCATACAAAAATGTGTATATGATATAAAAGTTTACAAAAAAAGGTAGCTAAACATATATTCGGTCTTTACAGTGTGGTAGGTCATGAAGAAAGCAGGTGTCTTCCACCCTAATAACAGTTTAAAAAGAAGTATGACCCAGCACACATAAAGATTAAGCCTCCATCCCTGGGTATTGGTTTAATAGCAAAAGGGTAGTTTGGTGGGACTTTAAATGAGGCAAAAATAATTATAATTTAAATTGTATGAATACAAATCTTTTATTTTTAAACAATTGATTCTTTCAGAAAAACTTACATTTCATAAAAATCCATGGACTCAACTTTGATCATGGTTGCATGCAAATTGCTACGTATTGTAACACATAATTTCTTAGCACAATTGACATCAATAAATTCATACATATACATAAAATAATGCAATGCATCGATTGAATGTATCTTGATATCTTTTCAAAGCTCTACGCGTTTTGTGGCTACATTGCCACTCATCAGGAGCTGCATACAAGAATATGCTGTATACACATAGACGAATAGACAAGAATAAAATTAGTAATTAATGCGCTTTCAGAAGAAGGGGGGGGGTGGTAACAATACACAGTTATAAAAAAAATGAGATATGGTGGGGGTGCACCTCTCCCGCCGCTGATAAAAGTGATCTCGCGGTGAATCCGCCGCTAAGACCACTTTTATCATGTGCAGAATCGCCTGCAGAAAAAAACGGTATCTGAATGGTGCCTGCAGATGCAGGCACCATTCAGACATCACCACTCAAACCCAAGGACGTTATATGACGTCCGGCGGTACGGAAGTGGTTAATGATAAAGGGTATTTGGTACCTCTTTCTCCCATGATGAGTGGACCTATCCCAGGAACCTTATCCTTTGGGGATGACTGAGGGGGTGTCATATAAGTGGCCACCATTGAGAATGAGAAGAACTTTTTATGTGGAATTTTATATGCACTTGTTTTTAAGTGACCCCTTGGAAGCATATGCATAAATGTATGGTGAACTTGCGGTGATATGAGTGATTTATTCCACTTTTTATCATGGGCTTGTTCCCCACCCATTTTAGCGGTGGAGTGGTTCCGATTTACATTGGGTCCTTTTTTTGGCCCCGTGTTTATCTTCCGGTTTGCTCTCTAGCTTCCATCCGGTGGCCGCACCTTTGATGTAAGTTGGGGGCAGTGCACTGGCTCTGCGGATGTGGTCCGAGCATTTTTATGGCTTCTCGGGTGCACTTCCGGGTTGGGCTGGTGACGCTGGCGCCCAGGGTGGACTTCCGGGTCATGTGTATTACGCGGGCATTGCCGGGTGGATATACATGCCCCAGCTGCACCTGACTAGGTCAATATCACTCTACTCTCCAGTGAAGTCGAGTCTCCATTGGATGAGGCATTCTGATGTGTATGGAGGGGCATGCTAGGAGGGCCCGCCGTTCAAAGCAAGGCTTGAAGGGCACGCCGGCTCCATGTGGGCGGAAGTCTCTGAGCCCACTTCTGGCCTCTGATTAATTGATGACCATGGGGGGCTTTTATGTTTCTATATATACTGCGGTAGGGGCACGCGGTCCCCACACCCCGAAAGATGTCTATACAGACGAAACGCATCGGGTGAGGACTGTGCTCCTATCACAGTATTTTTATTTGGATTTTATCTGTTTTGCCAGCTTTACTTTTTTACTTCTTTACTTTTTTACTCACCTACCCTTAATAAAAGTGGTGACCTTATTGCACCAAGTGGAGCGTCTATGTATTTTTTCTCCACATATCTGCTTTGGGAGCATTTAAGATCCGGCTCACCTGATCGTTTGAATTGGAGAGATCAAGTTTTATCTACCTTACCATTGTTGCCCCTAGATGCTGAGGACATCTACCTGGAGCACCTGGTGGAAAGTACGACTGGACCCCTGTGGTGGGAAACCACACAAGTCCGATTGACCCCCCGGTCGTATGACTGAGAGTGTCCAACATCTCTGGTAAGAGTCCATCCTACTATTTGATTGAATTATGTCTTGCTCTCTTGGATGTGGATTGATCTGACCCACGGTATTGAACTTTGCATCTGTACACAATCCCCCACACCTTTGGATGTTTTTTGGACACTTGCTATGGTTCATAGACTCCAGCACCACTAGTTATACCATTATCTTTGGACATTTGCTATGCTTCACAGATTTCAGCACTAATAGATTTATGAACTCTTTTGATGACACTAATATTTTGATGATACCTTGCATAGTGTCTTCCTGGACTATCAATGTATTTATTTTGTACATTATGCCACTTTATTCCTAGCGCTACACTTTTTATTATATTTTCACTTTTAGCATTACTAGGTCTAATGCTGTGTATGCTGCTCAGTTCCCCTTTTGCGCATTAATTTTTCTTCCTTTTTATTCCTGACACCCACCCTTACACTTACCATACATAATGGTTTAGCATTAGATTAAGTCAAAACATATGTTTAGCGTAGCACTTCGACTCTCCATTGATCCATGATTTTAATAACAGAAGATGAAGGATGTTTTTGATGTGAATGTGCCAAAAAAAGATTTTTTCTTTGATAAATACACTGAGCAAAATTATAAACGCAACACTTTTGTGTTTGCCCCTATTTATTATGAGCTGAACTCAAAGATCTACAGCTTTTTCTATGTGCACAAAAAGGCCTATTTCTCTCAAATATTGTTCACAAATCTGTGTTAGTGCGCACTTCTCCTTTGCCGAGATAATCCATCCAACTCACAGGTGTGGCATATCAAGATGCTTGTTAGACAGCATTATTATTGCACAGGTGTGCCTTAGGCTGGCCACAATAAAAGGCCACTCTAAAACATGCAGTTTTATCACACAGCACAATGCCACAGATGTCACAAGTTTTGAGGGAGCATGCAATTGGCATGCTGACTGCAGGAATGTCCAACAGAGCTGTTGCCCTTGAATTGAATGTGCATTTCTCTACCATAAGCCGTCTCCAAAGGCGTTTCAGAGAATTTGACAGTACATCCAACCGGCCTCATAACCGTAGACCATGTGTACCCATGAGGTCTCGACCTGACTACAGTTTGACGCCGTAACCGGCTTGAGTGGGCAAATGCTCACATTTGATGGCATCTGGCACTTTGGAGAGCTGTTCTCTTCACGGATAAAACCAGTTTTTCACTGTACAGGGCAGATGGCAGACAGTGTGTATGGCATTGTGTGGGTGAGTGGTTTGCTGATGTCAACATTGTGGATCGAGTGGCCCATGGTGGCGGTGGGGTTATGGTATGGGCAGGCGTATGCTATGGACAACTAACACAGGTGAATTTTATTGATGGCATTTTGAATGCACAGAGATACTGTGTGTGACGAGATCCTGAGGCCCATTGTTGTGCCATTCATCCATGACCATTACCTCATGTTGCAGCATGATAATGCACGGCCCCATGTTACTAGAATCTGCACACAATTCCTGGAAACTGAAAACATCCCAGTTCTTGCATGGCCAGCATACCCACCGCCGGACATGTCACCCATTGAGCATGTTTGGGATGCTCTGGATCAGCGTATACGACAGCATGTTCCAGTTCCTGCCAATATCCAGCAACTTCGCACAGCCATTGAAGAGGAATGGACCAACATTCCACAGGCCACAATCAACAACCTGATCAACTCTATGCGAAGATGTGCTGCACTGCACATCTGCTGCTGGTTGTGCATGCTATAAAAAAATTTTTTTACGGCAACTCAACGTCCAATTTTTGTATCATTAGTACGGTTTTCTTACGAAAAAAAATCTTACAATCACGATTACGCATTCCCAGAAAGAAAAAATGCATACAAAGCTATTCAACACATTACGTCACTTCTGATGTTGAATTCGGTCGTACGAAAATGTTATTATTGTTAGTACGCTCTTCACTTTCGACATGAGACAAGCATCCAACAAAAAGCGGATGTTCTGTCGTTCCCCCTTACAGTGCAAAGGAACTCTGACATAAAAGGGAATTCTGTAAAACATAATCTAAAGGGGAACTCTAATGTAAAAGGGGGGGCTCTGGTCAGAGGATGCGGACACGGTACAGGTGGTCAGAGGATGTGGACATGGTACAAAGGTGGTCAGAGGATGCCGACATGGTACAGAGGTGGTCAGAGGATGCCGACATGGTATAGAGTTGGTTAGAGGATGCGGACATGGTACAGAGGTGGTCAGAGCATGCGGACATGGTAAAGAGTTGGTCAGAGGATGCGGCCATGGTACAGAGTTGGTCAGAAGATGCGGACATGGTACAGAGGTGGTCAGAGAATGCGGACATGGTACAGAGGTGGTCAGAGGATGTGGACATGGTACAGAGGTGATTCAAAAATGGCGCGGGGTGGCGCAATTACGTCACCTATTCACTGCGCATGCGCCCTCCTGGCTGAATAAGGCTGAGTGTGTACGAGCCCAGCGGGCTTCAGAACGACGCATGCATAGTATAATTGTCGGCCCACAGCCATATTTTTTACGGGCACCGTTGCCCGTAAGGGGCATTTACGGGCAGCTCGAAAATGGGATGAAATGTATGGGCTGCCCTCAAATTAATGGCCGGTTGGCAACACTGGACCAGGGTGTCTGAAGGAAATGGAAAATTGAATTCAAATACTTACTGTAATTTTCCTTTTCTGACGAGCTCCATGGCAGAACAGCTGGGGGGTGGAGCCTATACCCATCTGTGCTGCCATGGATCTCGTCAGGAAAGGAAAATTACGGTAAGTATTTGAATTCAATTTTCCATTCTTCTTTTTTCCTCCTATGCCAGGACCTTGGTGTGCTCCTCTACCTGGCTGGTCTAAAGGGCTGGCCATCCGTCCATGAGTGTGGATTTGGCTGGATGCAGTCCCTGGTGTCTTGGCTAAATGACCCATAATCCAGGGAACCCCGCTGCTGGTTTTCAGGGTGGTTTATGTCACGGCTAACAGCCTTGTTTGGGGTCTGCTGGGTTCTTGGTAAGTTGACAGCGACGTCGGCAGAGTCTCCCCTAGGCATGCGCATCCGCGCTGTGCCAGTGTTATAGTCGGATGACGGAGATTGGGTGGGCTAACATTAAAAATTCTCTGTATCCAAGTGAATGCTGCATTGCTGAAAGTTGTTGTGCCTTGCACCCTGCAGCCACTTTGCATACCCTCAACTCCTCCACAGGGAGTACTCTGAATAACAGGTGCACAAAGAAATACTTTGTCTGTTCACACATGGCATTAACCCATTGGTGACTTCTCATGTTTGCTTTAATATTGTGCCATTGTGCCAACCCTTTTCAAAGACCAGCACTTCCAGAGAAGGTAGGGGAGCCACCTGTGGATGAATACGGTAGCCAGCTATTGCCTGTTGAAATCTATAACATCCTTTTTACATTTGTTCTGCTCTTAAGTTTTTAACCAAAAAATAAAAGAGGGAGAGACGCATGCTTTTATAAAGTCTACAATTTCCTTGAGTGGTTTGTGTACATCGCAGAATAATGTAATTCTGTTGCAAATTTCTACCTTTTGG
Organism: Glandirana rugosa; assembly: GCA_018402905.1. NCBI lineage: Eukaryota > Metazoa > Chordata > Amphibia > Anura > Ranidae > Glandirana > Glandirana rugosa. The sequence continues at coordinate 775,149 of BLSH010056761.1, read as the reverse complement.
TTGCTGTTCTGAACAAAACTTTCAGTGTGCCCTGATCCTGCAGGATAGAGTTAGCTCATTAACCACCTGTTGATCAGGGCTGTAGATGAAGTTCAGACTCCCTCTAGCTGTGGTTAACCCTTTGGTAACCCTTTGGGCTCTGTTTTCACTACTGCACGTTTTTTGTGCGACTTGAAACATGTGAAGCCGCATGACAAGTCAAAATCTATGTATTCTATGGCCCCAATTCTATTTGATGTGACTCAAGTCGCAGCTGATCCAAAAAAGGTTTTTGCACTACTTTGTTCCGAATTGTTGCAGCTTTTGTCCAGAGAGTGTAAAGCTGGAACAGGGCTGCACTCAGGGTCAAATCAAATCACTCCAAATAGTGCGACTTGAGGTCGCAGTAGTGGAGACCCAGCCTTAGGGTTGGTACTGAGTAGAGTTGAGCGAACCTCTGGAAGTTCGGGTTCTGCTGGTCCGTCCGAACTTCGGGACAAAGTCCGGGTCCGGGTCCGGACGGAACCCAAACGATCGCACGGACAACGAACCCCATTGAAATCAATGGGGACCCGAACTTTTAGGCACAAAAATGGCTGTAACAAAGTCCTGGAAAGCCCTAGAGGGCTGCAAAAGGAAGTAAAATGGGGGTAAGGGTAGGGCAAGTGCCCTACAAAAAAATGGGGACAGGGAAATAACTTTAAATATTTTTAAAAAATAAAAACATAAAAAAAGCAAAAATGGAGGTGAATGTGGATCATCTTCAAACTGTGTCTGAAAAGTATTAATTAACGGTAGAAGCCATATAACTGTTCTAAAATCATCTTCAAACTAGGGCAAGTGCCCTACAAATAAATGGGGATAGGGAAAATAAATTAAAATCAAGTAAAAAAACGGGAAGGGGG
>BLSH010056761.1:756783-767332 GCA_018402905.1 Glandirana rugosa | reverse complement strand
GACACGAACAACACCGGAGTGGTAAGTAACTCGCCGTAAGCCCGGATTGTATATTACAACTTCCAAGACAGTCGATGAGCGTGGACTCCTTCCACAAAGTGAACACGCACATCGACCGTGTCTAGCTGGTGCAGGAGAGGAAGGTTGTTCTCGAAGTGGTTGTGGTGGTTGTGGTCGTCGTGGTGCTGGTGCAGGGAATAAACTGCGAGAAGAGTAAGACGGGCGTTTACATGATACATCGTGATATGCTGTTGCTGTAAGGGACACATTATTGTTCTATAATCATCTCCTAGTTCTAAAGGGAAAGGTTCCTGCTGGTCCTGTAAGGGACAGATAATTGTTCTAAAATCATCTCCTAGTTCTATAGGGAGATGTTCCTGCTGCTCCTGTAGAGGAAGAAGAATTAATTATTCATTTTTTTTGTATTAATAAATACTTAAATAGTGCTACATAGTACATTTGCGGGCAGAATGAGAAGAGCGTCAAATAAGGGACGTGGTCGTGGTGCTGCTGGTGTTGGTGGTGTTGGTGAAGCTCTTGTTGGAAGGAGAGGACGTGGTCGATCTGTGCCAGCTACACGCACAAGTGAAACACCTTCCTCAGGTGCGAGTAGCTGACAGAACCTTCAACATTATATGTTAGGCCCGAATGCCGCTCAATGAATGGTGAGGCCACAACAAGCACAGGCGATAGTAGATTGGGTGGCTGACAATGCCTTCAGTTCCTTCACATTGTCTCCCTCCGGGTCCCTTGATGAAAGCTCAGAGTTGGCACCTGAACCCCATGGCCATCTGTCTTTCACCTCAGCCCCTTGTAAATTAGCCAAGCTGTCTGAGCCCCAAGTCCTGCAAGAGACTCTTATGCTTTTTGATGACTCTCCTGGTGTGCTTTTCATGGGCCATCCACATAGCCCTGCCCCAGAAGTGGAAGACATTGAGTGCACCGATGCCCAACCACTTCTGTTGCAGGAAGAGGACATGGAAACACCAGCGCAGCACATCTCTGATGATGACGAAACACAGGTGCCAACTGCTGCAGCTTTCCTCAGTGTGCAGACTGACAAGGAGGGCAGTGGTGAAGGTTGGGTGGAAGATGATGTGGAGGAGGATAGACCCCACATGGAATGAGGGTCATGCGAGTGACGTGTGCATTTTGGAGAAAGAAGTGGTGGTCGCACAGAGGCACCAGCACAGCAAAAGAGGAAGCAGGTTGCAAAAGCAGAGAAAGTGTCCCCTAGACAGTAGGCCTGCTACTACCCACCGCACCCAGGGACCTAGCACACCAAAGGCAGCTCAAAGGCTTTCCCCCACATGGCAGTTCTTCAGACAATGTGCTGACGACAAGACACGAGTGGTTTGTAAGCTGTGCAATGATAGCCTGAGCCGAGGCATAAATGTTCTAAACCTGCCCACAACCTGCATGATCAAGCATCTAAATTCAAGGCACAAGCTGCATTGGAATAATTACCTCAAAATCCAAGAAAGGTCTCGGCCTTCTCCTGCTTCCTCTTCTGCTGCTGCCTCGGCCTCTTCTTCCACCTCTACAGTGACAGTGTCACCTGCCACCCAGCAAACAGAGCATGTGACAGCGTCCCCAAGCATTTCCAAAGGGTCCCATGGAAGTTTACAGCTGTCCATCTCCCAAACACTGGAGAGAAAGCGGAAGTACCCCCCTACCCACCCGCGATCCCTGGCCCTGAATGCCAGCATTTCAAAATTCCTGGCCTTTGAAATGCTGTCATTCCGTCTGGTGGACACGGACAGTTTTAAAAACCTGATGGCGGTGGCTGTCCCACAGTATGTGGTTCCCAGCTGCCACTACTTTTCCAGACGAGCCATCCCTTCCCTGCACAAACATGTCGGGGACAAGATCAGGTGTGCACTGCGCAACGCCATCAGTGGCAAGGTCCACATAACCACTGATACATGGACCAGTAAGCACAGGCAGGGACGCTATATCTCGCTAACTACACACTGGGCAAATGTAGTGGGGGGTGGGCCTGAGGCAGCTAGCCATTTGGCGCATGTCCTTCCGCCACCCAGGATTGCAGGGCATTTGTCTTTGCCTCCTGTCTACCACCTCCTCATCCGCTCAGCGTAACACCTTCACCACCAACTTCAGCACATCCAGGGGGTAATGACAGCAGGCTGTTTTAAAACTGATATGTTTGGGGGATAAACCCCACACTGCGCAGGAGCTGTGGATGGGCATTGAACAACAGACCGATGAGTGGTTGTTGCCACTGAGCCTCAAGCCCGGCCTGGTGGTGTGCGACAATGGCCGAAATCTCGTAGCGGCTCTGGGCCTAGCCGGTTTGACGCACATCCCTTGCCTGGTGCATGTGCTGAATTTGGTGGTACAGAATTTTCTAAAAAACTACCCGGATATGTCAGAGCTGCTGCATAAAGTGCGGGCCGTCTGTGCGCACTTTCAGCGTTCTCACCCTTCTGCTGCTCGCCTGTCTGCGCTGCAGCGGAACTTCGGCCTTCCCGCTCACCGCCTCCTATGCGACATGCCCACAAGGCGGAACTCCACTTTGCACATGCTGGAGAGACTGTGCGAGCAGCAGCAAGCAATAGTGGAGTTTCAGCTGCAGCACGCACAGGTCAGTCGCTCTGCGGAACAGCACCACTTCACCACCAATGAGTGGGCCTCCATGGGAGACCTGTGTACCGTATTGCGGTGTTTCGAGTACTCCACCAACATGGCCAGTGCCGATGACGCTGTTCTCAGCGTTACTATCCCACTTCTATGTCTCCTTAAAAAAACACTTTAGGCCATGATGGAAGAGGATGTGGCACAGGAGGATGAGGAGCAGGAGGAGGAAGAGGGGTCATTTCCATGGTTATCAGGCCAGTCATTCACAAGTGGCTCGGAGGGTGGGTTCCTGCACCAGCATAGGCCAGGTAAAAAATATTCAAGCCAGGGCCCAGTTCTGGAGGATGAGGAGTACGAGGAAGATCATCATGAGGTGGAGGATCTGCAGCAGGGTGACATCCAATGCAGCTTGTGGGCATTACTGGAGCGTGGCTGGGGGGATACGGTGGAAACAAATGATACACCTCCCACAGAGGACAGCTTGTCTTTTCCTCTGGGCAGCCTGGCACACATGGCCGACTACATGCTGCAGTGCCTGCGCTACGACAGCCGAGTTGCCCACATTGTAACTTGTTCTGATTAATGGGTGGCCACTCTGCTGGATCCCCGTTACAAGGACAACGTGCCGTCCTTAATTCCCTCATTGTAGCGTGAGAGGAAGATGTGCGACTACAAGCGCACACTGGTAGAGGAGCTGCTGAGGGCATTCCCAAATGACACTGGGGGCTCAGTGGAAGCACAAGGCGAAGGCAGAGGAGGAGGAGGAAGAGGCCGCCAACGCAGTTGTGCCACCGCCAGCACCTCAGAAGGCAGGGTTAGCATGGCCGAAATGTGGCATTTCAGGCCATACGTGGAGATCTCTCATCCTTCACGTCTCAAACGAAACCATAGAAATACCCTCGCTCAGGTAGGCTCAATTGAACTCTCGCCCCATTTACATCGAGTTTCTGGATCAGTGGCTTAAACTTGTGGTTGGAGAAATGAAATGATCTGCAATGTCATTCCCTTCTGATGACCTAGTGGCTGATCATGAAGTCAGACACCAGTAAAGTAGAACAGAAGCCTTACTTCAAGAGCAATGGACTCAGGGCCAATGGTCTTTTTCAAGGGTCCAAGATGGTGTCCAACATCCTGGAGTTGAAAGCAGCATTTCAGGCTCCTAGCTTTCAGTCACCTCGTCCGGGGTGAACCTGTCCTGGTGAAGTTAGACAGACAGCGCAACGCCTACATCTGGAAGCAAGGCTCAGTCTCTCCCTCCTGAGGAAGGTTTCTCTGTTTCTAGAATCTGCTCAAGTCAGTCTTCTGCCGCTATCTGTGGCCTATGTGCCTGGTCAGAAGAATCTTCAGGCGAACTTTTATCCAGGACATGTCTGGGTGACAATGCATGGTCCAGAGTACTGCGAGTCTTTCGAGAATTAACAGACTTTGCTATTTTCTTCCAGAGGTAGACTCACTCACATCCCCAGTCAACACTAAGTTGCTGAAGTTCTATTCTAGGGTCCAGAATCCACAAGCAATCGGGGTGGAGATGCTGATCACAGAGTGGATCTCCAAGACAGTGCATACCTTTTCTGACGCTCCCTCTGATTCTCAGCTTCCAGCTAAGGCTTTGATGGTTGAAGGTGACAATTCTGGTGATCCTAGATTGGCCGAGGGGGCCTTGGTACCCTCTGCTCCTCCTAATGAGTGTCAGTGATTGACTCCCTCTGCCTGTAAGATCAAATCTTCTCTAAATCCTATTCGTCCAGCATACGACAGGCTCAGGCAGATGGCTTGGATCTTGAGAGGCAGAGGCTAATGGATCTCAAATGCTTTGTAAAGGTTGTGAATACTCAATATAATATGAAAACAGTGCTTATAGTAAAATATGGCATAAAGTCGCAGGATTACTGCTGATCAAGATTTTACACTGGACTCTTCAGAAGTCTGTTCTGAAATTTCTGCAGGCTTGGCTTGATTTAGGTCTAAGAGTAAGTATGCTATTGGCACACATTCTGCCTTCACCGGCATACAGTGGGCATCCAACAATTAATTATACCATTTTTCAAGTTGCAATTTGGTTGAACATTCAAATTGTTTCCGAAATGGATCTCCCATTGGTGTTGGATGTTTTTTTTGCATCAGATGCCTTCAATCACCCTGTGGTACCTCTCACTGAAAACTGTTTTACTGGTGGCAATTACATCAGCCAGAAGAGAGTCAGCATTGGCGGCCTTGGGGTTAAAGAACCCATACTCACGTACTTCCCAGACAGGGTGGTACTCATGCCAATGCGCAAATTTGTGCCTGAACTGACCTTCAGAGTCCATATCACACAAGAGGTTGCCTGTCCTATGTTCCTTTTGGGGAGTACTCAAGAAATTATCCCATCTGATGTGAGCCAAGCTTTGCAATGTTTATTTCAAGGCGACTTCTGCCATCAGGAAGTCGGAGCATCTTTTGGTCATTCCAGGTGGATCACATATTGATTTCACAGCTTCCAACAAGATTGTTGCCTCTTGGTTGGTGAAGCTCATCTCCTTGGCCTACAAGTTGAAAGAGTTGGCCCTGCCAGGAAAATCACGTCACTCTTCACTAGAAAGGTCTCGACTTTGAGAGTGGCAGCAGGCCGAGTGTTTGAGACTATCTGCAAGGCAGCTATGTGGGCACCAAAATATATATGTTATTACTGTATAGAGTTTAGTTTAGCAGAGGCATCCTGGCTTCTGTTTGTAGCCAGACATGAGGAGTGTGTAGCATTATCCCTCCCCTGTTTGGCTAGTTAGTTCCCAGCTGTGCTGACATGGAGCCATCAGGAAAACGGAAAACTGAATTCAAATACTTACCGTAATTTTCCTTTCCTAACGAGCTCCATGGCAGCACAGATGAGTATTGGATCCGCCCTCCCAGCTGTGCTGATATGGAGCCATCAGGAAAGTACAGCAAGACAGAACTGCAGCGAAGGAGTGTTGGAGCAAAGTTGTGTGAATGAGGGAGTAAAAGGAACAGCGCAGTGTCAAAAAAAAAAAAAAAACACACCCATGCCATGTTACCTGGTTAGGCAAATCTATCCAAAATTGAACTGTTGGGACTTTGCCTTTCTAAACCTCTTCCTAAATTGTATTTTAAAAGATAACATTGAAAGAATAAAAGTAAGGTGTAGCTGATACATTGAACTGTTAATATATACCTAAATTAAATAAGTGCATGCTGGAAATAAAATCAGATATTGAAATTCATTTCTTCACTGCATATCACAATTACTACACAATAGGCAACAAAACCTAAACCTCTAACTTTTAAGCAATTCATGCTATATCTAAGAAGGAATTTTAAAGCAATGTATATAACTATATAAAAGAACTATCTATGTGCACATGCACCGGCGAGTGGAGATGGTTGCTTGAGTCCAGAGCTCCGTCCCACTACGTCCTCTAAGCCCATTTTCAGCCTTCTTTAGGGCGGGAGCCCCCCCCCGGACAGGAGTGCAAGTCTCCGGAGGACCCCGTTTGGCCCCCCGAGGACCCGCGGCCCTGCATGGTTAGCACGGGAGCGTGCCGCCAGACGCGGCTGGTAAGCGAAGCCGCGGCAGCGGACTATGGACACGCGGTAACTCCGCCGCTGTCTAAGGACTGGCCGGGAGCCCGAGATCTTCCCTACATTCAATATACAGAGGGGGTAACTGCTGGGCCCCCCCCAAGCTGGGACGGGACGCCTGGGCACCACTACACCCGGTCCTATAGGTGGGCTGTGCGGGAGGGTGCTGGGTCCCGGGCAGTCCCCTCCTTCCCACGCCCCTTCCCGCCAGTCCACCCTCCCCCCGGGGAGATTTTGGGGTACATGATGTTTCTGTTTGTAGCTCTGTTGCTATGTCTGGTTGGGGGTATTCCCTGATGTATAATACGAATTGGGCTGTGATAGGGACGGGGCGGTAGACATGCACCTCCTTCTGCTTCTGGAAGCCATTTCATGGCTCACCTCGGAGTAGAAGTTACTCTGCCACTTAGGCGGAGGTTTTGGGTTCACCCAGCGCTCCCCTCTTTTTCTCTTACCTTTTCTTAATTCCACTTTCAACTTTTTTCCTCTTTCTCTCTTTTCCCTTTTTCTCTCTCATTTCATCCTGATGGACACGGGGAATTTATGGTCCTCGTCTTTGGGGGTGGCTTCCTCATCTTCGTCTCTCTGCCGGGATCGGGTAATTGGTCCCTCAATGATGCATATTCCTCTTTCAATCCGAAATGCCCTCCTCACCTAAACATTTAGCTACGCTGAAAATGGCGTCCCATAATGTCCAAGGCTTAAATTCACCCCTGGAACGCCGAAAATATTTTCACTCTGCTCACTCTCAGCACCTGGAGGTTCTCCTTCTTTAGGAAACCCACTTCCTTCCCCAATATAACCCTAAATTCATTCATGAAAAGTTCCCTCAATTTTTTTGGCGAATGCTCCAGACAAAACAAGAGGGCTGCGGGTTTTCTATGCTAAAGGGGTGGGTTTCCAACCTAGACAGGAAATTAGGGATCCAGAGGGTAGGTTTATTCTCCTGAAAGGAGAGCTTAGAGGCCAGACTTACACCTTTGTTTCTTATTACGCCCCTAACCAGGGCCAGGTACAGTTTTTTCGGTCCATGTTGGGATCTCTCTCTCCCCAGTTTGAGGGTACAGTGATTCTGGGAGGAGACTCCAATACAGCTCTAGAATACATGTTAGACAAATCTGGATCTGAGTGAACTCGTCTTTGTCAGCCCCCGAGAGGAGCTTGAAGATTGCCAGGCTCCTTTACTCACTAGGTTTGGTAGATATGTGGAGGGAATGCAACCCCAAAACAAGGGATTTCACTCATTTCTCTGCCCCCCATGGGACTCTGGCCAGGATAGACGATATCTTCATGGGGGTTCCCTCGATCCCCCTGGTTTCCAAATCCTTCATTAGGGAATCTCCCCTGTCTGATCACTCAATGGTGGTCTTATACTCTCAGACCCAGCCGGCTGTCGGGCCGAGACCCCAATGGCGGCTTAAGGAATCAATTTTAAATAACCCGGTCCACTGTACTTTGCTAGGGGAGGATCTTAAGGAATATTTTAGATTGAATACGGGAGAGGAAGTCTCACAAATGACACTGTGGGCAGCCCACAAAACTGTAATTCGGGGTAAGATCATCCAATTAACGGCCAAACTCAAGAAGGAAAGGCAGAGTGACGTAGTTAAGCAAGAACAGGACTTCCACAACCTAGCTAAGGCTCATAAGAAAAACCCCTCTCCTCAGTCCAGAGCCAAACTGGAAGCAAGTAGAGCGGCCCTCAACCTAGCTCTGACCTCTCAAGCAGTGAGACAGATCCAATGGGCTAACGCCCACTTTTAGCTCCAGAAGGATTGGTCCTAAATTAGCTTCGAGACTGTCCCCGAAGTTGCGTTCTTTTACCTTCCCGAAAGTGGGGGGGATCCCTCGGGTGACCTCACGCAAAACCCACAGAAAATCATGGCCTCATTTCACAAATTTTATACTGATCTCTAAAAGTCAGAGTCCCCTGTCCCTTCCTTATCCTTTCCCCAATTTTTGAGTAATATTACGCTCCCTACATTAGACAGAGATCATAGTCTGGCTCTAGAGGAGCCAATTACGGAAGCTGAAATATTGGATGTTATCAAACACCTCAAAAAGGGCTCTGCCCAAGGACCTGATGGGTTTTCTACAGTTAATACAAACAGTTTGGGTCTATATTGGCCCCCCACCTAGCAAACTTTTTCAACTCTCTACAGAAGGGTTCGATCGTTAATGGTGATTTGAACACGGCCAATGTTTTAGTTATTCCGAAACCCGGTAAGGACCCCTCGGAAGTAAGTAACTATAGGCCCATATCCTTAATTAATAATGACTTAAAAATTTGAATTAAAATCTTGGCGAACAGATTGTCCTCTTTCATAAGGAAATATATCCATGGCGACCAGGTGGGATTTATTCCTGGGAGGCAGGGACCCAACTAAATTCGCAGGGCAGTGGACCTCATCTCACTCCTCAGATCGGGGTGGGATAGCGGACCCCCTCAGGAGGGGCTTTTACTTTCCGTTGATCTTCAAAAAGCTTTTGATACAGTTGAATGGCCCTACTTGTTTGAGGTCCTGGAACGTTGGGGCCCTCATTTTCTGCAGATTCTCAAAGCGTTATATTCCAACCCCAGCGCTGGAGTGAAAATGCAAAATTACTTCTCTGACTCATTCCCTATTCACAGGGGCACCAGACAGGGATGCCCGCTCTCCCCTCTGATCTTTGCCATCGCTATAGAACTCTTGGCAATTGCAATCAGGTATCATCCTGGGGTCTGGGGAGTGAGATGTGGTCCACACACGCATAAATGTGCCCTCTTCGCTGACGACCTTCTATTATTTATCACTCCCCCCCTTATCTCGGTCCCGAACATCCTCCATCTTCTTGAGGATTTCGGTATGGCATCAGGACTAAAAGTTAATATGTCTAAATCGGCGGCCCCTCAATATCAATGTGCCAGAGAGGACTGTGCAACAAATTAAAGATCTCTATCAATTCCCCTGGAGCCCAGACCAAATCCCATACTTAGGTATCAAATTGGCGCCCAGTATCGACCAGTTGTATAAGACTAACTACCCCCCTTTATATAAGCAACTTTCGGAGGATCTCCCTACTTGGGGGAGAATGGGTATCTCTTGGTTGGGGAGGCTTAACTCGGTCAAGATGGCCCTCTTGCTGAAGGTCCTCTATCTTTTTAAATCCCTTCCTATCCCCATAAATAAATTACAATTACTTAAGTTCCAATTCCGAATTAAAAAGTTCATTTGGGGAGAAAAGGGCTTTAGGTGTCCGGCAGAGGTACTTATGAGACGTCGCAACCAAGGGGGTCTGGGACTCCCTAACCAGTGGAGGTACTATCAGGCAGCCCAATTGGCCCATTTCTCTATCATCTATGCTTCTTCTAACAGACTGGACTGGGTGGGGATCGAGAGACAGGCTTTCCCTCTCAACACCATTGACTATTTAGTTTGGACCCCTCCAAAGTGGAGACCCTCGATCTTGTCCCCTACGTTATCCCATTTGATTGCTCTGTGTGATTCACTCTTCAGGGCCTCTGAGTTGATTTCTGGCATTCACCCCTTGCAGCATATATATAATAACCCCTGCTTCCCTCCGTGCAGGACATCCAAGCATTCGTGTGGTGGACCAAAAAGGGGCTCTATAGAATTGGCCACTTTCTAGCCTTGTCGGGCCCCATCTCCTTGAAATATTGCACCAGTAAGCTAGATATGCCCCAGTCAGAAAAATTTTGCTTCCATCAAATCCAACATTATATTGCCTCCCTATGGAGGGACAAACCTGCTCTAGAGGGAATCACCCCCTATGAGAAGTGGTGTTCTGATATTTCCTCGCAAAAGGTGGGCATTTCCATTATACACTGTGTGCAGAATTATTAGGCAAATGAGTATTTTGACCACATCATCCTCTTTATGCATGTTGTCTTACTCCAAGCTGTATAGGCTCGAAAGCCTACTACCAATTAAGCATATTAGGTGATGTGCATCTCAGTAATGAGAAGGGGTGTGGTTTAATGACATCAACACCCTATATCAGGTGTGCATAATTATTAGGCAACTTCCTTTCCTTTGGCAAAATGGGTCAAAAGAAGGACTTGACAGGCTCCGAAAAGTCAAAAATAGTGAGATATCTTGCAGAGGGATGCAGCACTCTTAAAATTGCCAAGCTTCTGAAGCGTGATCATCGAACAATCAAGCGTTTCATTCCAAATAGCCAACAGGGTCGCAAGAAGCGTGTGGAAAAACCAAGGCGCAAAAGAACTGCCCGTGAACTGAGAAAAGTCAAGCGTACAGCTGCCAAGATGCCACTTGCCACCAGTTTTGCCATATTTCAGAGCTGCAACATCACTGGAGTGCCCAAAAGCACAAGGTGTGCAATACTCAGAGACATGGCCAAGGTAAGAAAGGCT
>BLSH010056761.1:723005-756122 GCA_018402905.1 Glandirana rugosa | reverse complement strand
TTTCCGCTAAAGACCCAGAACCTTATAGCGGACAAGGTACTGAAAGGAGTCGTTACTCTTTTAAGACAAAGTTTTGGGGGACTAGGAGCCTGTAAGGGTGGTACACACTTTCATTCTTGGGTCTTCCAGTGTGGGAGATTTCGTATTACCTCTGTTTAAACCCTTGTATTCCCTCTCCGCCCATCCGTGATTCATGGTTGCCTTCTAGTGAAAATATAACCAGAGGTGGTCTCTTTACAATTGGTAGGGGAATCTCCTAAAGTCTTTCTACCTTTTGGTAAAGACACAGGGTTCTGGCCATGATATTAATGAGTTTTTGGAATCATTGAGAACATGGTTGTTGTTCAATAATAAAATTATTCCTCAAAAATACAACTTGCCTAATAATTCTGCACTCCCTGTATATGCATCATTGACTGAACTCCCCCTCAAACCTTCATACGCTAAACACTGGGAGAGAGATCTGAACCGGTCTTGGGACACAGAAATGGTTTTCCATCTTTCTGAAATCCTCTAAGGGGATGGTTAACATTTCTCTGGTGGAGACCAATATAAAAGTGATCTTCCGTTGGTACTTAGTGCCTACCCGCCTCTCCCTTATGTTCCCAAATTTGTCTCCATTATGCTTTAGAGGGTGTGACCTTCTGGGTTCTTACTTTCACACATGGTGGGAATGTCCGAGGATCAGGGGGTTTTGAAACAGAATTTTCTCATTGCTGAGGAAAGTCATGGAACAGGCGATATTCCAAGACCCAGAAATCGCCTTTTTGCATCTTAGGCCAGAGGATCTCTCTAAGCCCATGTACAAACTAACTCAATTCATTTTACTGGGCACCAAGATCACTCTGGCGAGGGCTTGGAAGAGACCATCTGTCTCCTTTAATGCAGCCAAAAAGAAAATCACATGGATAATGACCCAAGAGAAGTTTGCCAATACCGTTCTGGATTCCTCTGACAATTGCGACTTGGTATGGGAGCCCTGGCAGAAATACCTCAATCTTCCTCCCTAACTGGGTTCTGACTCCCGTGAGCCTTGGTCTTCCTGGCGCCCCTTATACCCTTTTTTTCTTCTTTCTCTTTCCTTTCTTCTGCGCTCTAGTTTGCTCCTCATCTCTTTCCTTTTCTGCTTAAGATTACATTTTGGATGTTGTTCTTTAGTATCCAACATGGTTAAGGTGATTTTATCTATCACTGGCGAGTCAAATGAGGTATGCTCTGGTGTGGGTGTCCCAGGAGTGGGTCCGTCTCTCCCCTCTGGTCACAGCTTGATCCCGGATGGGGCGTGGACATGGACTCGGCCCGGGACCCCCGCTTCTTTATGCCGTTGTGGTTTGGATGTATGATCGCCCTTGTACCTGACAACTGTTCGCAATGTCTTTGATATTAGTAGTAAGGCCCACCCTTACTCTCCATGTTTTCTCATTGTATTGTTGTCATTGCTCTTTTGAAAACTCAATAAAATATTTTCAAATAAAAGAACTAGCTATGTTTAACTACATACTTATGTATTGCTGCATTTAAGTATATCTTCTTGAAACTGGCAGGGTTCTGGAAAACAGAATCAGAATATAGAAGAGTTATATAATCCTCAAAAGGGCACATGACAGTTGTCCATTCTTTGCAATTATTTCAGATGGACCCCCCTTAATTAACTTGGTTGCTGCTTAAAATAAATCTATACTAAGGTTTTACACTGACAGTGTATATACAGTGTCTGCTTCTACTTCTACCATGACAGTGCTATTTGAGTCCCTGATCTGCTACTCTAGCAACCCAGTAAACCTTCTGTTCCAGTGTCAGGTATGAGGAATAAGTTTACTTACCTTGCCTCCCAAAATGTAGTGATTTGTGCCTGTATAACCTATTGTAATTGAGGGGGAATGCCCAGCCCTAGGCAGGTATTAGTATAGGATATGGAAGTAGCTGGTGCTATTAAAGTAGGTACCTAAATGTACCTACTATACACTGTCAGCATGAGATTACGTTAGGAATTTGAATGAAAGCATATCTAAACACAAACAAAGAAGTAATGTATTGCAGTTTAGCAGTTCTTAGGTGCAGTGGCTGCAGTTGTTTTCTTTTTTTTGAGTCCTTTGTCCTTTACTTTCACCTAGTGTTCCTGCCAGTCCCTGTCCTAGGGTGACAATGCTCACTGCATTGTAACATAGAAGAAGCACCTTTGTCATCCTCAGCTACTCTTCTGATATGGAGTACAAACACCCCCCTCTCCCTATATTCACAGGGCAGCTGTTAGATATTACGGGGCCCCGTACAGCCTACTTGACAGGGCCTCCCCAGAAAATATCAAAACTTTTTTTTAGCTAAAAATACAATAAAATCATTATTAACAGACATAAACACAACATAGCTTACAAAATTTCTGATAAATCTAAGGGATAATATTGTATTAAGTTAATAAATAGAGCTCTGTGTGGGTGGGGTATTGAGACTTATTCACATAGGCGCTATGGCCTGTACTGTGTAAACTAGCAATTTGTTTATGTGGCTGGAGCTGTGTGCAGGTAGCCTGTTACCCTATGAGGAAGCAGCAGCTGTACAAACACAGCCACAAGTCCTACTGTAATTTGTCAGGCATGTGGCTGCAGTTGTATGGCCCTGAATGCAGACAGTGGACATTTGGGGACACTCACCCACAGTTGCACACCTGTCAAGATCAAACCTGCGTCTGTGTTTGTACAGCCGCTGCATTCCCATATAGTTATATGCACTCTAGCTGCGTGAACAAACCACTCATTCACACTGTACTTGCCAGAGAACTCATGTGAATGAGCCCTTATTTTTTTATTTTAATTTTTACAATTCTTTTGATTTTTGTTGCAAATTTTTTTTTTAGCACAGAAGGATCAGAGCTGTGAGAAGGGGGAGGGTGATTAGTGTGGCAGGGGGGCCATTACTGGAACCAATCCCCTTGTGGCTCTTACTGCAGCAGGTGAAACCTGGCAGGCATGAAAGGAGGAGAAGTTGGCTGTGCTGCAGGGGGAGCCACAGAGGGCCCGGTTTCGGAGACTGACAAGGTAAAGAAATGTGACTATGCCTGAGTTCACATTGGTGCGGGACTGAAATGGTGGGAGTTCAGCTGACAGTCCTGACTTTAGGTGCAATTTCAGAGACATCTGTGAGGGTTGCTGCACATATGTCAATGGAAATTACACCTGAAATAGCCAAAAGAAACTACCTTTGGAAATCGGTGCAAATGCAGCGTTGCACCGCATCGTATGGTGTCACACACCTCGTGGTGGAGTCTGACTTATGCAGGGAGTAACCACTCTTGCGCACCTGATTCAAGAACCCCTGGTAGAGCAGACATGTGGTTCCAGAGTGCAGGATGGCACGAGGGCTGGGCTACTTCACAGATGGTAATGGGATGTCCTGCGTGGCTCGTGCAGCTGGATAGGGTAGTGGTACAGGCTGGATCGGCAGCTGGCTGGCAACGTGGTACAGAAGGGTAAAGCAGAAGGATCATCAGGTACAGGCTGGGTTTTCAATGGGCTGGTGGCAGAGGTACAAGCGATGATCAGAAGAGTGGTCGTGGACAAGCCGGGATTGGTGCAGGCAGATATCAATCAAGGTCAAACAAGCCGGGTCACAGGTAAACAGGTACAGGTAACAAGTCTCTCAGGAACACTACACGCTGTAGAATGGTCAGCACCGGCTGCATGGTGCTCTCCTGTTTAAATAGCCTGCCTGGCGCCAATACCAGCACTCACCTGCGCGTACACCGGCCGCGGGCTCCTGCACGCGCCTGCGCATGGGCATTCTAGTCCTAGGAACAGTAGTTGCATCAGACGTTCAGCAGGATATAAAGGGTTACATGGAAGGGACCCTCATGGTGTAGTATTTAAGCAATGAATGGTTTATTAAATAGTAAATGCTTACATTAAAAGTTGATAAAAACAGCTATAAACAGGTAAAAATCGGTATGCAGCCGCCTCTCATTTCACATCCGATATAAGGTCACTCCTACGCGTTACGTCATGCCTAGTGAGTGACTTCATCAAGGGAACCTTCATTTAACCTCCATTTAACCCTTTATGTCCTGCTGACCATATCTGAGCGCCGGAGGTTTAAACACACCAAATCCACAGGAAAAGAGTGTACAGACCTATGGTGACTGACCCCTTTGCTGACATCAAAGATATTACAGCTTGAGGCGATTTTTAATCATCATGGAGGTGAGCGCATAGATTGCACGGAGGTGGAGAATAAATGCACAACTCCTGAAGCATTCAGCACAGGAAGACACACAGTGTTTTAAGCACCTTTACACTATCTGAAGCACTATATTGGATTTTCTTGTGGACTGTCACTGTTATATTTAAGGAGTTATGAACTCTTTCATATGCATATGAACTATTGAAATATTGGAGCACTGATCACTTTCATGATTTTTTGTACTTGCACTATCCATTTATTTGTACTTAAACTTGGTATTAATTGGTAGAATATTGCGTGGTATTTTTTTATTTATTTTATTTATAATGATAAACACTGAAAGAATGGATTTAATTTAGAAAAAATGGTTGTTTATAACAGTGATATTCACTGTTATAAGCAATCACTGTGTGTAAAACAAAAAAAATCCTGATCACCTCCCCAGGGTAGTAAAGTGTTACTATGGTAAAACGTATTGCTCTGTAAAAAAAAATATTTAAATATTTTAATATTTAATGCAGCTCTGTAATCATTAGCACATCGATACATTTTTTACATGCAATCAGTGCAAGCATCTGAATTTTAACTGGAATCCAGCTTTTGCAGTTCATGAAGAGCAAAGCTGGGGTGTCAGAGGAAGAAGCAGTATAAGCAGCCAATCACTTCATGTGCTGACAAGAAGCATGCTGATAGGAAGAAAACACAGACAGGTGGGCTCATCACTTTGCTGCCCTTCCTATCAATGTCCAGCAACAGTCTGGGCCAAGTCCGGTAGGACAATTTAGGCTCAGCAAAAAAGTATTTGAATGATGCTGGCTATCAGACTGAGGCATTAGTGACTATGAGGGATATTTAGGTAATTATGCAGCAGCCAAAAAAGTCAATTTCAGATCTACACTCGGAAACTCCTGTGTTTTCAAGTTAAATGTATTTAACATGTGTTTTCCAAAGGGGAGAGGACTTTCTGTGCATCTCTGTACTTGATCAATGCCAAGTACTTATTAAACCATCATGTTATGGCCAAACATATGTGCCCCCCCCCCCCATTAAAATTCTTGTACTTGGTGCTAAACTCTTTAATTTTTACAATGCCAAAATATATTTTCATTACCAATCATTTCAAGTGTCATATTAAAGTCATTGTAAAGGCTTGTTTTTTTTTTTGTTTTTTTTTTTTTAAATAACAAACATGTTATACTTACCTCCTCTGTGCAGTTGGTTTTGCACAGAGCAGCCCGGATCCCCCTCTTCTCGGGTCCCTCTTCTCTGCTCCTGGCCCCTCCTCATATCGAGTACCCCCTCAACCTGCAGCTTTCTATTGGGGCACCCGAGCCGAGTCAGAGCTCTGTGTATCCATTTAGACACGGAGCCCCAGCCTGGCCCCGCCCCCTCTCTCCCCTGATTGGCTGACTGACTGTGTTTGACAGCCATGGGAGCCAATGGCACCGCTGCTGTGTCTCAGCCAATCAGGAGGAATGTCCTGGATGGCTGAGGGGATCGTGGACATGGCTGGAGAGAGAAGGGGCTCAGGGTAAGTACATAGAATGCATTAAGATAAAAAACCATCTGCCTTTACAATTCCTTTAATGTTTAAATGAAGACATTGAAAAACACCATTAACTGAGTTCAAACTAAAAATTGAGAAAGCATCTTACAATCATCTGCCCAGATCAGATCATATACTCCAGCTTTTCTGCTTTTTAGTTGCACCCTGGAAGGAGGGGTTGCTGCAGAGGCTCAAGTCACATGAAACTGGAATTGGATTTTCTTCTGTAACGCACTCAACCAGCATGGCAGGGTGGAGCACTCCCCAGAGTGGCTGGGGCATGGGTGTCATGCTGGGCACCCGTGGCACATGCTCCGAATCCAACACTACTGCACCCATGTTTCTCCACTTCATGTTGCCTGTGGCTTCCTGACATATTGCTTCTGGAGCCCCTTTTTTCTATACAATGCCAATACTCTACAGCTCAGCCACCTCCACACTTTTGTGCTGGCAGGAGTGGCTTAAGGGACAGCCAGCCATGTCACCTGAGGGGTAAGTGATTGTATGTATATACAATGTGTGTGTCTGTGTATATGTGTATATAGTGTGTGTGCATAGGTGGTACTGCTGTGCTATGTTTAAAGGGGTGGTGGTAAAATGAATCATAGGGGGTGTTGTGTTCTGGGCTGTACTGTATATATTTCTTACCCCTACTGTGTGTACACTTCATAAACTAGAACCGTACTGTGCATTACCCACTTATGACTACACTCTGTACATTACATACAGCCAGCCCCTGAATACTGTACATTACGTATACTTGACCCCTGCATAATGTACTTAACGTACTCCTGACCCCTGCACTATCTATGTTGTATACTCCTAACCCCTTGCACACACTTGTTCCCTGCACTCTGAGTGCTACCCTCACTCCTGCACTCTGTATGTTATATACTTCTGTCACTTGCATCTTTAAATGGCATATTTCTGTCTCATGCACATTACATTATACCTAAGCCCATCACTATGTACATTACATGCTCCAGACCCCTACACTACATACATTACATACTCCTGACCCCTGCACTATGTATATTACATATTCCTGACCCATGCATTATGTGCATTACACACACCTGACCCTTGCACTCTGTGTGCTACCCATTCCTGACCCCTGCACTCTGTCTGTTACCCATTCCTGACCCCTGCACTCTGTAAGTTACATTCTCGTGACAACTACATCTGACCCCTGCACCCTCTACATATGCTTAGGTATAAGCCCTTACCACTATTAGAACAATTCTGCTACATCCATAATTAACCACCTTATTCCTCTTCTCTGGAAGTCCAGGGGTGCCTCCAAATCTTATCATTTAAAAGAGCTGCCTCCCCTTTCCTTCCAAGAAGAAAAAATATTTACACCCCCACATGAAAGTATAATGTTTTTAATCAGCCTCTATGGGCAGTATGAAAGATGTTGATGTCACTAGCAGGGATCTACCTCCAGTGCATCCTCTAAACTGAGATGAAAGAGCCAAAATTCCCATTACTTTATTGAGGCACAATCAATTCAGCTCATAGAAAGTGATACCCAGAACAAAACTCAGATTTATTACTAAAAATATCAAGAATGCTGGATACAATGAACCAGTGCATTGTGGTATGCTATAGCACAAGTATGTTGCAACACAATGTAGATGTGTGTTGGGGAGCAATTGACAATGAATGGTAATGCACCGCAGCACATATATACACTGCTTTGCCTTAATGGTTATAACATGCATTGTTTTTTTAATGAGCCCTTACCATTTACTCCAAAGCCACTTTGTAAAAGTGGACAAATTGTCCAACTGCTTCTTGTTTGCTGCATTTGGGGGAAAGGGGGCAAAATGAACATTCAAAAATATCCACCATTTTACCCTTGCATCTCATCAGCTGCTGAGAGTTCACAAGTCTCCATTTGTATAAATGAATTTAACATTAGAACCCAATGATAAAAAACAGAGGCGTGCTTATGCCTTAGGGAATGTTAAGGAAACAAACACATTTTTTGTCTGGATACGCCAAAACAGCCTAATCACAATTTGGACATCTCCAGATGTGACTATCATAGATATACAGCCATTTGATTATTACAACCACCTGTAGACCAGATAGTTTTGAAGCTCTCCAAACATATCCTCATAATGTTTTGGTTTTAATGAGGACACTGCAACCTGTATCCATGGATTACTCAGAAATCCAGATCTACTAATATAATAAGTTAAAACATTAATTATCTCTTTGTCTGATATTATTTTAGGAGTGTATAGTCGATCAAGAATGCTAATCTTTTGGCCCAAATATGTATGTATCAGAAAATGAATATATTTTTCCACGTTAAAGTGGATGTACACCCGAAAAAAAAAATAAATGAATAATTGTGCCAAGTAGAGTATAGGATGTCATGTCATCTGTGCCCAGGCTTCCCATGAAGAGTTAATCCAGCTCTGAGCAATCCCCTTATCTTTTTTCAGAAAGAAAAATGACGACTAACTGAGAAATAAGAGACATTTCTTCCCCGTGTTGTGTGAGAGATGGATAATTTCGTTATCTCATGCATGGAGCAGAGGAAGCTTCACACTTCCCCCTCCTTTCTCCTTCAACTGTCCCAGGATTGACTGCTCCTCCATCTGTCCCAGGATTGGCTGCTCCACACCTCAGCGTGATTGGGCATTCTGAAGTTATGTGGTGTCTTTCTTGAGTTTTGACTAGATGTTTCTCAAAACTCAAGAATAGCAAAGAAGGAGAATGTAGAGGTGGGTGGGGAGTCTTGTGACATCACAACTCCACCCACTGAGCTCCAGCAAAGAGACATACCCACTGATTCCAAAGATTTGTCGGGCTGCTACTGCTGAAGAGGGTGACATTTGCAAAATAGGGATACGTGCAGGAGGCTTGCATGTATATATACATTAATACTGTGCCATTAGTTCATACTGGGTGAGTGGTGGGTTTACATCCACTTTAAGAAGCATTATTTTAAGTTAATAGGAATACAGTAGTAATAATAATATTTCAATCTTCTGCACAAAAGAGTAAATGGTAGGACTTTAAATACCACTCCAGTGATCACACAGATACATTCATACAGTATCTCACAAAAGTGAGTACACCCCTCACATTTTTGTAAATATTTTATTATATATTTTCATGTGACAACACTGAAGAAATTACACTTTCCTACAATGTAAAGTAGTGAGTGTACAGCTTGTATAACAGTGTTAAATTTCTGTCCCCTCAAAATAACTCAGCACACAGCCATTAATGTCTAAACCACTGGCGACTAGAGTTGAGCGAACACCTGGACGTTCGGGTTCTGCGGGTCCGAACGAACTTTGGGAAAAAGTCCCGATTCGGCACCGAACGTTGCCCGAACGTCATCCTGGACCCCGAACCCCATTGAAGTCAATGGGGACCCAAACTTTTAGGCACAAAAATGTCTGTAACAAAGTCCTGGCAAGTGCTAGAGGGCTGCAAAAGGAAGTAAAATGGGTGTAAGAGTAGGGCAAGTGCCCTACAAAAAAATGGGGATAGGGAAAATAAATGAAAATCAAATTAAAAAAAAAATGGGAAGGGGAGTGGATGTGGAGTAGGAGCCTTGAGGTTGACTAGGCCGTGACCGTGGCAGTGTAGGTGGAAGTGGCTGAGGAGGAGGAGGAGGTAGCCAACACTGTTTTTTATTTGGGAGTTATTATGGGAAAAAGTTTCCACTGATGCTTTATCACCAAGGTTTGTTTCCACAACAACCCAAAATTTTCAAAATCCAATTATCATTGGGACAGGAAGCGAGGTGAAATCTTCTGAACAGAAACATAGACAGCAAAACAAACATTACAGGGGTGTTTCCCCTTCCCTATGCTATCCAAAAAGCTTAAAAATATTTGTTTTGGCTGAAGCTACACTTAAAAAATGTACCTGCTCCGACTTACAAACAAATTCGACTTATGAACAAACCTACAGTCCCTATCTTGTTTGTAACCCGGGGGCCGCCTGTATAAAAGTTACAAATCATCAAGAAACATAATTGAACTTTGTTGGTTGTTTACATATATATTCAGGAATGATTAAGGAAATTCAGTGGGCAGTGTTGTGGATCCCTCCTCAACCACAGATTGATCCCCATTGGGGTGGCAGAGCGGGAGAAGCAACATTTACCGACTCAGCAATATATGGGAAATGTACTTCATGCCCTACGACACGATTTATACCATAATGTATACTGTGATGAATACTCTGCATACCCCACTTGTGATTGTCCTAAAAACTTCTTGAAATAATTGTACACCTACTGAATACAATAAAAAATTATTGGTTAAAAAAAAAGAAACATGATTGATTTTTTTTATAATAATCATTAAGTTAGAAAGGTACACGATGCATAAACAAAGTAGCAGAAATCGAAGAACTGATACATATTTCACAAGATAGTGTAACCAAGTTCACTAGAACCTGGGAACCCTGGCTGACATTTAGACTCACACAACAATATTCAGACGTGCACAGCGTCTCTTAGTATTCAGAACCATGACAACCCCTTTACTAAGCAAGAACAAACTATAGTATAAAGCCTTCTCTTTAACTAAGCCAACAGGTACCTGGGGGAGCAGCTGGTCAACACTCTTCCCCAGACTTCTCCCGCTCTCCTGTTTCCCTTACAGTAAGCTTTTTCCCCCCCCCCCCACCTTTATCCCTTCCTTACCCTCTTTCCTCTCCGTCCCCCTCTCTCCCCCCTAATCTATAGTCCCCCCCCCTGTTTTATTATGCAAGGAATAGCATACGACGAGCAGTAAAAGAGCTCACTCAAAAAGCAGTCAAACCCCCAACATCTTCTAAAGTCATTTAACCCTACTCAATATGGGGAACCCAGCAAGGTAATCCCAATCTACTTAGATTAACTTGGAGCGTACTTTTATTTCTCTGTTGATGTGTCCCAGTGGCATTAGAGCCAATATTTACTTAAATGATCTCTGTTTAAATTGAATGGAAGTGTCACCTTTTACAGTACTATGTGTAACATTACCACTGTACTTTGTCGCCGTACTTAATGCTCTGGATTTCATTACTACTTAAACACTTGGTACTGTATGTAACCTGTTATTTTTTTTGCCTCAATAAAACATGTTTGAAATAAAAAAAAAAAAAGAAAGGTACATGATATCTAATCCCAAAGAGAAGCATGGGGTGGAGAGGAACGGAGAACAATATATATAAATATTCTACCTTTTTCCAGAATGATTTCATACATCTATAATATATATTTTTCAGCTGCCAAATTGTATAAGAAGATATGATAGAAGGAAACCATGTGGTGTTGGTAAAGGTCTTGCCGGCCCGTTGGAGAGTGATCATACCCAGAGTGGAGCTCTACAGAGGATGTAAAAAATATATAATAAATAAAGGGGCATATTATGATGGCTGGCTGACTATACAGCCCTGTGGAGCATTCCTACAAGAAATGACCAGTATTTTTCCAAAGTTGGTTTGCTTACTGATCAACTGTCATGTCTAATGATAATTGGCAAACTAAAAACCAACCCCTCCCCCCCGCATGCAGATATAAAAATTATTTTAGACTTTCTGCTTTTGGATATAATTTTACTTGGCAGATAAAAATGTGTAAAATCTTTTTTGTTGTACTTTCAAATAAAACCAAAATTAAAGAAGAAAAAAAAGATGAAAACAGACCTTTTTCACGTGTCCATTAGTCCAGTACTTTACTGTGTAATTCACTGCCAAACAATCATATGTATATGCAATTTAAAACATGTAATTACGTATTAAAGAAATTAAAGAAGAGAATACCAATAACAAGGTAGACTTGTTCTTTGCAATCTAATTAGATAAAGAGCTAAGAGCTTGTGTTGTTTCTCCCATCTGCATTAAACTGCCTGCAATAACAGACACTGCAGAGGTTAGAGCAGACTATTCTATACTTGGTGATAGGGTCTATTTTGTATTGTATATAAAGAAGGCTTGCCAAGAAGAAAATATGGTGGCTGCTTTTCCTAAACTCCTTCTAAAAATGCCTGGCTATTATGCTAACCAGTGGTGGCTGGTGAAGTTTTAGGATGGGGGGGCACCAGACCACACCCTTCCTTTTTGACCCCTTTCACTTCTCATAAGCCCCACCCCTTATAGAATCCACCCAATCCATTCCCTGTATTCTACCCATAGTGTCAGGAGAATGCAGCCCAATATCACAGATGGGGTATACAGCTCAGCATCACAGATATGGTATACAGCCCAGCATCACAGATATGGTATACAGCCCAGCATCACAGATAAGGTATACAGCCCAGCATCACAGATATGGTTACAGCCCAGCATCACAGATACGGTATACAGCCCAGCATCACAGATAGGGTATACAGCCCAGCATCACAGATATGGTTACAGCCCAGCATCACAGATATGGTATACAGCCCAGCATCACAGATACGGTATACAGCCCAGCATCACACATATGGTATACAGCCTAGCATCACCGATATGGTATACAGCCCAGCACTCGCGTTCCATCCACAGAGCCGCCACATCACTTCCAGTTTCCCACTGGCACAGAGAAACCGGAAGTAATGCCACGATTCTGAGGGAAAGCACCTCCCATGTCTTATGGCAGTGCCAATCAAAACCAAGACATCAAGATGAATGACACCATTAGGAGTGTTGTGGCGCACTGCTTTGCGCCACAATGCAGAACAAAACCAGGCCAATGAAGCGTCTTGCCTGCACACGCTTCCCGGCCCAAACACAGTGCACTTAAAGGAACTTTTTTTTCTGACTAGCCTTGGGGGGAGTGGCACCCATGCACCACCTATGGATGGGCCACCACTGATGCTAACCATCGGGTCTAATCAATTTTATGATGATGGAAATAGCAGATTATTGTATACTGGGTGATGGGGATTGGCTTATGTTGGACTTAAAAAAAGACTATCATGAGGAAACTATGGGGATTGTCATTGCTAAGCTCCGTCTGCAAATGGGTGTTGCTTGGCTATGTTGCAGAAATTCTTAGACACTGCCCTGGACAAATATGCAGATCTGAAAAGTCGAAGAAATGTCAGAAGTATTTGCATACTTATTCCCCATCAATAGCGTAAAGTTTTCAAGGGTGGCAGGTCCTTTTAAAAGACAGGCAAACAGCAATGGGAGAGCAGCAGAAATGATAGCCTCTACAATATTCTAATGACAGGTGTATTATAAGAAATTCACTTAGGTGCTACTCACAGTAAAATTGCATAATCTTATACAAGGAAAGGGAATGGATTTTTGAAAAGACTAAAGAGTCTATGCAAATTAAGATCATGTGTGGTGCTGGAATTTTGCAGAATTTCATCTATAGTGTGTTTATAGTTCAGTTTCATTTATTTATCTTAAAGTCTGGGTATTTATTGGGCTGAGTTCTCTTTTGTGTTCAGTCAACAAATCTTGTATTCCAGTAATATCAATTATGGGTAACACTGAGTCTTTTTATGTCCAACTAGATAAAATGCCATTAATTCGTAAAGTGGTCTTTGAAAAAAAATCAAAAGACTGCCAACATGAGTAGCTTGTTAACAACATCATATATTACTAAAAGAACTGCTGAAGAACTGTTTATTTAAATTCTCATGTGTCTACAAGCCTTCTAATTTCAGGGTGTGGAGATATTTGTTATTAATACCAATGCTGAAATATTTATTTGACTTTTTTTTTAATTATTAGGATGACGGTAATATACTAGTAGTCAAACACAAGCTGCAGACTACAGTATGAGGTTTACCTTAGTTAACAATACAATTAAAAAACCCAAATGAGTTTTGCATGAGTCGCAATCAAAGCAGTATAAATAGTTATGACAGCTCTGCAAATTAAAATGGTTTTGATCTTATAAAGGTAGGGATACAAAGCACAAAAATGAATTAGAATGTTTTAACAAACTTGTAATGGTCATTGTTATTGTTGAACATTTCTATAAGGCCTTTATTATATTCAAAACTGTCTTTGATGAGCTATTTCACTACATATTTATGTTTTTATCACTATTTTCATTATAGAGGAGATTAACTGGTTTTAAGTGTTTTTGTGGGTTAGGGGGTTTTCATAAGGGTATGTATAATTGTTTGTATACTTTGTTACGAATTGTTAACATTAAACATTGATTGTTCAGAGCAGTGCAGCATATATTTGGGATATGTTTGTGCTTTAATAGTTGATACATTTTGTAACTCTCTAGCTGGCATGTTTTACGTCAGTCCTCAGTCTTTTATTGTTCTATCTTTTCCAGTGGGGAAATTCACTTTCTTTTATCTTTGTCCTGGTGACCATCGCTACTTAAGTTAAGTTAGAAAGTGATGGAAAGTGATGGGCAGTCAATTTTTTACCAGAGCAGATGGAAAATAATCCTCCAATTGGTACACCTAATCTGGTGAAGAGAAGATTTCCCATCACTTTACAGATAATTCCTCCCATTTCCTGCTGTGTTTTAATGAAAGTAAGTTTAGGGATGTGTTCCCTAAATCCTGATTAACCCTTCACTTCTTTTTCAGTTTTGCTGTAGTGCACTGATTTTGCCAAGAAGGTGTGCTCAGTGGCTTCCGTGATGTTTCATCTATCGGATTCTGTTGAGGGATCTACAGTGCTGTGCCAGGAATGTATTATGGTTAGCTTAGATATTTATTGGCTAGCCAACCACTAATGAGATTATTGCCATTGGGTTTAGTCTTCAACAAAACTTCTTGGCATCCTGCTGGTCCTCCTTGTCTGGGTTAGAGGTGCTGGCCCCCTGCCCATGTCTGGAGCCACCATGTGCTACTGTTTGCTACTGAATGCTTGAAGATGGACCTCATCCATGCTGATTCTATTGCTGTAAAGAGATATCACTGGGGACAGTGGAGTAATACCAGAACCTCCACTGCTCTAGAGTTTCAGTCATACCTGGTACATAATTTGCGGCAACACCTGTCTGCTATGTGCAGGTGAAATCTGGGCTCCATGCAGACGCTGCTAACTGTGGGAACATTGTGCTGCTGTTGGGTTTTCCAACCCACCCTACACATGTTCTGTTTTGAATACACCTTTGAAAAGATATTTAAGGAAGTGTCTGGAGCCCTCTGCAAGAGGTACAGCAAATGTGAATACTATGCCTGGGTTATCTCAAATTGGGGTCCAGTTTGCATTGCACAAGGCCTAATTTGGTGTAGGCACCGCCAGAGAGACTTACTTGAGTCTCATTTTTCATCTTGCAGGGTCTCAGCATTCAGTTGCTACACAAGCAAGGTATGTAAACACCACTGAGTTTTTATTATTTGGGATATACATGAAAAAATTGTGAAAATTGTGAAAAAAAATATTTTCTACTTGCTGTTATAAAAAAAATCCAATTAAATCAAATTGTATCATACATTTAGCTACATGTATTTGGTGAAAAAAAATCCCAATAAATGTATATTAATTGGTTTGTGTGAAAGTTATAGTGTCTACAAGCTATGCTATGTATCATTGAAAATTGATCAATCCTGATGAACTGACTGTCTCACTTCTTGAGGCCCTAAAATGTCAGGACAGCACAAATGCACCCAAAATGACCCCCTTTTGGAAAGTAGATTGCCCAATGTATTTAGTAAGAGGCACAGTGAGTTTTTTGAAGCTGTCATTTTTTTTTCCCACAATTGTGTGGAAAATGAAGAAATTCATTTGTTTTTCACAAAATTGTCATATTAACAACTTATTTCTTACACGCGGAATAAGCATACTTGCAATTACACCCCATAATACATTCTGCTACTCCCCTTGAGTATGGCAATACCACACGTGTAAGACTTTTTCACAGCCTGGTCACATAGAGAGGTGCAACATCCAAGGAGCACCTTCAGACATTCTAGAGGCATGGTTTATACATCTAATTTCCTGACTACCTATCACATTTTTGAAGGCCCTAGAGCACCAGGAAAATGGAATTACCTACAAAATGACACCATTTTGTAAAGCAAACACCCCAATATATATTCCATGAGGCATAATGAGTCTTTTGAACATGTCATTTTTTTTTTTTTGGAAAATGTCGAAAGACAATAAAAACTTTTTTGTTTTTGCACAGTTATCAATTTATAAGATATTTAACACATAGCATGAAAATAGCAAGAATGACACCCCAAAACATATTCTGATACTCCTCCCGAGTATGGCGATGCCACATCTGTGAGAATTTTGTGTAGACATGTTGAAGCTGCACTGCTAATATTGCTGATGTTGATCACTGGTACACTGTGACAGATGGTGATGATCACTGGTACACTGTGACAGATGTAGATGATCACTGGTACACTGTGACAGATGTTGATGTTCACTGGTACACTGTGACAGATGTGGATTTGACAATGGTACACTGTGACAGATGTGGATTTGTCACTAGTACACTGTGACAGATGTAGATGATCACTGGTACACTATGACAGACGTGAATTTTTCACCGGTACACTGTGACAGATGTGGATTTGACACTGTTACATTGTGACAGATGCGGTGATGATCCCTGGTACACTGTGACAGATGTGGATTTGACACTGACAGATATAGGGGTACTTGCTGGGTGATCAGTGTGTGTAAAGCAGTAAAAATGCTGTAAACTCACTGATCCCTGGCTGGCAACACGGTAGGCTGTCCTCCTCACTGGCAGGCTCTGTGTGAGGAGAAGCAGGGCCGATCGAATGACAGGCCGCAATGATTACATTACATGATGGCTGTGATTGGAGACCATCATATGACCAGAAGAGCCAATAACAGAGCCCATCTGCTGATCAGTAATGCGCTGTGTCCAGGGGACACAGACACACCAGGAGCATGCAGCCACATGATCAGCCTCATTCTGAGCAACATATGGGTATGTGAATATGACACTGGAACACTGTGACAGATGTTGATGATTACAGGTACACTGTGACAGATGTTGATTTAACACTGGTACACTGTGACAGATGTTGATTTAACACTGGTACACTGTGACAGATGTTGATTTGACACTGGTAAACTGTGGCAGATGTTAATTATCCTGATACACTGTGACAGATGTTGATTTGACACTGGTAAACTGTGACAGATGTTGATGATCACTGGTACACTGTTACAGATGTTGAGGATCACTGGTACACTATGACAGATATTGATCACTAGTACACTTTGCAGATGTGGATTTGACACTGGTACACTGACAGATGTTGATGATCACTTGTGCACTATGACAGATGTGGATTTCATACTGGTTCACTGTGACAGATGTGGATTTGACACTGGTATACTGTGACAGATGTTTATTATCCTGGTAAACTGTGGCAGATGTTAATTATCCTGATACACTGTGGCAGGAGTGGATTTTACACGGGTATACTGTGACAGATGTGGATTTGACACTGGTACACTGTGACAAATGTTGATGATTACTGGTACACTATGACAGATGTGAATTTTGCACTGGTACACTGTGACAGATGTGGATTTGACACTGTTACATTGTGACAGATGTGGTGATGATCACTGGTACACTGTGACAGATGTGGATGTGAGGAGAAGTGTGAGGAGAAGCAGGGCCGATTGAATCACAGGCTGCAATGTTTAAATTACATGATGGCTGTGATTGGGCACCATCATGTGATCAGAAGAGCCAATAATAGAGCCCATCTGCTGATCAGTAATGTGCTGTATCCAGGGGACACAGACACACAAGGAGAATGGAGCCACATGATCAGCCACATTCTGAGCGATGCATGTCCACTCAGAACGACACTTGTCCCACCCGGCTGTTTGTGTGCAGTGGCCAGGTAGGAAGCAGTTAACGGGCACCTGTGTTCAGACTATGGACATTCAAATATTTATATATTCTTATATTCTTAACAATTTAATGAGCTTTCAAACTGACCATTACTGACCTCTCTAGTACGTGTGTTGTGAAATAATTAAAACTAAAAACACCTCAAAGATCACAACAAAGACTCTAAGGTCAGTTTCAGCTAGTTTCTAGTAACTTAGAAACATCAGCTGTGTGTTTAAACTAGAAAACTGGCAGTTTGCCAAAACCGTTTGCAGCAGAAAGTAATAGGAAGGAATCTAAGATTTCTATGCCACTGTTGAAGGATGAATTTATCCATGATGTCTATAGCTGCAGAAGTGAATGAGGGCTTGTTTTAAAGTGTTTTTACTGATTGATCAGAATATTTAAATACTTCAATATTCTGTCCATATGTGTATGATGCAGGAGCACACTCAAAACCATGCATGCACGCGTAGTGCACAAAAAATGTCCTCTTTTTTTTATACATGCACTGCTGTACTATTAATTGTTAATGGCAACCCAGCACACATTGCATGAGACATTGCATGACAAAATGCATAGTAACAAAGTTTGGTGTAGCACAATTTAAAAAAAAAGAGTTATACACTTCTTTGGTGAGATTAAGATACCGTAGGCAGTCAATTCAAATGTGCTATGTTAAAAGTGTGCTGCCCCTTTAAATGATAACTGTGCAGAAATGTATACAACAAATGTATCATACACCATGATAAAACAATTCATATACATAATAAATAATTCATATACACAATAAATAACAAAATAATATAAACGTATTCAAAAAAAGTATGTAAACATAAAGTTCACATTAAAATCAGATGTGATTAGTGCTCCATGCTCGTAAACTTCCATAAAAGGTGGAAAATGTAAAACCAATATGCAAAAAATATGCATAAAAGTTGAAAAAAATGTTGGGGGGCTTTGTGTAACACATGGCATGTGTATATTTTTTTTGTGTATTTCATTTGCTGATTTGTGATCATCTGTTGTGTATAGATGGAGCTGCCTCGCAGAGATCATTGCTCTTAGTGTTTCGAGGATTACATTCATTCTTATAATACTTTATGATTAATTTAATCTTTTTTTTTATATTAATGATTTTTATTAGAAAAAATAAAGTTTTTTTCCAGAGTACATATGAATGGTATCATAATATACATTACAGTGTTTGCAAATAGATATCCTATACAACTGTTCTAGAACATGTCAGCAAACCTCTTAGCAGTCCAAACAGTTGTCGTCTCTGCTTGCTTCAGAGAACGATCTCTAACTGGCTCCCTATGTCTGCTGTAACCCAATGTGAGCGGTCTTACAGGTGAAGACCCATTGTTAAGAGCATACACATACAAATAAACAAAAGGGAGAAACATATAGAAGAGGAAGGAAATTAGGAGAAAGAGGAAAGAAGAAAAAGGGTAAAGCGGAAGGGCGAGGAGTGAAGGAGCACCACTGCCTGCAAAAATCAATGAGATTCTGAAGCTCATAGAGGATCAGATAAATATTTTATCCAAGGTTCCCATACCCTGTCAAATAGGGCTCGTTTGCCCTGAAGGTTCGCCGATAGGTGCTCATTTACCATAATCCATGAAAGCTTATGTCTAACCAGGTCAAATGGGATCGTGGGCATCCTCCAGGATATCGCTATTGTGATTCTGGCTGCCATAAAGATAAATGTGATAAGGCGACTGGCCTGTTTTGAGGTCCCTTCTGGAGGGTAACCCAAAAGTGCCTGGAGAGGTGATTTAGCCAGGTTAGCTTGTGTTAGTGTAAAGATGAAGTTGTATATGTGGATCCAGAAGCGATGCACCTTGGGGCATTGCCACCAGGTGTGTAGCATCGTGCCAACCTGTCCACACCCCTGAAAGCACAGTGGGGAAGCCCCTGGAACAAAAGCAGTAATCCTGGCCGGTACCATATACCATTTTAATAAAACCTTCAATTTTGCTGTTTGCTTCAATCAATGATGTATTTACAAGCGACCTTGATGCCACTCTAATTATAGTAGACCATTCCTCAGCAGCAAGGGTCTCTTCCAGGTCCTGTTCCCGTTTTGACATGTAAGCTAATTTGCCTGGGCTAGAGGTTAGCATATTATAGATCTTTGATATGTGACCCGCGTTCTTGTCCAAGTTTGCACACAGGCATTCCATTGGTGTGGAAGTGGTCAGATCCGAGACCTTCTGTAGGGAGCTTAGGAAATGTATGATCTCCACCCATTTATAGTGCTTTGATGGGGGTATTTGATACTTTTCCCCTAGGACCGACATCTTTATAATCCCCCTTTGGTCTGCAATACTTATCAGGCCCTTATTTGTCCACCAGGACATTGCGGACGGAGCAAGACCCGGGGTGAAGTCTGTGTTGCCTACCAGGGGGGCCAGCGAAGTATGTGGTGATTTAAGGTGGTGTATTTTTGACAATCTGTCAGTGTGGGGCACATTATAAGCGGTCTGGTTTTGGGCTTCAGCCACATTAGATGGCTTATCGGATTGATGGGATGCATGGAGGATTCTATCACCATCCACTTTTTCCAGGACGATTTGGAGTGATAACGTATCAAGTGTGCCAGTTGAGCTGCATAAAAATATTTGGTAAGATAAGGGACTCCCAGACCTCCACCCAATTTGGACGTAAGCAGGTTATGTCTGTTCACCCGAGGTCTCTTGTTGCCCCATATAAAGTGCATAACCTTGTTCTGAAATCTATGGAGGTCAGGCATCTTAATTGAAAACGGTAGTGTCCTAAATAAATACAACAGCCGAGGCAAAAGATTAATTTTCACTGCATGCAGTCTACCAAACCATGAAGGGGGCGTTAGCCTATTTGTGCAAATCATTCTCTAATTTAGCGTATAGAGGCAGGTAATTAGCCTGGTATAGTTTATCTATGGTGGGCGTCAGTAGGATACCCAAGTACGGTAGCAATGTCTCTTGCCATTTGAATTGGAAGGAGGTCTTGATCTGCGCCATTGTGTTCGTCGATAGGGAGATATTCAGGGCGACTGATTTGGTGTGATTTGTCAACAGACCGGATATGGGAAAGAATTGGTTTAGTAATCGGTAGAGGTTTGGAAGCGATACGATTGGGGAGGAAACAAGCAGAAGCATGTCGTCCGCAAACATAAACGCACTTATGTTCTATACCCCCGCTGCATATCCTTTTTATGTATGGGTGGTTCCTTATTTTGATCGCCAAGGGTTCCAGGGCCCATAAGAATAGTAATGGGGACAGAAGACAACCCTGATGCGTTCCCCTTTGAATGTCTATCCGTCGTGAGACATATCCCTTCATCTGTATCGTGGCCGTCGGTTTATCATACAGCGTCCGCAACAGCCCTAGGAATGTTTCCCCGAAACCGTAGCGCTGCAGCACGTAAAGTAAATAATCCCATGACAAGGAATCAAATGCCTTGCATAAGTCAAGGGACAGCAGTATTCCCTTCCTGGGACCCCCACCATCCCAATTAGAGTGTACCGCCGATATGATATCTATGAGGCGTCTGGACTGGTCCGGGGCTCGGCGATTTGGCACAAAGCCAACCTGATCGGATGAATGTATCTGGACAGGAAGGTATTCATATGGTTCGCTAATATTTTAGTCATCAATTTTAGGTCATCATTGATCAGGGAGATTGGGTGGTAATTGGCACAATCCCCGTGATCTTTTTCCTGGTTTCGGGATGACATGAATATAAGCCATGTTGTTACGGTCCTGGTGGTGGAGTCTGGCGTTTTCAGGGAACACCTGATTCAGGGGTCCCTGGTAGAGCAGACAGGAAGCCCGAGAGTGCGGGATGGCACGAGGGCTGGCTGGTCACCGGTGGTGGTGTGAAACTCTAGGTAGTTGTGCAAGTCAGAAGAATGGTCCTTCAGGCTGGGTCGGCAACTAGCGGGCTGTGTGGTACAAGAGGGTCAGGCAGAGAGTGTTCAAGTCCAAGCAAAGTTCGTTAACAGGCTGGCAGCAGAAGTACAGAGGGTTCATACAAAAGGATGGTAGTGGATAGCCGGGGTCGGTGCAGGCAGATAATCAGCGGGTCAGGTCAAGCCGGGTAGGATCAGGAAAACAGGTATCAAACACAGGAGCAGGAATACAGGAACAGAGCTGGGGCTCACAGGTACTCAGATGCTGTAGAACGGACAGCACTTGCTGACAGGTGCAGGGGATTCAAATAGCGCCGTTTGGTGGCGTTTCCGGTGTGCGCCGGGTTGCTGTCTTTGAAAGCTTGGATACAGTCGTCAGCGTGGAGATTAGCTTCAGGCTCCCATGAGCTTTCATCTGGGCCGTAACCCTTCCATTGCACGAGATACTGAATCCCCTTCCCCCTCTTCTTGCAGTTGAGTATTGACTCGACCTCGAATTCTTCTTCACCGTTGATTAAGACAGGAGTTGGGGGAGCGTTAGCTCTACTGGGGAAGGGGTCTGGGGTCACTGGTTTCAACAGTGACACATGGAACACCAGGTGTATCTGCAGTAAGGGGGGAAGTTCTAGCTCGTAGGAGACCTGATTGATCTTTCTCTTGACAGAGAAGGGGCCGATGAAGTGTGGGCCCAGTTTCTTGGACGGACAAGACAATTTCAAATTCTTTGTAGATAACCAGGTCTTGTCGCCAGGTTGCAGATAAAGTTCGCCGCGTTTCCCTTTATCGAAAGTGGCCTTGCTCTGTTCTTGCGTTTTGGTGAGCGTCTCTTGCAGCAGCTTCCAGTTAGTCTGTAAGAACTGAGAGGATTCCTGTACCACTGGTACCGTGGTTTCGCCTGCTAAGCTGGGAAGCACCATGGGTTGATAGCCATAGCCATAGTTGGCCCAGAAGGGAGATTGCTTCGTAGAGGAGTGTACGGAATTGCTGTAGGCGAATTCTGCCAAGGGGAGTAATGTGCACCAATCATTTTGGGAATAGGACGAGGAACAGCAGAGATATTGCTCTAGTGTTTGATTCGTCCTTTCCGTCTGGCCATTAGTTTGCGGGTGGTAGGCCATTGAGAAGGAGAGATCAATTTCCAGGGCGGAACAGAGGGCTCTCCAGAAGCGCGAGGTGAACTGGACACCTCGATCGGACACTATGTTGTCTGGGAGGCCATGCAGCCGGACGGCTTCCCTGATGAAGATTTCCGAGGTCTCCTTTGCAGTGGGGGAGCCCTTCATTGGGAGGAATGGAGCCATTTTGTCAGGAAATCCACAACCACGAAGATTGTGGTATATTCGTTACCTGGGGGCAACTCCACTATAAAGTCCATTGTAATTTTGGACCAGGGTCGCTCGGGGATAGGCAGAAGTTTCAACAGCCCTCAAGCCTTGATCTTGTCTGTCTTGTTCCTAGCGCATGTAGGGCAGGAGTGGACGTAGGCCTGACAGTCCTGGGTGAGTGATGGCCACCAAAAGGAGTGTAGCACCAGTTCCGTGGTTTCTCTTGTGCTGAAGTGCCCAGCTAATTTGTGGTCATGGCAGAGTTTTAAGACGACCAGGCGGAAATCCTTGGGCACAACAATTTGGTTCTTGTGCACCAGAGACCATCCTTCCAGGTCAGCCCTTGGCTAGGTGATCCAGGAGAGCAGGTTGAGGTTCTCCGAATCTGGGAGAGGAGGTCATCGTGTGTGGGCAGGAAGTTTCTAGATTGCAGAATAGTATCTGGAAAGGCAAGAGTTCCGCGTTCAGAGAACATGCGGGAAAGAGCATTGAGTTTAGTATTCTTCGCCCCGGGCCTGTAAGTCAGATGAAACTGGAATTTAGAAAAGAAAAGTGCCCAACGGGCTTGACGGGGCTTAAGTATTTTGGCCGTCCGGAGATATTCTAGATTCTTATGATCTGTATAGATCAGGATGGGGTGCAGACCTCCCTCCAGTAGGTAACGCCATTCTTCTAGAGCAGTCTTTATAGCCAGCAACTCCCTGTCCCCCACGTCACAGTTCTTCTCCGGGGCAGAGAGTTTACGAGAGAAGAAAGCCACGGGGTGAAGGAATGCCTTCATTCCCTGCTTTTGGGAGAGGACTGGTCCCACAGCCGTCTCGGAGGCACCAACCTCCAGGACATAGGGCAGAGTGGCGTCTGGATGCTTAAGGATGGGCACTGTTGTAAAGAGTTTCTTTAAGGTTCGGAAGGCATTTTGAGCATCCAAAGACCACTGAAACCGCTGACCCTGTTTAGTAAGCTGCGTGATGGGGGCGATGATGGCTGAGAATCCCCTGATGAATCTCCTGTAGACGTTGGGAAACCCCACGAAGCGTTGGACCCCTTTTTTATCCATAGGTGCTGGCCAGTCGAGGATGTGGTGACCTTTTGAGTATCCTTCGTAACCCCAGTAACCAACAAGATCAGTCCAAGGAAAGGGATACGGGAGCACTCAAAGGCACACTTTTCTGCCTTGGCATATAGCCTGTGTTGCCACAGCCGGCTGAGGACACAACTGACATGCTGGCGGTGCTCTTCCAGGGTAGATGAAAAGATTAAGATGTCATCAAGATAGATGATAACAAAGCGGTCCAGGTAATCTCGGAAGACATCGTTGACCAGATGCTGAAATGTAGCGGGGGCATTGCAGAGGCCGAAGAGCATGACGAGGTACTCGTAGTGGTCAAAACGAGTCCAGAATGCCGTTTTCCACTCATCGCCTTCTCAGATGCGGATCAGGTTGTAAGCCCCCCGGAGATCCAACTTAAAGAACACGGTGGCCGACCCAAACCTCTGAAAGAGTTCCGGCACCAGTGGGAGAGGGTATCAGTTTTTAACCGTGATTCGGTTCAAGTCCCTATAGTCAATACAAGGGCGGAGGGTGTGATCTTTCTTCTTAACGAAGAAGATACCCGCCCCGGCAGGGGAAGTGGATGGCCGGATGAACCCCTTGGCCAGATTATCATCTAAATAGGCCTTGAGGGCCAACAGTTCAAGCTCTGGCAGCGGATAGATGCGGCCAAAGGGGACCTCTGTTCCCGGAAGCAACTCAATGGGACAGTGGTAAGACCTGTGTGGTGGTAGTTGATCTGCCCCCTTCTTGCTAAATACGTCCAGGAACTCATGGTAGACTGAAGGGACTGCTTGGTAGGTTTCCTGGTCAGGTTCAGAATCCAAGCTGAGAAGTGAGGGACCAACATCCCGGGACGGGAGCAGGCAGTGTTGGCCACAGTATGAGGAAGGGAACTGAATATTTCCTGAGGACCCGTTTATGTCAGGGCTATGCACCTGGAGCCACGGAAGCCCCAAGATGATGGGGAACAGAGGTGAGGAGATGACATCAAGGATGAGCAGTTCTTGGTGCCCCTCAGCTGTGGATACAGGTATAGGCTGGGTATCCGTGGTTACTATGCCGGACTTAATGGCCATCCCGTCAGCCAGACGGACAGTCATTTTATGCGCCTTGGGGCGCAGGGGCATCTGGTGTAGCTGGGCGAAGGCCTGGTCCACGAAGCAGCTACGCGCCCCGGAATCAATAATCGCCGGCACCTGGATGCTCCCTCCGGGCAACTGCAAAGAGAGAAGAGGAGTCAAATAAGACACGTTACCGCTGACAGGGGTCGTCTCCAGGTTAGCCCGATGAGGCCACTTACTTGCTTTGGCAGGGCAGGTCCGTACCATATGTCCGGGTTCCCCAAAATACAGACACAACCTCAGAGTGCAGCGCCGCTGTCTCTCTTCTGGGGTGAGAGAGGGCCACAGAAGTCTGATCTGCATTGGTTTAGACGGGTCAACAGGTGCGGAAGTGGTATGTGCAGGAGCAGTATTAATGGGGACCCGGGGCATCTTCCACGTCGGGCAAAGAACGGGGGAAGTTCCAGTGACTCGTTCAGCTTGGTGTTCCCGGAATCTCTGATCTATTTGGATTGCCAAGTTGATGAGGGCGTTGAGGGTCGTGGGCACCCCGACACGGGCTGCTGCGGCTCTTCCTCCAGGTGCGGGAGCAGCGGAGAGCTCACGTACTTGCTCCTCCAGGTGGTTGTAGCCATCTTGCAAATTTTTCACTGCCTGTGTGAGGCCGGCCAAGTGGATGCACAGTTCCTCCATAGCAGAGGGTGTTCCCTGCACAGACTCGGACATGGCTGTCTGTTACTTTCACGGTCCTGGTGGTGGAGTCTGGCATGTGCAGGGAACAACCGCTCTTGCGCACCTGATTCAGGGGTCCCTGGTACAGCAGACAGGGAGCCCGAGAGTGCGGGATGCCACGAGGGCTGGATGGTCACTGGTGGTGGTGGTGTGAAACTCCAGGTAGTCGTGCAGGTCAGAAGAATGGTCATTCAGGCTGGGTCGGCAACTAGCGGGCTGTGCGGTACAAGAGGATGAGGCAGAGACTGGTCAGGTCCAAGCAAAGTTTGTTAACAGGCTGGCAGCAGAAGTACAGAGGGTTCAGACAAACGGATGGTCGTGGATAGCCGGGGTCGGTGCAGGCAGATAATCAGCGGGTCAGGTCAAGCCAGGTCGGATCAGGAAAACAGGTAGCAAACACAGGAGCAGGAATACAGGAACAGAGCTGGGGTTCACAGGTACTCAGATGCTGTAGAACGGACAGCACTTGCTGACAGGTGCAGGGGATTCAAATAGCGCAGTTTGGCGGCGTTTCCGGCGCGCGCAAACGCACATGGGCACACACATCGGCGCTAGAGGGTTTAGACTACCGATTTTCTCCTAACACATGTTTTCATGCCGGGCCAGACCAGAACCCTTTCGCAAGTTATTAAAGTGGGAACAAAGGTGCGGTGCTAGTATGTCTGAAAATTTCCTGTAGTAATGGCCTGAGAAACCATCCAGGCCAGGCGCCTTGGAGGGATGCAAATTCTTGATCGCCTGTCTGACCTCTCCCTCAGTAAATTCTCCCTCCATCAGAGCAACATAGTCCTTATCTACCTGCGGTAGCTGTATGGTCTCAAAAAACTTGTCAGCGTGGGTCTTGGAGAACGAGCGAGGGGGTGCATATAGTTTAGAATAGAAATGATAAAACTCCTGTACCATGGAGTGTGGGTTCTGGGACATCCCGCCGTCTCATAAGCATAGCTATGGTAGAGCTGGGTTGAAAGATCGAGGCGTTAACTTTCTGCCCATTAATGAGTTTGGTTTGTCTCCCAATGTATAAAAGCGATTTCTCGCCCACCGCAATCTCTTCTCAGCCTTAGTGGTAAGGCTGAGATTCAGCGCAAATTGGGCTGCATCGATCTTATGTCTCATGTCTATTTTGGGATTCTTTTTTTGAGCTTGCATCAGGGACTGTAACTCGGTCTCCTGCTGCAATATTGTTTGCTGCTGTACGCGTTTGGTCATAGAGGCTAATTGTATCAAGTGTCCCTGGATCATTACCTTGTGTGCCACCCAGGTAACGCTCAGGTTCGTGTCTTTCGATTGGTTTTCCATAAAAAAGAGTTTAATTGCTTTTCCAATTTCCTCGAATACAATGGGGTCATTGACTAACGAAGCGTTGAGGCACCAAGAAGTGCGTCGGGGTAGCGAGCCTAGATTTGACAAATCAATCCTTACCGCGGAATAGTCAGACCAAGTTGTATCCAGTATGTGCGCCATTCTAATGAAGGGAAGCTGATGCGAGAAGGTGAACAAATGGTCAATCCAGGAATATGTTTTATGTACGTGAGAGTAGTGAGAATAGTCTCTAGTAATGGGGTGTGTATAGGACACCAGGGATGTGTCCTAGAAGGCAGGTATATTGCACCCAATATTGGAGCCATGGTCCCTTTAAGAAGGACGATTGCAGAGTCTCAAACCCAGATCGCTAGGACTTTGGTACCTATGGGGTTAAGACCCGGGGAGAGAGGTCTGAAAGGCAGCAGAGACTCAGTGCACCTGTGTCAAGGAAGTGAGTGAGAGAGAGAGAGCTTCACAAGCAGGACAGCAAGCGTGAGCTCTCTGTATCAACTGAGACACAGGCTGCTGAACCCCTCTGTCTGGCCGGCATGACACCCTGATTCTGGAGGAGCCAAACCGAGCTGTGGGACCGAGACTAGCGGTGAGCCTGCTGTTTTTAGTTATCAATGCCAGGATGCTGGACTATGTATTTACTTTGGCTGAAGAAAGCTGTCATTTGATTTTGGTTGCTTAAAATAAATGGACTGTTTGCTTCAATAAACTGGCTGTCATTACGGAGCTACCCCCAGGTTACAGGTGTAAGTCCCGTCAAGTATCTACCAGGTCGAAGGAGTGTAATAGATGCACCAGATTGCAACACTGTTTAGGGATATGTCTCCGGACTGGTTTGCTAGGATTAGACCTATCCAGAGCTTGATCTAGTGGCACATTACTGTCACCCCCCATTATAAATCGACCTTTGGTGTGTGGGGTTAGAATATCTAGCATTGTCTCAAAGAATCGCACTTGCCCCTTGTTAGGCGCATAATACAAGACTATAGTAATATACTAATATAAAGTGCACACTATCTCTATATGGCTCAAAAGATCTACCTCCCTACAGTGCAACAGCGCTAATATAAGTCCATCAAACAGTTCACGCATAAGGACAAGGGTGGACACAGTATCCAAAGGTAGCAGGGAATCTTATAGTTCAGATAGTGAGTGTGAAGGCAAATCCGGTCACCAAGAAAGATGATAATATGACACCGCGTGCAGCATACAGATCCACAATCTGCTTACCAGAAGTGAGATGATTAGAGACCTGTGTTCAATCAACAGATGAGCTGCCTTGTGCCGCACCCTCTGAGCCTTCCACCTATCTCTGCATCTTGTCAGCAATCTCCATCCACATTACTTAGGCATGGTGTGCAGTGAGAAGGGAGGCAATCTGTCTCCCTTCTCACTTCACACCATGCCTGAGTAATGTGGATGGAGATTGCTGACAAGATGCAGAGATAGGTGGAAGGCTCTGAGGGTGCGGCACAAGGCAGCTCATCTGTTGATTGAACACAGGTCTCTAATCATCTCACTTCTGGTAAGCATATTGTGGATCTGTATGCTGCACGCGGTGTCATATCATCTTCTTTCTTGGTGACTGGATTTGCCTTCACACTGACTATCTGAACTATAAGATTCTCTGCTACCTTTGGATACTGGGTCCACCTTTGTCCTTATGCGTGAACTGTTTGATGGACTTATATTAGCGCTGTTGCACTGCAGGGAGGTGGATCTTTTGAGCCATATAGATAGTGTGCACTTTATATTTGTATGTTTTGTCTTATTTTAATGGCAGCTTTTTAAGTCCTGATCCTGTCAGGATTGTTTTCCTTAGAGACCTAAGAGCCCCTATTTTGCGCTGATTGGTGATTCGGGAGACGGTTATCACATGTGACATCACCATTTTACACAATATAGTAATATACTGATAGTTTATTTTCCCTACCACCATTATATACCTCCCCTCTCTGTCTTTCAGAACCATATGAGGCCTGAATGGGACCCGCCTAGCCACGCATATCACCACCCTCTCTTTTTTCCTAGGGCCGCTTGATAAGTAGTGAGTAGTGAAATGGGGTCCTAGGTATTTTGGGGCCGAAGATCTAAAAAAGCGCGTTTCTTGCAGTAATACTATGTCCACCCCCCACCTATGGTATTGTTGAAATGCTTTTGTCCATTTCGTGGGCGAATTGAAGCCCTGCACATTGTGCGTTACCACTGTAAGAATGGCCATTGAGTGTTCGCCATTGTGATTTAGTAGACTGCACTTGACTTATGTCAAAATCCATCCTCTCGTCCACAATCCCAATCTGTCTGCTTCGCAGCTCCGAACCTCTTTTGCAGGGTGCCCTCCAGAAGTAATTCCCAGAAAAGAGAAAAAGGAAAGATAAGAAGTCAGTAAAGAAGAACAACAACAAATTAAGTATATGCATACTAAACATCATTAGCAAAACTTGTATCAAAGAAACTTATTAAACAACATAAGTTCAATTGGTCGAAGGGGTTCTAAGACCCCTGGGGATCTCAAAGACCCTTAATGTGTTGTTGGGTTGTTGCCCTCTACTGAGGATAAACAAACCCACTAATCGGTGGCATGTGGTTACACCCCTGCTTCCTGGGGTATGGAATTTTTCCAAGGTA
This sequence comes from Glandirana rugosa, assembly GCA_018402905.1. Lineage (NCBI taxonomy): Eukaryota > Metazoa > Chordata > Amphibia > Anura > Ranidae > Glandirana > Glandirana rugosa. The sequence continues at coordinate 726,617 of BLSH010056761.1, read as the reverse complement.
TGGACCATATAAAACGGTTTGTCACAGGGTTAGTTATGTCTGTTGTGTATAAACCTCGGCTGGGGAGCCCAGGCTGATTCTTCATTATTGGAGCCAGAACAGTCCGGCCTATGGTTCTGGTCTGTCCCAAACTTGACAGTAAAAAAAAAAAAAGGGGAACAGTATTGCAACATTTATAAGGTATAAACTTGTCAACCAATGGTTGGAGATATGTCTGGGGGGTATTCGTCCCAATACGTCACTCAGAGCCCTGAGCCGTTGGGTAAGCCCCGACAAATAACTGCCATGCAGTCCCAGTTGTGGGTCATCCATATGCTCCTGTGGAGGTGCTTGGCCTTTTGTTAGGAGAGTGGCCCTGCTGTGACCAGATGAGGGAGAGAGGTCAATTCTCCATTTGTCTGACAGGTTGGTTCGGGGGTTCACGTGAATTAGACCCAGGTCCAGCAAGATCTCCTCCCCATCTCGGAAACTGGCAAAGGAGTGGGTTTTACCCCGGTAGGTGACTGACAAACGGAAGGGAAAAGACCATCTGTATTTGATGCGATGATTGATCAAGTGGGTCAGTAGGGGTTTGAAGGCCCTTCTCTTTTGAATAGTTAGCTGGGAGATGTCCGCAAAAAGTTGTATGGGATGTCCCCGTAACATGATGTCCCCTCTGTTTCTCGCCTCCTGCATAATTTTTCCTTAATCCTGTAAAAATGTGGCTTCACCAGGATATCCCTGGGCAAGCCGTCGGATCTAGGGGCTGTACGTGCTCGATGCACCCGATCTATCTCCTAGTGGAGTGGGGAGATGTTGGGGATCAAGTCCTGCATCAGGGAGTGTACCACCTCTTCTAGGTCGGTAATGGATTCCGGGAGCCCCCAGATACGAAAATTATAACGACGAGATCTATTTTCTAAATCTTCTATTTTTGCATTGGCCTGGTCCAGCTGATCCTGAAGGGAGGTGATCATAGCTGAATTTTGATTTACCCGACCCACTGTGCCATCAACTTTAGATTCAATAGTCTCTAGCCTTTCCCCAATACCTTAGAAGTATCCCTTCAGCTCCATGGTAATCACTGAGCATGCTTTTGTAAGTTCTTGTTGCAATAGTGCAGAAAATCTAGCCAACAAGGCCGCATCCCCTGGGCAAGGTGCCAGGAGTGGTGGCTGTGAGGGGGCTATAGCAGAGCTAGCCTGGCTGATGGTGTAATCCACCAATTCAGCCATTTGCCTGTCCAGGGAGGAGGCCGGGGACATAGCATAGTCTATTCCCTCTCCCTGAGATCCCAGCATGGGGGAGGATCGAAGCGGCTCACCTTCCTGGGCGTCATCTCTCCCTGTGACTGTGAGGAGAACGGGTCGGGTATTCGGTCCCTTGTTGGGGATGCAGATGCGGTCAGTGAGGCTGCCACCATCTGTGGGGAGTCTGAGGATTGTGGTGGCAGCTGATGTTGCTGGGCCACCGGATCCTCCTTCTTCTTCTGGCCGTGCGCCATCTTGGAATAGGCCTAGTCTGCCGCTAGCGGCGCGCGGTCTGGTCTGGCCGCTGTAGTGAATCGTGGTGGGTTCCGCATGGTCAGCCGGCAGTCCTCAACTGCATAATCCATTCCCCCATCCTTTTGTGGCTCAGTCCATACCCGGATCACTGTTTGTAAGCTCTGGAAGCTCGTGGTGTGAGGAGCTCGGTCAAACCATGTCCGCTCCGGACGCCTTGCGCATGCGCACTTGATTAATTTAATCTTAATTTATTTTGTGCTTAAAACATATTTTTAGCATCTTTAAATTCTTTTTGGTTATGTTAGTGTCACGATCAGGTGTCAGGCTTGAAGACCAGTTGCTATAGCAGTTTCGTAGTCACCTCTAAGTACCGACCGGTGTTCACCAGAGCTCCTGATGGTGGAGATGGACTTAGCTGCGTGTCAGTACCAGGTCGCAGTCCTCAGGATTGCCCCACCAGGGTGTTAGCAAACTGGGGTCCAGTAGCGGATGAGCAGATAAGGATCAGATGGAAGCGTGGTCAGTAGTCAAGCCAAAAGGTCGGTAACGAGTAGTTTCAGGTTGGGATCAGGCAGTAGAGTAGTCGTGGAACAAGCCAAGGGTCGATAACGAATGGTAGCAAATCCGGACAACAGCAGGGAAGACAAAGCAAGGCACTGGCTAAGAAAGCACAATAACCTGGCAAAGAGGAAGTGCAGAGACAAGGCTTATAAAAGGAAGTTCATGGGAGGAGCAAGAAATTCAAGGTTCACCAGCAATCAAGACATAAGACAGGGTTGTCTAAAGGACCAGGCAGAATATCCAACAGATCAGGCAGGGAGCTGCCCAGCATCTCAGATAGCTCAGTGAGAAGGATCAATGCCAGACACAGAAGAAGTCCCAGGTTCAATTCCAGGTCCTGACAGTACTCCCCTCCCCTCAGGACATCCTCTGGACGTCTTAGGACTGGGTTTGTGAGGAAACCTCTGGTGGAATTCTCTTGTCAATCTAGGGGCATGAACATTCTCCTCAGGTTCCCAAGAATTTTCTTCTGGCCCATATCCTTCCCATTGGACCAGATATTGTAGCTTGTTTCTAAAGATCCTAGAATCAAGAATTTTCTCCACCACAAATTCTACTTCACCCTGTACCTCAACTGGTGGAGGAGGTGGAAGAATTCTTCCAGAAAAAGGATTTTCCTGAAATGGTTTAAGAAGCGATATGTGAAACACAGGGTGAATTTTCATACAGTCAGGAAGTTTTAACCGAAAGGTAACTGGATTGATCTCAGCAGAAATCTTGAATGGTCCTACAAACTTTTGGCCCAGCTTTGCAGACGGAACATGAACCTTCAAATTTTTGGTTGATAACCAAACTTTGTCACCCACATGAAAAGTAGGAAGTGCTCTGCGATGTCTATCAGCAGCTTTCTTGTAACATTCCTGAGCCTCCCTCAAAGTCTCAATCAATTTCTCTTGAATCTCCCACAAAGTAGTTAATCTGTTAGTAACAGAAGGAATTGGAGTTGAGATAGGGAGATCAGGAATAAAGACTGGATGATACTCATTGTTTAAATAAAAAGGACTTTGAGAAGTGGAGCTATGTTTCGAATTGTTGTAAGCAAACTCTGCTGTACAAAGCTAATCCACCCAGTCATCCTGGAGATAACTGACAAAACATCGAAGGTACTGCTCCAATGTTTGATTGGTCCTCTCGGTCTGGCCATTAGACTGGGGATGAAAAGCAGAAGATAGATTAACTGTTACACCTAAGGCAGAGCAAAATTGTTTCCAAAATTTTGAAGTAAACTGTACTCCTCTATCAGACACCACATCGTCAGGAATTCCATGTAGTTTAAATACTTCTCGAACAATTAACTCAGCAGTCTGTTCAGCAGAAGGCACCCCCTTAACAGGTATAAAATGAGCCATCTTGGTGAGACGGTCAACAACAACCAAAATGGTGGTCATTTCTTTTGAGGGAGGTAAATCTACCACAAAGTCCATGGAGCTTGATCCCCATGGTCTTGATGGAACAAGAAGTGGCTGGAGCAACCCCAAAGGAGAGGCTCGGGGAGTCTTACTGCGTGGACTGGACACGTGCGTCATTCTGAGGGGCTCGGAGAGGAAACCCCAACGAGGTCGGTGAA
>BLSH010056761.1:704949-722606 GCA_018402905.1 Glandirana rugosa | reverse complement strand
ACGGAGTCTGAGACGACACCCTCGATAGGAAAGAGTCGCTTTTCCTCTTTTCTACGTTGAAGTAGGAACACGCATAAAGAGAGCGAATTACAGTAGTCGGCTTTCTTTAATACTGTAACCCTTGTTCCTCAATGACCGTTAATTCCTTCGGAAAAGACTTACCTCCGTAGACAACCTTCCCCGATTCGTAGGTAATTGACAAGAATGACTAGTATTTTTAGATCTTAAGTAAGCAAGACGGTTCTCCTACAGAAGATCTGTTCGTGCAACCAGTGACAAGAAAAGGTCCAAATTAAAGTAATAGAGCATAGCTGGACCCAGTTCCTTACCATTCCGGCTACGTAAACGAATGAATTCTAGATTTTTATGATCAGTAAGAACAGTTAATGGATGCTTAGCCCCTTCCAACAGATGCCTCCATTCAGAAAAGGCTTCCTTAATTGCCAGTAACTCCTTGTTCCCAATGTCATAATTTCTTTCGGCTGATGACATTAAGCGAGAGAAATACGCACAAGGATGAAGTTGCATCTTTTCTCCTTTTCGCTGAGAAAGGATAGCTCCCACAGCAGAGTCTGAGGCATCCACTTCCACTATAAAAGGAACTTCAGGATCAGGATGTATCAATATTGGTGCAGAAGTGAAAAGAGTCTTCAGCTTAATAAAAGCAGTCTGTGCCTCAGTTGACCACACAAAGGGCATCCCTTTCTTTGTCAGCTGTGTAATTGGTGCTATCACTTTAGAGAAGTTTCTTATGAATTTTCTGTAGAAATTGGCAAAACCAACAAATCGTTGTATTTCTTTAATATTTCTAGGGGCAGGCCAATCAACTACTGCTTTGATCTTCTCAGGATCCATGCTTACTCCTTTAGGAGAAATGATATATCCCAAGAAGTGCATCTGGGTTCGTTCAAACTCGCATTTCTCCAATTTAATATAAAGTTGGTTCTTCCTTAGCCTTTCAAAGACAATGCAAACATGTTTGCGATGCTCTAAAGTTATTAGAAAAGATGAGAATATCATCCAGATAAGCAATCACAAACTGGTCCAATAGATCTTGAAAAACATCATTGATGAAGTGTTGGAAAGTGGCAGGAGCATTACAGAGGCCAAAAGGCATAACCAGGGACTCAAAATGGCCATATCTGGTTCCAAGGGCGGTTTTCCATTCGTCTCCTTGACGCATGCGGATTAGGTTGTATGCCCCCGTAAGTCTAGTTTTGTGAATACTTTGGCAGAGCGGAGTCTTTCCAACATTTCAGAGATTAAAGGAAGTGGATAGCGGTTTTTAATAGTGATTTTATTCAAGTCCCGGTAGTCAATGCATGGACGCAAGGTGGAATCTTTCTTTGCAACAAAGAACAGGGCTGCCCCTGCAGGAGACATTGAGGATCTAATGAAGCCCTTCTTTAAATTATCATCAATCCATTCCCTGAGAACCTTTAATTCAGGTTCAGAAAGGTTAAAAAGGCCACCAAAAGGTATTTCAGCTCCTGGGAGCAGTTCAATGGGACAATCATATGGGGTGATGAGGTGGTAACTGATCAGCATATTATTCTTATCACAGACATCCCGGAACTCATTAAATTGTGGAGGCAGGTTGTCATATGACTGCATAGTAACCACATCCACCTGTGATTCCTTGACCGGCAAAGAACTTGTTTGACAAGGCTCCCTACAGAATTCCTCACAATGGGGTGACGTAAAGTCTACAATCCGTGCTTCCCAGTTGATGGAGGGGTTATTGGTGGAAAACCAAGGAATGCCCAGGATGACAGGAAATTTAGGTGACGTAATCAGCTGAAAACTGATGGTCTCATGATGGTTAGCTTCAAACTGCAGTACCAATGGGACTGTTTCATGAGTAACAGGTCCTGAAGTTAAGGGTGAACCATCGACCGTCTCCATATTGATAGGAGCAGACTTATTTCTCGTTTGGATATTATTGCTGTGGGCAAATTCTATGTCCATAAAGTTCCCCCCAGCCCCAGAGTCCAGCATAGCAGAACAAGGAATTTCAATACCCTCAGAGATAAGTTTAATAGGGATGATAAAATGAGATAGTACAGAATGGACTTTATTCTCTTCATGAATCAGTGGGGAGATTGACTGAGTAATAGAGTTTATTTGCTCAGGCATTATCACATCAGGCATCGCAATTGTTCTTCTAACTTTGTTAGGACAGTTAACTGCATAATGCCCAGAGTCCCCACAATATAGACACAGGTTCTCTGAACGTCTTCTCTCTTTCTCCTGAGTAGAAATGGATCTCTTAATTGCATCAACCTGCATAGGTTCAGCTGTGTCAGAATTTGGAGAAACTCTTGGATCCTTCTGAACAAATTGATTTGCAGAGAAATGAATGCCACTATTACTTCCAAACATTCCCAGTCTCTCCTTCCTCCTTTCTGTAAGTCTTTGATCAATTCGGATACATAGTTGGATGAAGGCCTCGAGATCATTAGGAGTCTCCACTCTGGCAAGCTCATCTTTTACCTGTTCAGAAAGCCCTTGGCGGAACTGACTTTTTTGCGCTGCTGGGTTCCAAGTGGTATCTGTGATCCAACGTCTGAATTCCGCAGTGTACTCAGCAACAGAACGTTTACCCTGCCGTAAACTATGCAACTTTGCTTCAGCAGTAGCGCAGCGGTTGGGATCATCAAAAACCTGATTCATCGCGGCCTCAAAAGTCTGGAAATTATTCAAGGTGGTACTGTCTTGTTCTATGTAAGGGGAAGCCCAGGCTAGAGCTTCCCCAGTCAGGAGGTTGATAACAAACATTACCTTCTGTTTTTCAGAATTGAATGCAGCGGGTCGCATTTGGAAATATATGCGACACTGGTTAAGAAAACCTCTGTAATGTCAGCGATCTCCATTAAACTTGGGTGGATGAGGCATATGTGCGTTAGCATCATCTCGGGAACGTTGGTCCAGCAATTGTTTTTGCAGAGCACGGATCTCTTCATGTTGCCCCTTCACCACATTTTCTAGTCCGGCAAATTTTTTTTGGTAAGTAACACCAAACTTCTGCAACTCTGCAATTTGCTGCCTGAAAGGAGCCACGGCGTTTGCTATAGCGGCCTCCATGTTTTAGGCCAGGTTATTCTGTCACGATCAGGCATCAGGCTTGAAGACCAGTTGCTATAGCAGTTTCGTAGTCAACCTGGCAGATGACACAGGCTCACCTGAGGTGGGGAATCTAAGTACCGACCGGTGTTCACAGAGCTCCTGATGGTGGAGATGTACTTAGCTGCGTGTCAGTACCAGGTCGCGGTCCTCAGGATTGCCCCACCAGGGTGTTAGCAAACCGGGGTCCAGTAGCGGATGAGCAGATAAGGATCAGATGGGAGATTGGTCAGTAGTCAAGACAAAAGGTCAGTAACATGTAGTTGCAGGTTGGGATCAGGCAGTAGAGTAGTCGTGGAACAAGCCAAGGGTAGATAACGAATGGTAGCAAATCCGGACAACAGCAGGGAAGACAAAGCAAGGCAGTGGCTAAGAAAGCACAATAACCTGGCAAAGAGGAAGTGCAAAGACAAGGCTTATAAAGGAAGTTCATGGGAGGAGCAAGAAGTTCAAGGTTCACCAGCAATCAAGACATAAGACAGGGTTGTCTAAAGGACCAGGCAGAATATCCAACAGATCAGGCAAGGAGCTGTCCAGCATCTCAGATAGCTCAGTGAGAAGGATCAATGCCAGACACAGAAGAAGTCCCAGGTTCAATCCCAGGTCCTGACAATTAGATTTACTTTGGGGAGCCTATTACCAGATTGGTTGCTCTTTGGGGGCAACAGATTACGTCTTCCCTGGATTCACATGTATATAACAAGTTCTTCTGGGTAGAGTTGAGCGAAACCGTGGATGTTCGGGTTCGGTGGGTTCGGCCGAACTTCGGAAAAAAGTCCAGGTTCGGTACCGAACTTGACCCGAACTTTACCCCGAACCCCATTGAATTCAATAGGGACCCAAACTTTTCGACACAAAAATGACTATAAAACAGTCCTGGAAAGTGCTAGAGGGCTGCAAAATGATTTTAGAACAATAATCTGTCCCTTTCAGCAACAGCAGGAACCTGACCCTATAGAACTAGAAGATGATTTTAGAACAATAATCTGTCCCTCTAAGCAGTAGACTCTACCTAGTCCAGTCAGATCTTTCTGTAATGCAGGATGAGATCTGCAATCTGTCCCTAAAAGCAGTAGTAGTAGTAAGCTCTACCGATCTATCAATCTGCAATCTGTCCCTAAAAGCAGTAGTAGTAGTAATCTCTACCTATCTATCTATCTGCAATCTGTCCCTCACAGCACCGGCAGCATCTTCTCCCTACACTACCCAGAGAGCATGGTACATGCAGCACTAAGTGACTCCAGCTTATAAAGAGGCTGGGTCACATGATGCACTGGCCAATCACAGCCATGCCATTAGTAGGCATGGCTGTGATGGCTTCTAAGGGCAAACCAGTGAAACTCTTGTTGATTGGCTGCCAGCTATTCAACATGCGTGATCAAATACCCGAACCCAGAACTCGAACCCAGAACTCGAACCCAAACTTTTTTTCAAATGTCCGGGTTCGGGTCCGGGTCGCTCAACTCTACTTCTGGGTTCTCTTCCACTTTAAATGAATGGTGCTGATGTCGCACACTAATCTCCAATCCCAGAGAATGCCAGTTGTGGGGAAACTCATTGTCTGGAGTTAGAGCGTGACGTCATCACATCCAGGGAGTCAGCTGATCACCGTGGCCAGACATTTTTACTGTTTTATTGCATGAACTTATTAGTTTAGATGCAGTGCAATCAACTTTTTTAATAAAGATAGTTTTGATATACTACACCATGAGACTTCTTACATATGACTGCGGGTGAACGTCATTCAGCATGGAGCTAGTGGGAGGCTTTGCCCTATATGAAGAGTATATCAGTATTCTTCATGGATGAAATGATTTAACCATCCAAGGATCTAGTAGTGAGAGTGTCAATCTTGGATCAAACAAGCACTTCATAATTTGAGACCATCTCCTTTAGGTAAGAGACCTTTTCAGCTTAAAGTGGATGTAAACCCTATTCATGAAATGTGACCACATATTACTGTAGTGTTTACTTATCTCTCCCCAAAGCCCTGAGTCCCATGTGTTTCTGCTGTTTCGTTCCTCTGTTATCAGCATGATAACTTCTGACAAGTTCTCCGAGATGGGAGATAAAAGCAGCTGAAAATGTGTGTCGTGGGAGGTTGCTATAAATAGATAAACAGAGAGCTTGTCTTGTCACAGCACAGCTCTGAAAATATCTTCGTTCTTTTTGCCTATGTGGAGCTCCAATCAGCTGTCACATAGTGTAAGCCAAGACAACACTCCCAGTGCTGAATGAGGAAGTGAAAATTCTAACACAATGTAAGAATTCTAAAGAGTATAGCAAGCTGAAGACAGCAGATATACAGTACATGTAAAACTTATGTAGGGAGATTTGTTTCATCCCTGTGTATCATCTGCGGCTGTTCACTTCACTGGGTATATGTGAGGGTTTACATCCACTTTAAGGAGCACTTTTTATGGAAATGTATGAGCACAAAAAACATTAATCACATCTAATTGTAATATGGACTTTTTTTTTAAAAGGTTTATATTATTTTATTATTCATTGTGTATATGAATAATTTATTATGTACACTCACCGGCCACTTTATCAGGTACACCTTGCAAGTACCAGGTTGGACCCCCTTTTGCCATCAGAACTGCCTTAATACTTTGTAGCATAGATTCAACAAGGTGTTGGAAACACTCCTCAGAGATTGTAGTCCATATTGACATGATAGCATCATGCAGTTGCTGCAGATTTGTCAGCTTAACATCCATGATGCAAATCTCCCATTCCACCACATCCCAAACATGCTCTATTAGATTGAGATTTGGTGACTGTGGAAGCCATTGAAGTACAGTAAACACATTGTCATGTTCAAGAAACCAGTTTGAGATGATTTGAGCTTTGTGACATGGTGCATTATCCTGCCTGAAGTAGCTATCAGAAGATGGGTACATTGTAGTAGATGGACACAGTCAGCAATAATACTCAGGTAGGCCATGTCATTTAAACAATGCTCAATTGATACTAAGGGGCCCAAAGTGTGCCAAGAAAATATCCCCCACACCATTACATCACCACCACCAGCCTGAACTGTTGATACAAGGCAGGGTGGATCCATGCTTTCATGTTGTTTATGCCAAATTCTGACCCTACCATTTGAATTCCGCAGCTGAAATCGAGACTCATCAGACCAGGCAACATTTTTCCAATCTTCTATTGTCCAATTTTGGTGAGCCTCTACGAATTGTAGCCTCAGTTTCCTGTTCGTAGCTGACAGGAGAGGCACCTGGTGTGGTCTTCTGCTGCTGTAGCCCGTCTGCTTCAAGGTTCAATGTGTTGTACATTCAGAGATGGTATTCTGCATACCTTGGTTGTAATGAGTGGTTATTTGAGTTACTGTTGCCTTTCTATCATCTTAAACCAGTCTGCCCATTTTTCTCTGACCTCGGACATCAATAAGGCATTTTTGTCCACACAAATGCCCGTTACTGGATGTTTCCCCTTTTTCAGACCATTCTCTGTAAACCCTAGAAATGGTTGTGTGTGAAAATCCCAGTAGATCAGCAGTTTTTTAAATATTCAGACCAGCCTGTCTGGCACCAACAACCATGCGCTATTTAAAGCCCCTTAAACCTCCTTTCTATTCCCATTCTTATGGTCGGTTTGAACTTCAGTACGTCACCTTCACCACATCAAGATGCCTAAATGCATTGCGTTGCTGTCATGTGATTGGCTAATTAGCAATTTGTGTTAACAAGCAATTGATCGGGTGTACCTAATACAGTGACCGGTGAGTGTATATGAATTACTTTATCACATTGTATTTATTTATACATGAGCAGTGAGTTATACATTTCTGCAGTTAAAAAACATCAAATCAAAAAACAAGAATCCACATAAAGCACAAACTGGCTATAAATATAGTTAATGCCCTGAAAAAAAAGATGAAAGGATTGCCTTTCTTGATAGAATATGGTATTTTTGGGCCATAGAAGATGTATAGGATGCATACCAAGGAAATGTAATAAAAAATATGAGAGAATCCTTTAGATCTCATGTTATATCAGATCATTTATATCATGTCACGCCAAAGAGGTAATGTATGTTTTACAATGCCCCTGTGGGAATCAGTAATTAGGGATAATGTGTATAACATCAAAAGCCAAATGGGGGGTGGATTACAATTTTGGGGAATAGAAAAAGTAAACTTAGAGGGGGGGGGGGGTTAATTGCATTATCTCAAGGGCAGAAACTAACTGGATATATAGCTTGCAGACCCTCTTCGAGAGATGTTTGAACTTATACATGGACCTCAATTGTTTTATTAGTGACAGGTAGGGACAATGGTCATTTGTTTTACAAAAGTACATTTCTTTCTATGCATTGTTTATATTAATATGTTTGTGGTGCATGCAGACTGGAGACACACTGTGAGTGCCTTTCCAGTCAGTGAGTGAGAGATGGTGCAACAGTGAGTGTTGTTCTGTGTCTCCCACCGGTAATACCATAAGAATGGATCTGGCAGATGGAAGGACATTCCAAGGTGTGAATTCAGATCGGTGAGTGGTGCAGTGTAAGTTGGGGACAGAAATACATTTGAGCTTTGTGTGTAGTTCTAATCTAGCACATTTTAATGTGCGTAGATTTGTGATATATTTTAATAAATGGGTTTAAAATAGTACACAATTCCAAGTTTTTTTCGTTTGGTATTTTGCCGGTATTGCTGAGTACAAAGGAAGGCGAGAAGATTTATAGAGATGTTTTCTTGGGAATTCACATTATTATTAATATCAACTGTACTTAGACCTTTTTCAGTTAAAGACCAAATATCTCCAGTGAGTGATTGAGACAGATATTGGTGAAAGAATCCATGTTTTGCAGTGTATTCACAGAGGTGGTTATTCATTGGTGAAGAGGACCAAAAAAATCAAGACATCTTGATACATTCTCTTGTTACTGGAGAGACTTTGTTTATCACAAACATTTTTAATGCATTGATACACTGTTGCTTATCTTTATGCACAATTTTTACAGTTTTGAGAAATAAGTTTGTAGCTGTTGTTTTTTTACTAATAATCTAATGTCATTTTTTCAGTGCTTTATGGTCACATTATTCACATTGAACACTTGATCACCAATGCTAGGGGATTCTGCACACTGGGTAACAATGTTGGTAAATTCCCACCACACTGACACCAATTTTTAACCATCTTCTCACTTACACCACCCATGGGGCATTCCTCCTCCCACTGACCACAGATGCTTGAGCATTTTCCACCCACTGGCCAACAATGCTAGGGCATGTTTTTTTCTCTCAAAGAGCACTGATGCCAGGTATTCTTATGGCCATTGACCCCCAACACAAGAGCATTCCTCTTCCTACTGAAAAACAATGTCAGGGAATTTTTTTTCCCACTAACCATACATCCTAGGGCATTCGTCTTGTCACTAACTGTGACAGACGCACCCGGGAGAGAGGCTTTTGGAGGGGACTGAAGGCTAGCCTCTTGCCTACTGACTATGGGCCCTGGCATTTAAGGGAACACTATTCTTTGTGATGTGTATGCCTGGGGTACCCCTGGAGTAATGTTACTTTGGATTCAAGTCCATGTCTCCCCACGACACACAGACTTTGGGAACTGGAGGTTCCATATCCATATTGGGGGCCTCTATGCCCCAAGCTAGCAATGACTGTGGATGTTAATGTAATCCACTCAACCACTGGGGTCCCCTGCCATAATGTGTTTATTGTAAGTAGGTCTCCTGCTATAATCTGTTGTCTACTAGTCAGAGGTGGGTGAGATCACTGTTTCTATTGTTAATTGTGCTAATTGCCTGCTAGCAAACTGTTGTGGGGATGTTAAACTTATGATAATGTAGTGTACATTGTAAGCTTGGTGCCGGCCAGTCTGACCTGGAATGAGATCTCTGATTAATCACAATATTGTCCAGGTGGCTAGTTGTTTAATTAACTTAATGATTATAGTATATGTTGGTAGTTGTTTAACTTGTAATTATATTCCTGTATATAGTTTGTATTGTTAGGGTAATATGATCAGGAGGGGGGATGTCCTCCTGTCAGGTATAAAGTATATGTCTGAGTTTCAATAAAAGTCTTTCCTTTGGATTTTACCTTACATCTTGTAGATGTACAATGTTTGGGGTAAAAAGGGCTGGTGTTACCTCTCAATCTGCTTGGAACGGTTTGGAAGGCAGGGGGTGCTGGTTGGCAGACCGAAGCACCTAAGCAGGGTGCCCAAGAGTTCCATCACATTTGGTGGCAGCAGTGGGATGCTTCCTGCAGTCTGGGACAGCCAAACCTCCACCTGATTCCAATATCCAAATAGAAGAAGAGGAGAGGTACAGATATGAGACGCCATGAAAGAAGAATTCGGAAAGAGGTTGCGTGAGATGCGGATACAGCACAGGGGACCAGTGTCAGTCCAGGTCCTGCTGGGATGGTATGATGGTATGATTATGTCCACTGGGAACTCTGGAAGGAAGCGCTAACACATGAGCAGCGACACTAGGAAAAAATTCTCCCCTCCATCCAGAAAAGGTATTGGTCACAGTATGTTATTGGGGAAACAACTGTACAAGGAGTTCACAGTTGAGTTAAACAGGCTGTTCCAGGTGGAGATGCGGTTGGACAAGACCTACAGAGCCCTCCGTTGATATGTAGCCCAAGCGTGCCATGGAAAGCGGATTACAGCCTAATGGAAGGCTTTGGCTACAACGGCCTGGGGCTGTTGTTCTGGAAGTTGCCCAAGGACCCCAACTTTGTGAGCATTTTGGAGTGGCATTTACAGGAAATCTTGGAGTACATAGATCGGATGCTGAATGTCTTGCATGTACTCTGGGCACTGGAAGATTTGGAGTTTCTAGCCATTCAGGAATGGGAGCTGGAGATTGCCCACAGACGGCTGCTAGATTCTGCTCAGTAGCAGGTCTGAGCGGCTCCCTTTGCTGGGACTATCAGGAAGTAGCAGCTGACAGCTCTAAAATCCTGGCTGAAGTGTCGGCAATGGGGCAGAGTAACAGTGTGCTTTGCCCACCTGCACCCGCAGCTATGGAAGCGGAGCTTTTATGGTGGATGCAGCAAGAGTTGACTGACCTTGACGAACCTGTTGCTGCACAGGATGAGCTTGGATGGAGGAATGCATCTGTCCAGCAGTAAGGGCATGGGAGATGGAGCAGCCGGCTCATCTTCCCAGCTGCAGTTCCAGGGCTCAGGAGAAGAGGAAGCCATCCTCATTCCCCAGCCACAGGTCAAAGAAAGCATTTATTTAATTGACTTTTCATTGGAGAATGTTATGGATTATGAGTAAACTGCCAAAGTGTTGGCACTGGGCCCAAGTGGCACCAACCCGTGCCCTGGACTTTCAGCAATTCCAGAGACTTTGGATTTTAATAGACTTTTCTAGAAAGGATGAACCACCTAGCAAACCTCCAGCAGAGCAGCGGGCATCAGGGCAGAACATCACTGAACTCTGCCCAGCACCAACAGCAACTTCAGCAGTCCTGAGAGAAGAAGCAGCTGGCCTTTCGCCCACACCACTGACAGGGACATTTCCTGTCAGCAGCATCTGTGGAGTCACAAGAAACTTCTCCAGCTGAAGTGCTGACAACCAGACAGAGGGTCCAAGACCTATGCCCCACACCTGCAGCAGTTACGGAGGCCCAGGGTGAGAAGGTGATGGCAGATCAGGATAAAGAGGGAGAAGGGAGAGGAGGTGTTCACCCTCCCTCCCCAACAGTCAGCCTGGGGGAGGAAACTGTCTTCCCTCCCCTGCAAGGACCCATGTACCTGGGAGACAGTACCAGAGAAATGTCATCCCAGCAGCCAGATGAGGGTAAGGGAGATGGAGCAGCTCCCCTTCCCAGTAGCAGGTGGTGCCCTGGAATGATAACACCAACCCAGCAGAAGGGCTGGCAACAGAGCAGAGTGCTGCTGGCCTCAGGCCTCAACTAACAAAGGATGGATTTCCTGAGGGAATGGAAGGGAATATGGTCTCCACCTGTATACCCCAGGGATGCTGGGCAGTCGGCCCAGATCCCCAACAACATGATGGAGTGAGTTCAGCCACCCTGTCTTCTCTACAGCAGTTGAAAGAACTCCAGGGAGAAGGGCCAGTCCTCACTTCTCTCTAGTGGTGGGTATGTTCTATGAGAGAGGCAAAGGTTGACTGGGTGAGTAAGGCTCTGTTTGTGACAATTTGTTTGAGGTATTGGGTGGGTATGGGCATTGGGGTACTGGAACTATGGACTAACTTCCAAGTCAACTCATCTGGGGTCTCCTTCTGTGTTAGTCTCCTCCTGAAAGGGGAGAATTGTGACAGACGCACCCGGGAGAGAGGATTTGGAGGGGACTGAAGGCTAGCCTCTTGCCTACTGACTATGGGCCCTAGCATTTAAGGGAGCACTACTCTTTGTGAGGTGTATGCCTGCAAGAAGCACGCACATGTTCCACCTGTTTTTATGTACAAAGTTCCTGAGCCTGCAGCCGCTCGGCAATCCACTTACTCTCTGACTGAAGTACTGGGAGAAGACTCCCCTCCCAGCTGTCACTTTTTGAAACCACCGAGTCCGTGCTGGGCTCTGCCCAGAGTTCTGTGAATGGATGAACTACAACTACCGACAGCCTTTTTGGCTGCCGGCTTGTAGTTCTCAGTGAACTACCACAGCACTGTTGAGTTCCTTGAGTCTTCCTGTCAGTGTGACGCTACTTATCCGTACGGACAGCCAGCTCACACTAACAGTCTACAAGAGACCTGCATGGCTCCAGCGATCTGCTGATTGCTGGTGCAATGCTTACAGGCTCCTAAAAAAAATAGTAAATGCACATTTTATACCTGCAAAGGTGAACTTATCCCTTAACCATAACCCTTTAAGTCTTACTAAGATCCCATCATTATCAAGTTCTTAAGTTAGTGAGCTCTTCAGGGTGCTGTTGCTGCAATTGTATAATTTATGAATTGTGTGTTCTGTCTAGTTTACCTACCAAAAAAATATAGATATATATTTAAAAGCAAAAGATACTGATCATTTTCTTGCCTTTTGACTATAGCTGTTTAGCAGTAGTGATGCGCCAAACATACACAGGTTTGGATGGGCAAACATAATTGAAGTTCAGGTCCAGAATCCGAACTTGAAATCAATGGTAGCCAAATGTTCATTTTTAGTAATGTTCATTTCCTAAGAGTCAAATGATTACCAAAGAAAGGGCATTGGAAGGGTAGGGTGCTGGTAGGGGGAGACATATACTAAAGAAAAAAAATGTGAAAAAAAAAATTCTCATTCAATGTGGAGAGGCCATTTTAGAGTGGCTCAAATGGCAATATAAAAAGCATGCAATTCTTTTAACCACGTGTTGTCTAGCCATTAAATAAATGACCGGATGGCCCACTCCTGATGGTGGGAGGGCATATATATAAACATTCTCCCACTCCCATTACCCATGTGCACCCTCTAGGTAGCACAGCAGCATGCCCTGTGATCCTTGTGACCAATCACAGATTGCAATAGAGGGCCAATGAAATTGGTCCTGTACCGTGTGATCACTGTGACCTATCACAGTGATCACATATGTAATGCATGCTGCAGCCATTGTTTTGCTTGCATTGACAGTGATCAGTTGTGAGAAGAAACAGAGTGTTTCTTACAGTGCTCAGCACTGTGTCAGTGTCTCAGTGCTGGCTGCACTGGCATGAAGTGTCACTAGAACTGCCAGCCTGTGTGCCTGATCACTAGCCACCCCAGTACAGTGTCACTGAAAAACTGAAAAAGGGTCTGGGCAGAAAGGGGGTTTAACATGCCAAGTGGTTAAATAACATGCTTGGAGAATGCCTTACAGCTGTACGTGCAATTACAGAATGTTATGACTCTCTGGGCATCATCATCAATATCATATTATGGCACCATTTTATTAAGGTGTATCCATATAAATGGCCCACCCTGTATATTGCCAAACAGGGCCAAACATGTCACAGAGAAAAGCTTGTTGTGATCCTATATTCAGTAACACATTGTATCATGCACAAATTTTAACAAGATGTGAACCAAGTATCCATTAAAACACTTCCAAGTCACAAACCTACATTGCAAAGCTGAGGCAGTTGTTATGAAGCAAAAATGTTCATACAGTAGCTGAAGAACAGGCCCACCATTTGATTGGGGCCCAGGGCAACAATGTAAGGAAGGCAGGAAGAGAGGAGAAAGTATGTTCCAAGAAAAAAAAAAATTTGATTGTGATATTTCAAACACAGCAGCCCTAGGAATTGTAGAGACGTGTTGCCCATTGAGCAAGCATTTGTACTTGGCCACTATGTCAGAGGTAAAAATGAAGAACATTTTATTTATAAAAAAAAAAACCTCTTTATTATGCCACAGTCAAGTTTGAGAAATATTGCATGGACAGGCAGCACATCATGTAAGAGCTCATTTACACTTGTGATTGGGGGCAGTAAAAATGTGCAGCTGAGTCATGTTTTTACTGCCCCCAGCAACTGCCCCCTTAAGCTGTAAGGGCAGCAGCTGGGAGTAAATATATGTCACACCCATGATGCTTCTGAATAGGGCCATGCTGCAACCACACTGCAACCGCGTGCCATGCATGCAGTTGCAGCAAAGTAGTGCAGAATTTAGGGGGTTGAAAAAGGTGGTGAGAAAGTGACATATCATCTCCTCATTACCTGTAATTCCCCCCCCCCCCCTCGAACAGCAATCACTTGGTCATGGCATTCCTTGCTGCAAGTGTAAACAAACCTAAGTGATTTTACTAGACGATTAGGCATGACGGACAGACTAGACAGGTTTGATCTTCCAAACATATAAATTGGAGTATGCTTTTGCTGAGCCACAAGCCAGAAAAACTTAACTGATTACCTGCACAGTATGTACTCATTTTCTAAGGTTCTATGCCAGGAGGAGATCTGGCAGACCTGAAAAACAAATCACAATGTCTTTTTTTTCTCACACCATAAACCTAAACAATTGTATAAATTGAAAGTAGAGTTATTGAAGCATATTTGCTATTCCACTATTTTAGAGGGAAAGAGCAGGCATATTACATGTTTAGAGCCATTGTTTAGGTTTGCAGACTGAAAAATGGAAGAGTTTTAAAGAACATACTTTAAGCCTTTATTAAATATGCCTCAATTTTTGGAAGGAAAGAAAAAAAACTCAGATAGCACCTTGAAATTTAAAATGTATGTCATTTTTTGAAGACTAACGATGAATAAAATGTAACAGATTTGCAGCATAGTTATTAAGCCTGAACACACAGGCAATAGAACAGGCATTTAGCATCAGTAAATAAGTGTATTTTTTTAACACTGAAGATGAAAATAGCATACAGGTTTGCACCTCGGCTAAAACACCTGTTTGGACAGGTTGAAATGTCTGAGCTATTGAGCAGGCATTTAGCATTAGTAAAAAAATGTGTCTTTTTATGAACATTGGAGATGGAAATAGCATGCAGGGATTGAGGCATTTAGCATGCATAAGGGAAAAAATAGGGTCTTCCTTTTTCAGAGTGAGAAAAGACATTTTATGGATTTGATGCTCACTTTTAATTATTTTTCAGACTGTCCACCATTTGTGTGTGAGAGAGAGACAGCAAGCAGATTGCCTTACCAATTTGCAGACTTGCCTCACAATTATTTTTTTCATTGAAGAATTAAAGAACCTGTCAGCATCACTTTTATACCAATTTTTGTAGAGGCCACTATTTCTGAGGGACAGAATGGCGGTGGAGAGTAACATTAAAAAATTAGACTGTATATTTGTGGAAATATGATATAAATACTGTGCAGATTTCAGACAGAGAATCTGATCCTTACTAATCGGAGGCCAATATGGGGATAAAGATGTAGGGAGGTGTTATATATTTCATGCAAGCATTAATCAATCCAAATGTTATTTTTCTGACACATAATCTAGAAATCTTACTGGTTTTCTGCACAGAGCATTAATAGTTGAATGAATGAATGAATGAATGAACTTTATTGCCAGGTATGTTCACACATACGAGGAATTTGTTTTCGTGACAGAAGCTCCACAGTGCAACAAAATGACAGCGACAGAACAAAAACACAAAATGGAATAAAAAATTAAAAAAATGTAAAAATGTAAAAATTTAAAAATTTTTTTTAAAAATACAAATAGGTAGGTAAGGAACAAAAATATACAAATTGACAATGTATGGCAGGTATATTACAATGAGCATTATGTATGTGCAGGTATATTATGTGCAAAAAATTTAAGTGTACGCTAAGTATGTGTGTTAGGTAAATAAGTGTATGTATATATAAATATAAATAGTGTTGTGTGTTCCACTGCTTTTTTTTTTCAATTGTTCATTAGATGGATTGCCTGAGGGAAGAAACTTTTCCTGTGTCTGGTCGTTCTGGTGCTCAGTGCTCTGTAGCGTCGACCAGATGGCAACAGTTCAAAGAGGGAGTGTGCTGGATGTGAGGGGTCCAGAGTGATTTTGCTGGCCCTTTTGCTCACTCTGGATAGATACAGTTCTTGAATAGACGGGAGGGTAGAACCGATGATTCGTTTTATCAGATGAGTTTTATCAGATGCAAATTAAGAGAACAGGTAGGCTCCATCTGTTAATCCAAAAATTACATTTTATTCCCCCTAGGACTACAGGAAAATGTTTTCAGGAACTATCTGCACATATTTCAAAGCATTTTTTATAGGCCAGAATTTCAGGTTAAAGCCACACTACTTTGAAGGGTGTCTATTCCAAACTGAAGAGCTGTATGAAAAAACATAGCATGTTCTCTTTTTTTTAATTATTATTTTTATTCTTATTATAAAGGATTTATATAGTGCCAAAAGTTGGCACAATGCTTTACTAAATGCATTTAGTCACAATTCATTTTAATACAAGAGGAATCAGAGGGCCCTGCTCGCTAGAGCAATCTAAAAGGAAGGGTAAAAATTATTGAAAAAAAAGTAATAGCTGTGGGGGATGAGCTGTTGGAGGAAGTAAGAATACTGTTAGTTTGAGACAGCATAGGTTGGTATAAAGAAATGGGTTTGCAAGGATCGCCTAAAGTTGGATAGGGTAGCACATAGTTGAACAGATTGGAATAAGGTGTTCCAGAGGATGAGAGAGGCTCTAGAGAAGTCCTGGAGGCAGTCACAAGGAGGGCTAGAGAGCAGGAGGTCTTGGGAGGAGAAAAGAGAACAGTTTGATTGGTATTTTGAAATGGGGGGGTGGTGATGTAGCTAGGGAAGAGCTGTGGCTATGTCATTTGTTGTTAGTATTTTCATTATAATTTGTTAGTTGAGTAGAATCCAGTGGAGGGATTGTCAGATAGTGGTAGCAGACACCAAATGCTTGGTAAGCTGGAAGAGTCTGGCAGCAGCATTCATGATGGAATGATAGGGGGTAGCCTATATAAAGGTAGTCTAATGAAGAGAGACTTGCAGTCATTGAGGAGAGAGATATCCAGGGAGTGAATGTATAGCTTTTTGGTGGCATTGGTTAAGAAGGGGCATATTATATTGATGTTATGGGGGTTGAGGAGGCAAGATTTGGACAGTGATTTGATGTAGGGCCTGAAGGAGAGTTCAGGATTATACCTAGCATCCTGGTAAGTGGGGGAGGGGTGTGTGGGGGAGGAAATATTATCGTCTTAGTTTTGGATAGATTGAGTTTGAGAAAGTGTTGAGACATCCATACTGATATGTCTGATAGTAAATTAGTGATGTGCAAGGAGACTGATGGGGTGAGCTAAGAGGTAGAAAGATAGATTTTTGTGTCAAAAACCTAAAATTGATATTGGAAGCCATTGGAGGCTGACCCAGAGAGGAGGTGGTGATGTACTGCAATTAAATAAATAAATGATGATGCACTGCAATTAAATAACAAAAAAAAAAAATGGCCAGCACAGTATTTACCCAGTCCAATCTGTAAAAGACACCTGGTAAAAATTAGGAGCTGTCTGCCTGCTCCGCCGTCTGACATTTCTTAACCACTTCAATACCATGCACTTAGAACACTTCCTGCCCAGACCAATTTTCAGTTTTCAGTGCTGTTGCGATTCGAATGAGAATTGCGCGGTCGTGCGACGTTGTACCCAAACAAAATTTTTATCATTTTGTTCCCACAAATAGAGCTTTCTTTTGGTGGTATTTGATCACCCCTGCGGTTTTTATTTTTTGCACTATAACAAAAAAAAGACCGAAAATTTTCTGTCACAAAAATTTGTATAAAGTACATTTTCTCCTTCACTGACGGGCACTGATGTGGCTACACTGATGGGCATGATGAGGCTACACTGACGGGCACTGATGAGGCAGTACAGATTGGCACTGATGAGGTGGCACTGATAAGGTTGCACTGATGATGGGGCGAATATGCAGCACTGATGGGCGGCACTGACAAGCAACACTGACGGGCACTGATACATGGCACTGATATGCGGCACTGATGGACACTCCTAGGCGGCACTGATAAGTGGCACTGGGCACTGATGGATTTTCACGGGGGATAGTCACGGGTAGTCACGGGTCACGGTGAATAGTCACGGCGGATCCTCACAGGTAGTCACGGCGTATAGGAC
>BLSH010056761.1:677584-688178 GCA_018402905.1 Glandirana rugosa | reverse complement strand
CCAAAATCAGTAAAAATATGAGATTTTAACTTTTTTTTCTAAACCGAAATGTACATGAAGTTCGAACATTTTTTACGAAGTTTAATATATATATCAAAGTTTCTCCATTTTAGTGATATTTTCATATTACACATTCTTTGTTTTACGATTTATTTAAGGTCTATCGAGA
The DNA here is from genome assembly GCA_018402905.1 of Glandirana rugosa. Classification (NCBI taxonomy): domain Eukaryota; kingdom Metazoa; phylum Chordata; class Amphibia; order Anura; family Ranidae; genus Glandirana; species Glandirana rugosa. The sequence goes on along the minus strand of BLSH010056761.1, from coordinate 688,009 downwards.
TTCGCCGCGATTTCCGTATGTAAACTTCACATATTAGGTCTATCATATCTTGTAATTCAGGTTTATTTCTTTATTCGTTTCATGTCTCAGGTTTATATCCTTATCTTCCACGAGCACTCCTTTATTTGGTGAAGTTGTCCTGGGTGTAGTAATAGTTAACCATCTGAGACATACTTTGGCTCTGCTGTGAAGTGGATGTGGGTCCTGTTGAAGTGGTTTATTTCCTCACGAGCACCTTCTATTCCTATATTTGGACTCTGTACTTTGCTTATTTCTTTATTTGGACTTAATGTTCTATACTATCTGGATTATACACTTCAAATGTATGCCTTTAGCGCCGCTTAGAGCTATCTGGAATTTATTTAGCATTTTGTTTCTTACACATTATACTTTTATAGTGATTTTACCTCTTTGAAACTATATATATAATTTGAAGCATTTTTTACAAGCTTGAAGTACATGTAAAGCCAAATCTTTTTTTTCAATTTTAGAGTATAAAAATGACTAAAACCCTTGTCAAAATGTATTTTTTCATCTGTGTCCCATTGGACAGATTTCCATTGACTTTCTGTTCCTTAAACACAGAAAAAGAAAGGGAGAGGAAATCTCCCTATAGTGAGGGAAATGCTCTCTTATGGCCCACGGTGGTGCGACGGTCGTACAACAGCTTGTTGTACGATAATCTGACCGTTAGTATGCTCTATTACAACAACCGACGTTCGACAGTCGTACAACAGAAGTTGGCTGAGCAAACTAGAAAACTTTTGTTGGCCAACAAGGCGTCATACGAATGTTGACCCGTGTGTACAGAAGTTGGCCCAACAAAAGTTGAAAGTGCAAACACGCAAGCTTTGAATCCAGGAAGCGTTCGAATGTGTAAACCTGTTTTCCTAATTCACAAATCACATTCACCTGAACTTCCTCGTTATACGCTCGTAACAGGTTACTACGTTCAGCTTTGTTGGTCGATTACTTGACTCATGTCAGTACTCTAGACACAACCACCAACAGCCGATTGTTGAACGTCCAGTCGTACAACAGTCACACCGTGTGTACAAGGCATTAGGCTGTATTCACACTGGTGCGAATTGGATGAGATTTTCTCCACATCCAATTCGCATGTCAGGAGACTGTGACTGACTCTCAATGGAGTCCTGTGCATCTTCTTGTCCATTCCAGGTACCAATTCAGTCAAAAATTCAGACCAAATTAGGACCTGAAATTTTGAACAGGAACGCACCGGACCCCCTGCTGCAAGCCACTCCGCACACAGTGTGAACACATCCTTAGACATCTGTCACTAGAACAAGTATCCCCATTAGAAGATTCCCCTTCTATTTTCAGGTTTCAGGGAGAGGGAGCACTTTGAATAAGCTGACCTTGTCATGAAGGTGCAAGATCCATTTAGGATTGGGATCCAAAGCATCAACATGTACACAAGGATTGATGAGAAGAATAACAGGTTATTTTTGGCACCGTATGGTGTAATTAGTCTTGATTGATTCTGCCAGCAGATTGATAATCCATGGTGCAGATTTGCATGCCACAGCCCAAATTATCCTTGAAAAATCATTCACTTGTGGAATGTCTTTTCATTTTTTTTTAATAATTCCTTCCTTTTTTCAGGCTGCTGTATACTCTTTAGCCTCACAATCACGGGATATCTCTCCCAAAAAAACTATTTTTCTGTCATTCCATAATGCCTCACAAAAAAACAGTAGCCTTCTCATGGTGTTGCAGTTATTTCTAAAATTGACAAGTTTTGTGTTATGTGATACATTAGGTCAGTGTTTCTCAACCTTTTTTCCAGTCAAGGCACCCTTTAAAATTATTGACAGTCTCAAGGCACCCTTTAAAATTATGGACAGCCTCAAAGTATCTCATTCTAAAATGTAAAAAAAAAGTTCTTCTAATAGTTTTACATAATGCATCAACATCCCCCTAGGACTCCCAACGTTAGAGGTGTTTCTCTTCTCCTTCAGTTTTTCTTCATCACTCAGCTAATGTGCCCCAGAGCTGATGGAGAGGGGCAGGGGAGGGTCAAACAAGGATGCTGTGCAGGTAACCGTCATCCTCCTTATCAGCTGATGATGTCATTGGTTGTTAGGATGCTAGCAGTTAGAAGGTCATAATGGTGCACAATGAAAACCTGCATCTTTGTGTAACTAAAAGGCAGGCTTGATCCACCTGCTGACTTGTGTAGGAGTTTTGGGCAATTTTTAGGCGTTTTGCCTGGGCACCCTGATTGAAAAAGACTGCATTAGGTTAAATGGGCAATTATAGTGCTCCTAACATTAACAACATATGTACATACTTTCTTCATTTTTATTGGTCACTTTAAAGCTGCTAAAGTATATTTATATACAAAACATTTTTTGTTTAATTTTTGATAGAGTAAAGAATAGTTAGACCCTCAAGTCAAGTTTATTGCTGCCTGTGTCCCCATTGTCACAGAAACAAAGTTAGGGGAAATCGAAAAGTTTAGAGTTGCCTACAGAAGATGTAAGGGGAGAATTTCTAATTGGAACAGCTGTCTAACAGGGGAATTTCCCTCAAATTAAGATATTTCATGTAAATTCCTGTTCAATTTCGGTGATACATACAGTACGTAAAAATGAATTGAGTTCCTTTAAGGTACATATAGCGCTTCCATATATACATAAATCAATATATTATTGGTGAATTAAATGTTCATGTGCATAAACCATCATTCCAAGTAATGAAACATGTGTTGTGTCTGATCAAATTGTGTTCTTTCCTCTTTGTCTTTAAAATGAAACACTCCACATTCGCCAGATGGTGTTGACGTCTAAGTTAGAAGAAGTCGAATAGCACTTTTTCATCAATGTGTCCTGCAGTCCATTTAAGTATCAGCCACTGGGTTCCTGTCCTTTAAAGCCTTTATTGATACCTCCGTCCCTGTAAGGATACTCAATGTTGCCTCACGTTATAATCGTCAAGGGAAAAATGGGAGAGGCTGCAGTAATTTTTTATGAATTCAATAAAAACAGTATTGTACTTACATTATAAACGTGCTCACGTGAATAAACCATCAATCCAAATAGAAAAAAAAACATGCGTTGTGCCCAATTATAGTGCATTACTTTTCAGTCGTGTCTGTAAACCAAAAACACACACCGCACTGACCAGATGATGTTGACTTCTAAAGTGAAGTCAAATGGAGCTTTTCCTTCGGGTTGTTATTGCAATAAGCAAATAGCGGTCCTTGGTCCCTTTAAATGTTAGCCTCTGGACCCCTCCAGAGAGAAGCCACCATACTGACCCCATCCAAATATTTCCAAGAATTAGCTCTGTTTTAGTTGCAGGAGTTGTAGTACAGTGTACCTGAGCACCATGACTGAGAGATCCGGTTACAGTAGGGGAAGAAATGTCCAATTGTTTACAGTGCAGTGCAAGAAAATAGATCCAGTGCAGGGCAAGGAAAGAGGCCCAGTGATCCAGGGAGGATTCGGAGGTGCGTTAGCAGCAACCTGGGGCAGATTGTGAAACAGGGAGCAGTCACTGCAGTCACTTAGAGAACTTAGAGAAACAATTACAGAGAACCAAGAGATCAGAGAACTCAATCCATGGAATCTAAAAACCCAATAAATCAATCCTAGTAGTCAAAGTTTGAATTTCAGAATATGAAGTCAGAATTTAAGAAAAAGTGAAAAAGTTGGAAAGAAAAAATGTTATGTAAGGAGCAGCCAAAGTGCCAGTGTTCCCTTCACAACCAGGAGGAGAGCTAGGAGAGTTTATTCCACCTCAGAAGTCAGAAGAGGACTGACTTATGATTTATGTTATGATTTATGTTATTTTAAAGTTATGGTGTGCTGCTAGTAAATATAAACATGTGCACAGAAATAATAAGAGTTATTTTTTACTTACAGTAGCTTAGAACTATCGTGTCCTAGGTAAGGCCCTGTGCAGGTGACACAACCATACATGTTTCATGTTCTATATCTACAGATGTTATGATTAATCCTTTTTTTCTTCTATTAATTTGTAGAATAATAATGATGCTTGCTGTATCGCACTCTATGTAAAAAGCTCCTGAAGAAGCGGTGACTTATCCGCGAAACATGTCGAGCGTCTAGTGGACAGATGGTATATGCCCAGGTGACAATGGTTTCTAACCAGCAGCACTTCATCTGTGAAGTTATAGAGCCTAATATACGGGACACAACTGCTGTGCCCTTTTTTAAGATATGTATGTTTCAATATTTTGCTGGAATAAAATTTAATCATAACTACTTCAGCCCCGGTAGGATTTCCCACGTTAGGACCAGAGCACTTTTTGTGATATGGCACTGTGTCGCTTTAACTGACAATTGCGCGGTCGTGCGACGTTGTACCCAAACAAAATTTGCGTTCTTTTTTTCCCACAATAGAGCTTTCTTTTGGTGGTATTTGATCACCTCTGCGTCATTTCTGATCACCGCTATAAACAAAAAAAGAGCGACAATTTTGCAATAAAAAACAATATTTCTTACTTTTTGCTTAAATACATATCCAAAAATAAATATATGAAAAAACAAATGTATTCATCAGTTTTGGCCGATTTATATTCTTCCTCATATTTTTGGTAAAAAAAAAATCACAATCTGCGTTTATTGATTGGTTTGCGCAAAAGTTGCCACGTTTACAAACCATGAGAATTAATTTCTGGCGTTTTACAATTATTTTTTTTTTACTAGTAATGGTGGTGATCTGCGATTTTTATCGGGACTTTGATATTGGAGCGGATATGTCAGACATTTTTGACACTTTTTGGGATCAATGACATTTATACAGCGATCAGAAATGTAAATATCCACTGAATACTGTGTAAATGTAATTGGCAGTGAAGGGGTTAACCTGGGGGTTAACTGTGTTCCCTGGGTGTGTTCTAACTGTGAAGGGGCTGGGCTGTCAGGGGCACCGGAGATCTAACTGATCCCTAGTACATGAATGAGTAGATCTCTGACATGCTGCCTGACAGAGCAGGGAACCGCCATGTTTACATCGGCGGTTCCCCATTTTTCTGCTCTATCAAGCAATCGCGGCTCACTGGCGGAGATCGAGTCTGCCCGAGCTGCGGCCACAACTCTGCAGAGTGCCATGGGCACTACTGCGCATGCGCGAGCCGCCATTAAGAGACGGCGATTCGCACTACAGAGCCACGCTGCAGCAGTAAATGTACATGAGCCAGTCGGGAACCGTTTAATACTTACCTTGTGTATGTCAAGCCTTTGTACGGTACCATGAAAGTCCATTATAGCCTCAACCCACTATCTTTTCTATGTATTCTTATAGAGGAACTAGGGCTGTCTATATGTAATATTGACTGGACCCTGGGCAAACATGTTCTTGCCCCCCCCACTCACTAACTGGCTGCTAGAGGTTACAGCATACATTACAGCTCACTGATTATTTGCTAGAGGTTACAGCACATGGCGTCTGCTTGTTGATTGGTTGCTAGAGATTACTGTACATCAATACTGCTTACTGGTTGCTAGAGGTTACTGGACATCCTTACCACTCACTAATTGGTTGCTAGAGGTTACTGCACATTATTACTGCTCACTGATTGGTTGCTAGAGGTTATTGCATATCCTTACCGGTAATGATTGGTTTCAAGAGGTTAGTGCACATAATTACTGCTCACTTATTGGTTGCTAAAGGTTACAGCACATCATCTCACTACCTGCAGACCATGGACTGGGGAGGTGAATGGACCCATCAATAGACAGAAAACTCCTAGGGATCCTAGGACTCCTGGGATCACTGGCAATGCTGGAGGAGGGGGGTGTTATCAGTGGCAATGCTGGGGGGATGATGGGATCAGTGGCAGTGGTGGGGGATGGGATTAGTTAGGAGGCAGTACACTGTGACAAATTCTGAATCATGTAGAGCAAAGCTGTAAATCTTTGGCAAGTATTTAGTGGTGGATTCCACACTGACCACCATGTAACAGGGGATTTTATACCACCCATCAATATAAAGAGAGATTTCTACACTGGCACCAATGTAATAGGAGCATTTACACCAACCACCAGTGTAAGGGGGAATATGCAATGACTTCCATGTAAGGGGGAATTTACGCTGACAACCATTGTTGGGGAGATTTGTGCTGACCACCAATGTAAGGTGACGCTTCTACACCGACCACCAATGTTAGGAGGAATTTACACTGACCAGCAGTGTAAGGGCAATTCTGCACTTGCCACCGATGTAATGGAAAATTTACACTGATCACCAATGTAATGAAGAATTTATACTGACAACCAATGTAATGGGGAATTTTACATCAGCAACCAATAAAGGGGGTTTCTACACTGGCCACCAATGTAAGTAGGGATTTATACTCACCACCAATTTAAAGGGGGCTTCTACATGGACCACCAATGTAAGGGAGGATTTGAAACTGACCACAAATGCAAGTTTGGATTTTTTACCAGTTACCATTATAAAGAGGAGTTTCTACACTGGCCACCAATGTAATGGGGATTTACACTGACCACTAATGTAATAGGCGCTTTCACAGTAGCCACCAATGTAAGGAGGGATTTACACTCACCACCAGGAGGACCTTCACACTGATCACTAGTGTGAATGAAAGGATTGAAAGCCAAGCCCCAATGTAATAAGAAGTTTTACACTGACCACCAATGTAACTGAGACATTTAGCCTGCGTTCACATTTGTGTGTTTCATCAGCGCATGCAAAAGCGCTTTCCTGACACCAGATAAACATGCTGCCCTTTAGCAGATACACAGCAGTGCCATTAATTGTTAATGACACCCTCATGCATCTGCTGAAATGTGCGCATTTACATGCACCAAAATTCACAGTGCTGTAGCACCTTGTTGTTGTGAAAAAGGGTTGCACCTCCAATTTGCTTACCTTTGCAGAACAGGCTGATGTTAAGCTTAGTGACCACAGCTGTAGGCAGGACTTTCAAGCATGTCCCTTTACCTCCCCAGTGGGCCACATTCAGCAAAAGTGATGGTGGATATGACCTCAGGGGGGCATGATATACATGTTAGTACATGTTAGTACAACAAACAGAAGTAGTAATTTCAGAATTGATACAGTGCACATGATGAAATTCATAATCTTAAGTATGCCACATCTGTATATTGCCAAATTCACTGTATTATTATACAGTATCTCACAAAAGTGAGTACACCCTTCACATTTTTGTAAATATTTTATTATATCTTTTCATGTGACAACACTGAAGAAATGACACTTTGCTACAATGTAAAGCAGTGAGTGTACAGCTTGTAAAGCAGTGTAAATTTGCTGTCCCTTCAAAATAACTCAACACACAGCCATTAATATCTAAACTGCTGGCAACAAAAGTGAGTACACCCCTAAGTAAAAATGTCCAAATCCAGCCCAAAGTGTCAATATTTTGTGTGGCCATCATTATTTTTCAGCACTGCCTTAACCCTCTTGGGCACGGAGTTCACCAGAGCTTCACAGGTTGCCACCAGAGTCCTCATTTACTCCTCCATGATGACATCACAGAGCTGGTGGATGTTAGAGACCTTGCACTACTCCACCTTCCGTTTGAGGATGCCCAACAGATGCTCGGTAGGATTTAGGTCTGGAGACATGCTTGACCAGTCCATCAACTTTACCCTCTGCTTCTTTTGCAAGGCAGTGATTGTCTTGGAGGTGTGGTTGGGGTTATTATGTTGTAATACTGCCCTGTGGCCCAGTTTCCGAAGGAAGGGGATCATGCTCTACTTTAGTATGTCACAATACATGTTGGCATTCATGGTTCCCCCAATGAACTGTAGCTCCCCAGTTCCGGCAGCATTCATGCAGCCCCAGACCATGACACTCCCACCACCATGCTTGACTGTAGGCATGACGCACTTGTCTTCATACTCCTCACCTGGTTGCCGCCACACACGCTTGACACCATCTCAACCAAATAAGTTTATCTTGGTCTCATCAGACCACAGGACATGGTTCCACTAATCCATGTCCTTAGTCTGCTTGTCTTCAGCAAACAGTTTGCGGGCTTTCTTGTGCATCGTCTTTAGAAGAAGCTTCCTTCAGGGACGACAGCCATGCAGACCAATTTGATACAGGCTGACCATCCACCTCTTCAATCTCTGCAGCAATGTTGGCAGCACTCATACATCTATTTCCCAAAGACAACCTCTGGATATGACGCTGAGCACTTACACTCAACTTCTTTGGTCGAGCTTGGCGAGGTCGGTTCCGACTGCAACTTGTCCTGTTAAACTGCTGTATGGTCTTGGTCACCATGCTGCAACTCAGTTTCAGGGTCTTGGCAAACTTTTTATAGCCTAGGCCATCTTTATGTAGAGCAACAATTCTTTTTTTCAGATCCTCAGACAGTTCTTTGCCATGAGGTGCCTTGTAACACTAACGAGTCACATGACACTGGGGAGGAAAAATGGCTAATTTGGCCCAATTTGGACATTTTTACTTAGGGGTTTACTCACTTTTGTTACCACCGGTTTAGACATTAATGGTTGTTTGTTGAATTATTTTGAGGGGATTGTTGTTTTTCCCCGATTTGGGTTGCCTTTTGGCACCCCTTTGTTCCTGTCTCCATCAGCCTACTGTCAGGCTGACAGATACCATCTCCCTGGTTCCCTAAGCCTGCATGTGTCCCTGCATGTTTTCCCCCCAGCTGGGCGCCTTCTTAGCTGTACTGAGGCGGGATTTCCACTGATCATTCCTGTGTTGCGTAATCAGGACATAGTACTGGCTCTGCTTGAAAAATAGAACCTTTACTATGACTACACAGTGCAACTGCTACATTTGTAAACATTTCAGAAGCTGGACATCACATTGTTGTTTTTCCCCGATTTGGGTTGCCTTTTGGCACCCCTTTGTTCCTGTCTCCATCGACCTACTGTCAGGCTGACAGTTACCATCTCCCTGGTTCCCTAAGCCTGCATGTGTCCCTGCGTGTTTTCCCCCCAGCTGGGCGCCTTCTTAGCTGTACTGGGTCGGGATTTCCGCTGACCGTTCCTGTGTTGCGTAATCCTCGCCTCTGCCTCCACTCCCTGCAGGGCATTATGGGGCTTGTAGTACCAGCAGGACTTGGGTGGCAGGCGCATGCATTCTGGTGCCTACACGTCCACACACGGCCAGTGACGTCAGACGCCGGCCGAGTGGAAGGCGCATAAAGCCGGCTCCCCCAGCCCTACACACGCTGGAGAAGGGGGCGCTTTGTGGTGCGCACACACAGTTAAGGTACAACTCTTTTGCATTTTATACAGCAAATTTATATTCTCTCTTGGCTTTGCCTAGTTTGTCTTTTCCATTTTTTGAGTCTCTGGCTGCTGTGGCTTGGACTGCTACTTGTCAGTGTCTGCATGAAAAACCTTTTCCCTCTGTTGTGATGCCCATACTGCCGTCTAGACACCCTTTTCAGTATGTCTGTACTAATATACTCTTATATTTGTATCTCGATTTCTTTATTTACGTAGAGGAACCGTTTTCCACCCATTTCTCACTATGTAGGGGGCAGAGTCATTGCAAACTCTTTGAACCCTGCAATGACTATAAATAGTATGCAGACAGTGTGGGCACGTATGCATGCATAATATATGCATGCACATGATTGCCTGTGTCGCCAATACTTTTCTATGCATATAGAGAGAAGTTACACATTCTATCAATCTAGATTGTTCTATACAAAGAGGGCTTTTTAATCTTGTGATATATATATATATATATATATATACATATATATATATATACCATTGTTTTGCTTTGCGTTTATCTATTAAGATTCTTGCGGTAAAATCAAGGAAGTTTAGAATTCTGTGGTGTATCAATGCTTTTACTAAACAGAAAATTTGCTCATACAAACTATAGGATGCACAATAACACATAGCTTACAAAAAATATGCCTACAACATGCATAATAAGTAGAGTTGAGCGAACACCTGGAAGTTCGGGTTCTGCTGGTCCGTCCGAACTTCGGGACAAAGTCCGGGTCCGGGTCCGGACGGAACCCGAACGATCGCACGGACAACGAACCCCATTGAAATCAATGGGGACCCGAACTTTTAGGCACAAAAATGGCTGTAGGAAAGTCCTGGAAAGCCCCAGAGGGCTGCAAAAGGAAGTAAAATGGGGGTAAGGGTAGGGCAAGTGCCCTACAAAAAAATGGGGACAGGGAAATAACTTTAAATATTTTTAAAAAAATAAAAACTTAAAAAATGCAAAAATGGAGGTGAATGTGGATCATCTTCAAACTGTGTCTGAAAAGTATTAATTAACGGTAGAAGCCATATAACTGTTCTAAAATCATCTTCAAACTAGGGCAAGTGTCCTACAAAAAATGGGGAGAGGGAAAATAAATTAAAATCAAATTTAAAAAATGGGAAGGGGGGTGGATGTGGAGTAGGAGTCTAGAGGTTGACTAGGCCGTGACCGTGGAAG
>BLSH010056761.1:630025-676588 GCA_018402905.1 Glandirana rugosa | reverse complement strand
TTCAGTCCGAAGGGGGAAGGGGGAGGTAACTATACATTTATCTCGTCAACCTGACGATCCATCCTACAAGAGACGTCCTTCACATATATGTCCTTCAACCACCCTCCCCGACCTCCAAAAAAACCTTTTCGGTGTACCCTCGTCTGTTTCTCAACACAAACTCTTCTGCCTCTTCGTTCTGTACCGACGGTACACGACCTCTTGAAACCTCTTCCAAACTAAACCTGACTCGTTTCTTCCTGCAATGTAGAACTGGGGATTCAACTCATTGAGGAAATCAAATGAATAATAATCACAACTCGCTTGGGCCTGACATTGCAAGCCCAGGCATGGCTTGAAAGCCCACAGGCACCGTGCCTGGGCCTGGGCCTGTAAAGTTTTTAGCAAGCCCAAGCCAGGCCCCAAGACGATAAAATGAGGTGCACAACTCTTCGACGTCCCGTCGGTTAGTTGTTCGCAAAGTGACCAAACGGGAATCTTCGGTAGTGTCGGTACGGATGATTACCGTACCGACACTCGAACGATTTTTGAAATGTCCGGGTCCGGGTCCGTGCCACGGACACCCGAAAGTTCGGTACGGACCCGAACGTTACAGTCCGGGTTCGCTCAACACTAATAATAAGTAAACTAAAGGAGTTACTCAACTTAGGGGTCAAGATGTAACGTCCTTCTTTGCTCAGTCCAAATCAAACCTTCTCCAAAGTTCTCCAGCACATGGCAGCCATGTCTTGCTTCTCCGTCTTCTCAAACACAACTCTTTGTCTGCTCCCATGTGGCTTTTCCAAAAAAACCTCCAGCCCCTCCCACCAACTTCCTGTATATACACTTCCTGCAGAGAACATCCTACCTAGCAGTCCAACTGCTCTATTTACATATCAATGGAGGGGGAAGGGGGAAGCCTGACTTCCCTTCAAATCTAACTCCATATTATGACACATAAAGTCACTAAAACTTGGCCATGGCAACACAACCATGTACTTCCATAATAAACCTTAATAATAGTTTTTGACAACTGTGATATGCCACTCTTTGAAGTTGGGTCACTGTTTTCTCCTTTTTTTTAATCACATACTAATTGATTGTTCAATGATCCTCTTTGCTTCTTAGTATAATCTGTTGCTGTACGCAATTTAATTTCAAGTGGTGTGACCTCAAGCTCCCCCCTTTTGAGCTCTATACAATTCTCTGTCAAAGTAAGTTACAACCATCGTTCTACTCTTTAAGGATATGCTTTTTTCGGTTAACCATAATATTAATTTATACATACATTTGTTGTTCTCTGCACCATCTAATATGTTTGGTGCGGTGTTGTCTTTACTTATTTATATTTATTTATATATGATTTTTTCATATGTTACTTGCTCAAGAAAATAAAAACATCTACCGTATATACTCGTGTATAAGTCGACCTGTGTATAAGCCGACCCCCTACTTTTGCCCAAAAAATATGGGAAAATGTATTGACCCACGTATAAGCCTAGGGTGGGAAATGCAGCAGTCAGAACACAGGGACAGGGAGCCAGAACACAGGGATTTTAGCCAGGACACAGGGATATTTGCCAGGACACAGGGATATTAGCCAGGACACAGGGATTTTAGCCAGGACACAGAGACTGTAGCCAGAACACATAAGAGATGAGTAAGGTAGTTTCACATTACACAGAGCTGTGCTGCTTCTAAGAGCTGTTCTGTGCTTGTAACTGTGACTAATCACATTGGAATGTAGAGAATGCTGAGAGAGCTGCATATCTTCACTGAGATCAGGAGGTGGGCGGGACTGAACAGCTAACACCAGCGTGTCCCGCCCACCTGCCGACATCAAGCTAAAATCTGACACCTCTCTCAGCATTCTCTACATTCCAATGTGATTAGTCACAGTTACAAGCACAGAACGGCTCTTAGAAGCAGCACGGCTCTGTTTAATGTGAAACTACTGATCACCCACAGACACTGACTCGGGTATAAGCCGAGGGGGGTCTTTTTCAGCACGAAAAATGTGCTGAAAAACTCGGCTTATACCCGAGTATATACGATACTTATCCATGCATCATTCCCTTGTTTAGCATATGCTTGGACTCTTTTGCACCTTCTACACTCGCATGATGCTGGGCCCTGCATTGGGGGGTGCGTTGGCTGGTATCCTTTGGGGTGATCCCCTTTGGGGTGAGTATTGGACAGAGGGGATCGGGACATGTGGCTTAATAATTATGAACCAGTTAATTTAAAATCTATCTATTAAATATTTTTTGTCATATGTATAAAATTTATGTTGTGTATTTATAAATTCTTTCTCCTTTTTCTATGAAGTCCAAACTGGTGGCTTTTGAAATCCCCTGAGGGAGCCATACTAATGGCGAAACATGTTGGAAGAAGTATGGCACGCCTCAAAAACCACCAACCCACATAATAACCAGCCTATGAACATGTATTTGGACGATTTCTTCTGGGCTTTCTTTTATGTGTATTATACTCTTACTATGTTTTAATAAATTTTTGCTGAACTAGTTCTTTGTCTGCTGGCCCAACTACAATCCCATTGGGAACCCCAACCCTTTCTTCTCTCTGAATTTGTGGGATGATGTAAATGTAAACTATATTGTACGTGATGTAAATTATTATACATGCTAATTTAAATCTAATATAATAAAAAAAAAATTATATTGCGCTTGTGTGCATGAATAAATAGTGTTGTGTAACAAAACAATACAAACAATTCCTTATTATATAGTGTGGATGATATCGCGCTAGGGCCAGAGAGGAAAAAAAGAGGGGGTATATATAAGAGTGTCAAGGCGAGCAGCTAAACCACAATCAAACTAATTGTTAATCCAAATCATGTACAATCGATATAGCGCTCAGCCCTTCAAGGTAGCTATTGTAGTCAGAACAATAATGTTCGTACAAGTGTGTAAATAATGAAAGAGTTCATAACAGTCAATAACCCCTAGGGGTGGTTGAATGGAATCAAATATCTTCTAACAAAGCGTTGTAAACTCAATTTATCAATTCCACAAGGAAGGATAAGAGATTCTCCAGTCGTGTTAAGATGGAGGCTTACCAGAAATCAGGTAAAATGAGGCGTTGGACCCTCACTGGGTGCCAAGGTATTGCTGTAAACAGGAATACACGCCCCACGCTCCACCGGTGGTTGGGGGGAGTTTCTCAGGTTGCTGTGAAGACGGCTCCTATGGGTCCAGGATCTCCGGATGGTTAGACGTCCGCCACTCTCTATCGCGATGGTACGTCACACACTCCGGGGCAAAAAAGTAGGTCTTGCTTGGAAGACGAAGGTGTCCACGAAATCCTACCACTCGTCTGTGGTGGTAATGGATGGAGGGTAGACCAATAGTTCCCAATCAGAGCAGGATCAGAAGGGATGGAGAAAACTCAAAATAGTGTAAAACCTTGCGGCATGAGGTATGTTTATTTAGATAAAAGGTTAAAAAACCATCAAATGAGTAAAAGGATAAAAATAACATGCATGCAGCAAATCAAGGCAACAGGTATCCGACACGTTTCGTATAAGTATACGTCATCTGGGGTAATATTTAATAAAAATATATTGCACTTACAAATTTCCAGCCGATAAGAAGCAGGAGTAAACAGACATCTGTGTATGTAGCAAATGGTGACCTGGAGACAGCACTTCCGCCCGACCGGATTCGTCACAATTCGAACTCCTTTCAGGGCAAGAGTGCATGTCTCCATCACCACATTATAACTCTGAGTGTCCCAGTACCAGCAAATCGCCGGGCCAATCACAGTTCAAATTGTGACGAAACCGGTCAGGCGGAAGTGCTGTCTCCAGGTCACCGTTTGCTACACAGATGTCTGTTTACTCCTGCTTCTTATCGGTTGGAAATTTGTAAGTGCAATATATTTTTATTAAATATTTGCATTTTAAACCTAGTCACACTATTGTGGTCCTTTCTATTTCCATTGACTATTCACAATCAGTTGGTGAAATCCGAATCGACCACTGTCGGCAACTGACCCTTGGGGCCTAGTGGAGGCTGAATCCACACAAGCATTCCCTGTCCCCCCATAATAGGTGGTCTAGGGGCTCTGGTAAGAGCACATCCTATCAGGTGGAGGCTGGTTATACACGTTGGTGCTGGTACATGGTGGATGCTATCTATGATCATATGGTTGCGCGTTATATTAGGAGGATTTTAATTTCCTTTCCACACTTTCACCATTTCACCGGATTATTTTATGGGCTTATTATTTTATGGACTATAATAAGGAATTGTTTGTATTGTTTTGTTGCACAACACTGTTTATTTAAGCACACAAGTGCAATATCATTTTTTTTCATTTAGTTTTTAAGTGACAAATTCGCACTTTATATTTGCTGCTGCTGTGTTTTGATATTATATACTGCTTAGTTGATAGCGCAGTCATTTTTTTGTTTTTTGATAAATCTAATATACACAATATTGTCAAAAGTATTGTGACACCTGCCTTTTCACACACATGGCATCCCAGTCTTAGTCCATAGGGTTCAATATTGAGCTGGCCCACCCTTTGCAGCTACATCAGCTTCCACTTTTCTGGGAAGGCTATCCACAAGGTTTAGGAGCGTGTCTATGGGAATGTTTGACCATTCTTCTAGAAGCGCATTTATGAGGTCAGGCACTGATGTTGGTTGAGAAGGCCTGGCTCGCAGTCATCACTCTAGTTCTTCTAGTTCTTCTAGTTCAAGGTATTCTACTGGGTTGAGGTCAGGACTGCAGGCCAGTCAAGTTCCTTCACCCCAAACTCCCTCATCCATGTCTTTATGGACCTTACTTTGTGCGCTGGTCCAAATCATTTGGTGGAAGGGGGAATATGGTGTGGGGTTGTTTTTCAGGAGTTGGGCTTTGCCCCTTAGTTCCAGTGAAGGGCGTCAGCATACCAAGACATTTTAGACAATTTCATGCCCCCAACTTTGTGGGAACAGTTTGGAGATGGCTCCTTCCTTTTCCAACATGACTGTGCACCAGTGCACAAAGCAAGGTCCATAAAAATATGGATGAGCGAGTTTGGCATGGAGGAGCTTGACTGGCCTGCACTTGATAGAACACCTTTGGGATGCATTAGAGCGCAGACAGCGAGCCAGGCCTTCGTGTCCAACATCAATGCTTGACCTCACAAATGCACTTCTGGAAGAATGGTCAAATATTCCCATAGACATACTCCTAAACTTTGTGAACAGCCTTCCCCGAAGAGTTGAAGCTGTTATAGCCACAAAGGGTGGGCCAACCAAATATTGAACCCTACGGACTAAGACTGGGTTGCCATTAAAGGTGATGTGCATGTAAAGGCAGGTGTCCCAATACTTTTGACAATATAGAGTATATCAAAGAATCACCAAATTCCATGTACTGTCGTGAATATGTGGCAAACAAAAAATATAGCATTCTGCTTTTCCTCTGTCCTTAAAATAAGTACTATACATGCAAATGTCTCTTACACATTGGCATAAAGTGACTTCACAGAATGAGAAGCTTATGTGGATCAACCACAAGGCTAGGCATATGAAAAAATAGACCTGTGAGATTTATTGCAGCATCTTGCATGTCAGTTAATCTGAAAACCAGACTTCAGATTGACTGGTTTATTAAACTGACTTTCAGCACATGAAAGCTAGAGATTGCATAAAAGGAATGTGATGCAATTCTTTCCAAACCCAAACATTTGGCATTTCCTTTGTGTTTTTTGTCCGTTTTATCATAGTGTACTCGATTTCAAAGTGGGTTTGTTTTTTAATTGGATTTTCAGTGCTAAATAATGATCAACTCACTGACAATATATACCAGTAAAATGCTTAAAGTGACCCTGTCAGTAAAAAAGTCCTAACAAGTCAACCTGCAAAAGATGGTAAAGATATATACATTTTCTGTTGCCAATCCCACCAGAATGCTGCTCTGTTGAAGAAAAATCCTCTGCTAAAGTATGCTGGGAAACCAACATTTCAAGAAATGTCAACCTTGTTGGTCCCCACTCCCCACCCAGCTGCACACATTGGTTCTTCCCGCTGACCTCCACATCACTACTGTGTCCTGTAGTTTTGGATTTAAAAGTTTTAAGTATTTTTAAGGAGACCTCTAGTTAAGGCAAATTCACTAGTTCATTAATATTATGTTACACTGTTGTTTTTTTGACTGTGAACTGCAGTACTACAACTTAAAGTTACATATCACTTACCAGCAAATGAGCATAGATTTCCAGTCCAGAGATGCAGAACAGTCCTGCACGGTATTTATGTATGAGTAATTTTTAAATATCTTTAAGATACAGGATCAATCTATATGAACACAGACTGAAAATAGTATATTTATTAATCAGACATGTATTCATGCAAAAAGAGTTATATATTGGTTGACACAAACAATGTTACATAAAATTAAGAAGGTTAATTGAAACACCCACAATGGGAGTGTTGCGCTCCTAAATGACACAAAATTGTAAGACTCCTCTATAGAATCAGTAACTGAATATGACAATTAGACAGAACATCTGTATTTCACGAATTTGACTGTTACTATACTGCAGGTAAGTAAATGAGTAAATGATCAATACTGTGAAATAGAATTAGACGTCTGCTACATCAATAGAATAGAACTACAAAAATGATAATTTAAAAAAAATGTGTAGAGAAAAATCTACAATGTGTTACCAATTCGAGAGAAGTACTTATAAAACTGTGCCTAATAATAAACAATAATTCAATAATTCATATTTTTCAAAAACAATTGGATTTAAGGTAAAATCAAACAATATAATTACCCTTTTTCAAAGTGGCTGCTGTCCTCAAGGCGGGGCGGCGTTTTGCGTCCGTTTTAAAGTAGAAAGTGTAAAGGAGTATTCATGAGAGTGAGGAGGTGTATGAGTGGATGGAGGTATGGAGATGATGGATGGAATGTCAGTGGGGTGTGTATCCGTCCATCCTCTGGGCACTAGTCAGTGACCTTATATTTCATTCTATACAAAACCCTCATAAAAATGTATTTATGGCCCACATGGTGGGTCTTCATTTTCATTGGATGAGGATTTAATATTCAACCTGCTAGAACCTCCCTTCTGTGTGAATTGTCACTGCTCCTATAAACCAACAAGGGTCATCATTGAGCAGAAATATTTAACTTAAAATATTTATGAGAGAAATTTTGTAGAAAAATATTATATTTTCATAATGTCTCTCTGACTATATATATTCTTGCAAATGTATCTTATAATATTTAGATGTTATGGTCACCGATATGATATAAGGGTATAATTAATACCTCATAAAATGATTGAATATGAATATGTGCATCACACTTGTGGATATTATGTTAGAAAAAACATGCTATATATCTAGACATATTTCTGTAGACATGGTTAAGAGATATATGTGTCGTTCACAACAATCATCGGTTATACTCAAAATAATTCTTACCTCTAATAGGCTTTACTTCAAAATAATATACATATTCTTATTTTACACAGTAGCAGATATTGACCTCATGACTATCTACCATGCAATAGTTAAGTTCATAATCTTAAATTCATACATTGCTAGATATATGTATAGATGGTATGATTCACCATCAATTATTATCACAAACATATCACACAAATTCCATCATTCCCTTTTTAGGCATATTATGATATTCAATAAAGAATGTCCAAAGCTGATAGGCGATATATTTGAATTCCTACACAGTTTAGGATTTTAAGAAGACAACCCCGATGTTTACTACTCTGTTTATTTGCAAGTGTTCAGATGGGAAACATTCTCCATAGTTTTCTTATAAGACTGGTTTGACAATGGATTTTCTCCTCTGGGGAAAACAATTGATTTTGCTGGGTTTTCTGGTCTCTATTGTTTCCTCAAGTGAATCCTGTTCAGAGATCATAAAATCTATTCTTTATATACTCAGTGTCTCAAACAACCTATTTACAGAATTCTAACCAAGTGATAAGGATGCAGGATGTTCTACTTTGAAAATCCTCACGTGTCTTGACCTAGGCTTGACCTCTGTTTTGAGGCCTATTTCATATAAAAATTAAAAACGTGATGATTTCTTCTTGAAAAAGTCTAACAATAGTCTGCAATGGCTTCCTTGGGACCTCTTCACAGACCCCACATTTTAGAAATTCTACAAACAATATTTTCTTTTTTGCGTTGTAAGAAAAAAAAACATATAATTAGCTGTTTGCATGAAAGGACTGGTTTGCTAAAAGTACAATATGGATTTGAATACATTGTTCTAAAATTTGTATGTATGTAATTATCCTAAAAAATCATATCAATAAATGTCACGTTTTGCCATAGCTGCTGTATAAATCCTCAGTAGATAAATCCTTTTGCACATATCAGTAGGCAAGGTTGCGTCTTTATGGTTTACAGTACAGTGTTTATTGTGATTATGGCCAATCTTGGCTAGCATTACAGTACTGCATGTTTGCAAAAAACATGTAAATTGTTCAAATTTCAAGCTCTAAGCCACATTTCCTACCTCTGCCTTTAATATGCAAACTGAATACTATTAACTAGAACTAGCAGAGTTTATCAAAAGCTTATCAATAACTACAAATTGCCTACGTCTTTTATGATGCTTAGAAGCATAAGAAAACCTTTGCCCAATTTTCCTAGTTATAGTCAGATCCCACAGTTTTCTTATAGCTGTACAGTTTCCGGGCCCCAGAAAATTTGCCTGGCTGGAGATCAGTGGCGGCCCGTCCATAAGGGGTGCAGAACCGTCACCACCCTAATCCATGCGCCCCTTCACCTAATCTACATGCAGGGCGCCGGACGCATGGATTTCAATGGGATTTTCTTTTTTTAAGCACATGATTAGAGCCGGAGATTCTCCTTCCGGCCAATCAGGAAGTGGGTCTTAAGACCCGGTTAGCCGAGAGGAGAAGCAATCATATTGGCCGCAGAGAGAGAAAGAGGAGGGAAGCCGCCGAGGAGGAAGCAGCTGGGATGCCGGAGATGCAGGGTGAAGCTGCCAAGGAGGAAGCCACCGCCGAGGAGGAGGAGATGCAGGAAGGAGCCAAAGCTGTCCATGACCTAGATGGGGGTAAGTGCGGGGCTGGTGGGGTGACAAGCAAGCGACGGGGTGGTGGGGGTTTGACTGAGCAACCGACCGACCAACTGACCAGGGGGGTTCGGGGGGTGACAGTGGGATGTCTTGTTTGCCCCCCCCCTTCAAATATACAGTACCAGCCGCCACTGCTGGAGATGCTTGTTGAGAATGAAGCAAATCACTGCAAATTAGGTTTCTATAGAAATCTGAGCACTGTAGGACTCCTCCTCTCCTTGGCACATGTACACTGCAGCCCCATAAGCTTTAGTTGAGTATACATTTATAGCTTATAGTATTTGCAGTTAAAGTAGCACCTTTATACAGTATCTTTGTGATGCATTAGAGCTGAACTTTATGGAGATGTGTTATAACACAATGGGTGGTTTATTCCTCCTAGAGGCTGCTCACCTTCAGCTGTCGGGTCTTGCTGGACCTCCAGAGTAGTTTATTAAAGTTTTGGAAATGTTGGAGCGCCACACCAGCTTGTACAGACCTTTTAAAATATTCTTATTTTGTTACTTTCTTTCTCTTTGGTTGTTATAATTCTTAGTTGAGCAATGTATGTCCTTTTTGATTCCTATAATAATGCATTAAGGCATTTGCACTTTTATATATTTATATATTGCTTTTACCATATTTTAAGGAATCTTTGTAATTTTTCTATTGCTTAGTTTTTAGCCCTGATGAAGGGGGAGTGCTGAGCTCCTAAACATGTTGGCTGATACAAAATAAAAATCTTTTCAAAAGGTCTATACAAACTCGTGTGGCACTCCCACCCTTTCAAACCCCTTATACAGTATAACTTTCATTTGTGTATTTGTTTTTGTTTTTCTTTTGTATCTGTTTTCTTACAGATCAACTTTAACTGGTTCCCGACCGGATCGCGTAGATTTACTGCTGCAGAGTGGCGCTGTAGCAACAATCGCGGCCTTTAAAATGTCCACCGGCGAGTCATGATTGCTTAGGACAGATGAAAAACGGAGAACTGCCGATGTAAACACGGCAGTTCCCCGTGCTGTCAGGCAGCATGTAAGAGATCTACTGATCCCTGTCACTGGTATCAGTTAGATCTCTTATGCCACTGACAGCCCAGCCCCCTCACAGTTAGAACACGCCCAGGGAACGCAGTTAACCCCTAGAGCGCCCCCCCAGGTCAACCCCTTCACTGCCAATGACATTTATACAGTAATCAGTGAATATTCAAATTTCTGATCACTGTATAAATGTCATTGGTCCCAAAAAATATCAGTCCCGATAAAAATCGCAGATCGCCGCCATTACCAGCTTTGTTGCTGCTTAAAAAATGCAGTTGTGTACTTAAAGCATTTGTTAACCCGCCCAAAAAATGGATACTGTTTCCTTAAAGCATGTTATACAGCACAATGCTTGTGCTGTGTATTTTTGCCCTCTGTATCACCTGAAATACCTGGCTGATCCCTGCCAGTTTCTTCCCTCTCCTCTGTACGCTGACCACAATATATCAGGGTTGCTGAGCCCTGACACCATGGTCAGCTTATGTGCGTTCGTCATCTGCTGCTATCTGCAGCTCTCCTGTGTCTCCCTCTGTCCTCCCCCCTCTCCTCTACCTGCCTGTCAGCTCTCACTAGTGCCACTCTGCTCCTCTCCCTGCTGCTTCAAAACTGCTTGATCTTTATATCATCCCCTCTGTCACATAAAACGCTGTATCCTAGTGCCTGTGCTTTATAAAACAAAAGATGAAACAATAACAATTAACAATGTCATCCAGCGATCACAAGACTCTAGGCTCTCTGATCCTCTCCTCCCCATCTCCCTGGCTGACATCAACGGGGGAATCTCGGGCCCGCCCACTGGAGATAACAGATGGGGAGAGCCTGGAGTCATGTGATCGTTGGAAGACACTGTTAAAACAGGTAGAAATGTGCTTTTTTTTAAATAAAGCACAGGCACTGGGATGCAAATTTTTATGTGACAGAGGGGGTGATATAATGGTCAGTTAGTGGCTTAACAACCACTTTGAAAAACATACAAAGAAAGATTGAAGAGTGTGGCAACAAAACTGTAATTTATAACATCTGCATTTTATGATAATTAAAAGAAGGATTTGATATGAATACTACCTAAGCCTTAAATCATGACTTGTAATACCGTTTAGGTTTGCCAGACAAAGATGCTCCAGATTAGATTTGGTGCAACCATATGGAAACAGTTAGTAATAAAAAAAATGTGGCAGCACAAAATAAATACTGATAACGTTAATGGAAACCAGCTTCTTGCTACTGAGTGCATAAAACAGGTAATGTTGAAAACCACTGATATTTTTTTTTGCTTGATCTATTTAATGTATAATTTAATAGTGATGTGACAGTTAAACGTTTGCTTCAGTGCTACATTAAAAATATTGTATAAATCAATTTTACCAAGATATTTCTCCAAGGGAATACTAAGCACATGTATGCTGACTTCAGGTACTGGTCTGAGCATTTACCATAAGTATGTATATACCGTAAGCCTGTCTAAATGGAGAAATTACTTCTGGGTACGGATCCTTTCACACTGGTGCCCTTAAAAATATGGTATCTGTTTGTACCATGCTTTTTAATGTGCTTTTATTGCGTTTTTGGTGTGCTTTCTGGTTTCCTGATTTCCAGAATGCTCTTGTGAAATATGGACATGTGGCTCAAAAAATGCACCAAAATGCAGATGCGGTGCACTTTTGTTGCTCTTTTAATGTGTTCCCATTGACATATAATGGAAGGTGTCTTTTTTGGTGAACTTTTGAAACAGGGCACCAAAGGACTTTTTAAAACACAGCACACCCACAGCGCAGTGATGGGAACAGCAACAAACGATTTAAAGTAGAATAGTTTTCATGCGCTTTTGCTGCCCTAGAAAAGTGCGGCATAAGCACACCAGTGTGAAAGGGGCCTAAATGTCTTTATTACTTGGAAATCTTGTAACTAAACACTTCACCCACTAGGTTTTCAAAGCATCACACAGCCATGGCTGATTCTGGATATTTATCTTTGGAAGGTACTGTTTGGTCTACTGGGCTACTAAGCATAACTGAAAACAAGACATTATATATATTTATCACTTGTGATTGGTACATTCACTGTGGCAGCTGTTCCTGTTCGGCTTGCCTAAGCTTAGACTAAGAACCTTTTCACACTGAGGCAGTTTTCAGGCGTATTAGTGCTAGAAATAGCACCTGAAAAGCAACTGAAAATTGCCTCCCATTCATTGCAATGAATGCTTTCACACTGGGACGGTGTGCTTATGGGACGTTAGAAAAAGTCCTGCAAGCAGCATCTTTGGTGCGGGTTTTTTAAGGTCACGTTGACCATAAAAAAAAAGCCCGCTAGCCCCCAAAAAGCATCCTAAAAGTGCCACTAAAACTCCGCTAAAGCATCTAAATACGACCAGCACTTTTAGCACTGTTTTAGCGGCACTTCAGTGTGAAAGGGTCTTATAAAGAGTTTGTTCATCCAAGTGTATGTAAATTAACAGGCCTAAGAGTGTTAAAAGAGACTTTTTTGATTATGTGAATGTTACTCTTATCCTTTATTACTGATTTTGCCTGCATGTCTGAAAACAAACTGAAACTCTACCTAATCACATTTGTCACCAATCTGACAAAGAACTCTGGGTGCAATATGAAAGCATTGGCCCAGATTTGGTATCATTTACCCAGTATAAAATATATGACATGAAAGACTTTTAGAAAAACTGGTGGTGTTCCCTTTCTGCCATAAAGCTTTTTTAATGGACTTTAAATATGCTCAACTGGTGTTATGTGACCATATCTCAAAATTGAGAGCTTTTATTTCATACAAAATATAAAATCATAAATTCATTCCCATTAAAAAAAAAGTCACCCAGGTAAATCTAAGTTACAGCCCTGAAAGGATAAAAATACATAGCAGATTGGTCTGGAAGGCTTGAGCTGCACAATATACCAGTGTATGCATTGGGGTGCCATGGGTTGTTCTGACTGGCCCTATATGATAACTACACTTTTAGCTGCAGTGGGGGTCAATGTGCATGCCCCTTTGCCACAGCCACCAGCCTCCAAGCTTTTGTTTCCATCATTATGTGCTACTGAAATAGATACTGCTGTGCAACATTATAGATTGTTACTGGGAGATGGATAGAGTTTTTAATTACTCTGCAAAAGATGGACTTCCCTTGCTAATGAAATAGAGGAAATTACCTAACAAAAGGAATGTTTACTTAGTAAAGAAGGCGAAGCTATGTTCATTTGCATACCAAATTGTGCAAGAAACATTAAACAGGGTTTTTGCAAGGGCATGATTGGCTAATCATCAGTGAACACAGCTTCAATTTATTGGCTAGCATTTATTATACAGGGAGAGTCAGTCCCCCGACATCATTTCTCTGCCGAAACGCATTGGGCATGGATACGACGCTACATCATCATGCACGCATACCGACCGGCGTGTGGAGTCTGGTGCAGCCATACAGCTTGCTGCTCTGG
Organism: Glandirana rugosa; assembly: GCA_018402905.1. Taxonomy (NCBI): domain Eukaryota; kingdom Metazoa; phylum Chordata; class Amphibia; order Anura; family Ranidae; genus Glandirana; species Glandirana rugosa. Next base: position 663,052 of record BLSH010056761.1, on the reverse strand, counting down.
TAAAAACATTCTGTTGTTGTTTTTTACTGCATTTATGCGGATTTTAGACTTTTTGCCCATCTTTATTTGCACTTTGAAGTGGATCATTTTTCAAGTATTGTGTTGCTTGCCATTATGCTTTTAAATAAATACATTTTTGTATTACACTATGGGCACATATATTTTTTATCTTCTACCATATCCTCTATGCTGATGGAGCAATCTTAACGGGACACGTACCTTGTGCCTGGAATTATCCTGATCAAAGGGATTTAACAATCACATTTGACCATTTATGTGATGGTCCACTGGATCTGGTAAGAGGCTCATGTATATGGTATCACTCGGTGGTGGATGCACAAAAAATTGCGTGTGTAGGGACACTCATATGAGAAATGGAATGTGGGTTCAATTTTTGAACTTTATTGCATGCACACATTTTTTGATCTTGCTAATTGGTTCTTGTCACATTTGCACTTTATATAGCCTTTGTCTCTTTTTTTGTTTTTATTTATTGTATAGGTGTATCACTGCATCATTATTGATTTTGATTTAGTGCTACTTTTTTGTTATATACAGAGAGAGTGTTAGCTAAAAAAAAAATCTGTACTGAAAGTGCAGTTATCCTTTCCATTTTACAGTACATATCTATATAAGTAAATATGTCTTTCAGAACAGTGTTGATTTTAGAGAAAACTAAAAACAAAACTCCACAAGGGCAGCTTATAATTAGAGTTGAGCGAACCCGGATTGTAAAGTTTGGGTTTGTACCAGACTTTAGGGTGTCTGTGCCCCAAACTCGATCCCGGACATTTAAAAAAAAGTCCAGGATCGGGTTTGGTATTCAGGTATTTTTTGGCACCTGTTGAATAGATGCAGGGCAGCCAATCAACAAGCGTTTCACTCGTTTGCCCTTAGAAGCCATCACAGCCATGCCTACTAATGGCATGGCTGTGATGGGTCACATGATGCACTGGCCAAGACTATTTTTGGCACCTGTTGAATAGCTGCAGGGCAGCCAATCAACAAGCGTTTCACTCGTTTGCCCCTAGAAGCCATCACAGCCATGCTTACTAATGGCATTGCTGTGATTGGCCAGTGCATCATGTGACCCAGCCTCTATATGAGCTGGAGTCACGTAGTGCCGCGTGTCACATCGTCTCATACTGGAGTAGGGAGAGGTTCATGGCGCTGCTGTGAGGGAGAGATTAGCGTTCTATGATTATCTCATCCTGCATTAGGGAAAGGTTCTTGGCGGTGCTGTGAGGGAAATATTAGCATTCTAAAATCATCTGATACTGGAGTAGGGACAGGTTCCTGGTGCTGTAAGGGAAAGATTAGCATTCTAATATCATCTCATCCTGCATTAGAGACAGGTTCCTGGCAGTGCTGTGAGGGAAAGATTAGCGTTCTAAAATCATCTCATACTGGAGTAGGGACAGGTTCCTGGTGCTGTGAGGGAAAGATTAGCGTTCTAATATCATCTCATACTGCATTAGGTACAGGTTCCTGGTGCTGTGAGGGAAAGATTTGCGTTCTAATATCATCTCATACTGCATTAGGTACAGGTTCCTGGTGCTGTGAGGGAAAGATTAGCATTCTAATATCATCTCATACTGCATTAGGTACAGGTTTCTGGCACTGTGAGGGAAAGATTAGCATTCTAAAATCATCTCATACTGCATTAGGTACAGGTTCCTGGTGCTGTGAGGGAAAGCTTAGCATTCTAATATCATCTCATACTGCATTAGGTACAGGTTTCTGGCACTGTGAGGGAAAGATTAGCATTCTAATATCATCTCATACTGCATTAGGAACAGGTTCCTGGTGCTGTGAGGGAAAGATTAGCATTCTAATATCATCTCATACTGCATTAGGGACAGGTTCCTGGTGCTGTGAGGGAACGATTAACGCTCTAATATCATCTCATACTGCAGTAGAGACAGGTTCCTGTCGGTTCTGTGAGAGACAGATTGTTGTTCTAAAATCATCTCATACTGGTGTAGGGAGAGGTTCCTGTCAGTGCTATGAGGGACAGATTATCGTTCTAAAATCATCTCATACTGCAGTAGGGACAGGTTCCTGGCCGTGCTGTGAGGGACAGATTATCGTTCTAAAATCATCTCATACTGGAGTATGGACAGGTTCCTGGCGATGCTGTGAGGGACAGATTATCGTTCTAAAATCATCTCATACTGCAGTAGGGACAGGTTCCTGTCAGTGCTGTGAGGGACAGATTTTCGTTCTAAAATCATCTCATACTGGAGTAGGGACAGGTTCCTGGTGGTGCTGTGAAGGACAGATTACCGTTCTAAAATCATCTCATACTGCAGTAGGGACAGGTTCCTGTCAGTGCTGTGAGGGACAGATTACGGTTCTAAAATCATCTCATACTGGTGTAGGGAGAGGTTCCTGTCGGTGCTGTGAGAGACAGATTATCTATCTAAAATTATCTCATACTGCAGTAGGGACAGGTTCTTGGCAGTGCTGTGAGGGACAGATTATCGTTCTAAAATCATCTCATACTGGAGTAGGAAAAGGTTCCTAGCGGTGCTGTGAGGGACAGATTATTGTTCTAAAATCATGTCATACAGCAGTATGGACAGGTTCCTGTCGGTGCTGTGAAGGACAGATTATCATTCTAAAATCATCTCATACTGCAGTAGGGACAGGTTCCTGTCGGTGCTGTGAGGGACAGATTAGCATTCTAAAATCAACTCATAGTGGTGTAGGGAGAAGTTCCTGTTGGTGCTGTGAGGGACAGATTATCGTTCTTAAATCGTCTCATACTGCAGTAGGGACAGGTTCCTGTCGGTGCTGTGATAGACTGATTATTCGTTCTAAAATCATCTCATACTGCAGTAGGGACAGGTTCCTGTCGGTACTGTGAGGGACAGGTTATTGTTCTATAATCATCTCATACTGGTGTAGGGAGAGGTTCCTGTCGGTGCTGTGAGGGACAGATTATCATTCTAAAATCATCTCATACTGCAGTAGGGACAGGTTCCTGTTGGTGCTGTGAGGGACAGATTATCGTTCTAAAATCATCTAATACTGCAGTAGGGACAGGTTCCTGTCGGTTCTGTGAGGGACAGATTATTGTTCTAAAATCATCTCATACTGCAGTAGGGACAGGTTCCTGGCAGTGTTGTGAGGGACAGATTATCGTTCTAAAATCATCTCATACTGGAGTAGGGTCAGGTTTCTGGAGGTGCTATGAGGGACAGATTATCATTCTAAAATCATCTCATACTGCAGTAGGGACTGTTCCTGTCGGTGCTATGAGGGACAGATTATTGTTCTAAAATCATCTCATACTGCAGTAGGGACAGGTTCCTGTCGGTGCTGTGAGGGACAGATTAGCGTTCTAAAATCATCTCATACTGCAGTAGGGACAGGTTCCTGTCTGTGCTGTGAGGGACAGATTATTGTTCTAAAATCATCTCATACTGCATTAGGGACAGGTTCCTGTCAGTGCTGTGAGAGGCAGATTATCGTTCTAAAATCATCTCATACTGCAGTAGGGACAGGTTCGTTCCTGTCAGTGCTGTTAGGGACAGATTATCGTTCTAAAATCATCTCATACTAGAGTATGGAGAGGTTCCTGTCGATGCTGTGAGGGAAAGATTATCGTTCTAAAATCATCTCATACTGCAGTAGGGACTAGTTCCTCTCTGTGCTGTGAGGGACAGATTATCATTCTAAAATCATCTCATACTGCAGTAGGGACAGTTTCCTGTTGGTGCTGTGAGGGACAGATTAGCGTTCTAAAATCATCTCATACTGGAGTAGGGAGAGGTTCTGTCAGTGCTGTGAGGGACAGATTATAGTTCTAAAATCATCTCATACTGCAGTAGGGACAGGTTCCTGTCGGTGCTGTGAGGGACAGATTAGCGTTCTAAAATCATCTCATTCTGGAGTAGGGACAGGCTCCTGGCGGTGCTGTGAGGGACAGATTATCGTTCTAAAATCATCTCATACTGCAGTAGGGACAGGTTCCTGTCGGTGCTGTGAGGGACAGTTTAGCGTTCTAAAATCATCTCATACTGCTGTAGGGAGAGGTTCCTGCTGCTGGTGTGAGCGGTGCATTTCTTGCACAAAAATAAAAAGTGCGTCTACGTTGCTGTTTTAAAAAAAAAAAATATTCTAAATACTACATTTGCGGCCAGCGGTGCATTTCTTGCACAAAAATAAAAAGTGCATCTACATTGCTGGCTTAAAAAAAGAAAGAATAATAATTTATTATTTTTTTATTATTATTAATAAATAGTGCTACATAGTACATTTGCGTCCAGAATGAGGAGAGCGTCAAATAAGGGACATGGTCATGGTCATGGTGCTAGAGACAATGTGTGGTCGGTACCCCTGCGCTGCCACTCTTTGGGTATGTGAATGTCAGTAATTGGAAAATGAGATAAACCAAAACTGCAGTACTAATACTGTACACAGTAGTATCAAATAGAGAGATGAATGCAATGGAGTACTGCGCGGTAGGTGTGTAGAAAATAAGATATGTTTACAGAAACTTCACAAATATTCTATAATATGGGCTGGTATAAAGTGCTTATGCAAACGGTGACTTAGTGCTCATGGGTTGTGCCATAAATTAACATCATATGTAGATGCACATCATAGGTGAACCAATAACATAAATAATGTAACTTAAATGTAAAACCGAAAGCTGGATACTGAATTCATAAATCAATCATTAGAACAATTCCTCAATAAAGTGCTTATAGAAATAGTGACCGAATGCCTGTAAGTAGTACCATAAACTGTCATACTATATAGACACACATCATAAATGAAACAGTATCATGTATAAAGTGACTTAGGTGCAAAAATAAATATTAAGTAATAAGTCCATAAATGGGTAAATAAAACAGTTCTTCAATCATATAGTATCGAATGTGGTATTTAGGGATAAATTCCCAAAAAACGGGTGCTCCAAATACATATATAAAGTGCTGGTTATTGTGCAAAAGTTCATAAGAGTCAATCTGGTGGATATCTTCAATCGCCACCAGGGGGACTCTGTGTGACGGTGCTCTCCCAAATGTGCTCTCAAAACTCTCACCTCAATGGCGCAGTATATGCGCCTATAGCTAGATGCCACTAGCTTATGCTGTACGGTCCTCCCACCTAGGGGGCGCGCTTTCCTCCGTGTCTTCCTCCTAAGTTCCCTACAGGTTCCTCTCAGTTATAGTAATGGGTAAATGTTGGCGGAACTCCCCCTCAGGGATAGAGAAGACAAGCTCCCATAGTGTGATATTGTCATATAAAAAACGTTTATTAGGGTATAAAAATGGACTGCTTACATGAATTAAAATTCAAGAACCACGCATATAAAAAGTTCATAAAATCAACACTGCCGTCTCTCCCTGTGTTGCCGACTCGGGCTGTATCCGGTCCTACGCGTTATGTCATGTCACGTGACTTCCTCAGGGCCCTTAGGAAGTCACGTGACGTGACGTAACGCGTAGGAGGCACCAGCACAGCAAAAGAGGAAGCAGGTTGCAAAAGCGGAATGACCATTCCCTAGACAGTACGCCTGCTACTACCCACCGCATCCAGGGACCTAGCACTCCAAAGGCAGCTCAAAGGAGTTCCCCGGCTTGGCAGTTCTTCAGACAATGTGCTGACGAAAAGATAAGAGTGGTTTGCACGCTGTGCAATGAGAGCCTGAAGCGAGGCATAAATGTTCTAAACCTGAGCACAACCTGCATGACCAGGCATCTACATGCAAAGCACAAGCTGCAGTGGAATAAGCACCTTAAAACCCAAGAAAGGTCTCTGGCTCCTCCTGCTTCCTCTGCTGCTGCTGCCTTGGCCTCTTCCTCCACCTCTACAGTGGCAGTGTCACCTGCCACCCAGCAAACAGACGATGTGACAACAACGCCACCATGTCCACCACCGACCCCAAGCATTTCCACATGGTCCCATGGAAGCTTACAGCTCTCCATCTCCCAAACACTGGAAGAAAGAGGAAGTACATCCCCTACCCACCCGCGATCCCTGGCCCTGAATGCCAGCATTTCAAAATTCCTGGCCTTTGAAATGCTGTCATTCCGTCTGGTGGACACGGACAGTTTTAAAAACCTGATTGCGGTGTCGTTCCCACAGTACGTGGTTCCCAGCCACCACTACTTTTACAGACGAGCCATCCCTTCCCTGCACGAAGAAGTCGGAGACAAGATCAAGTGTGCACTGAGCAATGCCATCTGTGGCAAGGTCCACATAACCACTGATACGTGGACCAGTAAGCACGGGCAGGGACGCTATATCTTGCTAACTGCACACTGGGCAAATGTAGTGGGGGGTGGGCCTGGGGCGGCTAGCCGTTTGGCGCATGTCCTTCCGCCACCGAGGATTGCAGGGCATTTCTCTTTGCCTCCTGTTGCCTCCTCTTCCTACTCCGCTTCCTCCTCCTCTACCACCTCCTCATCCAGTTAGCATAACACCTTCACCACCAACTTCAGCACATCCAGGGGGAAACGACAGCAGGCTGTTTTAAAACTGATATGTTTGGGGGAAAAAACCATACACACTGCGCTGCAGCTGTGGATGGGCATTGAACAACAGACCGATGAGTGGTTGTTGCCACTGAGCTTCAAGCCCGGCCTGGTGGTGTGTGATAATGGGCAAAATCTCGTAACAGCTTTGGGCCTAGCCGGTTCGCCCTTGCCTGGCGCATGTGCTGAATTTGGTGGTGCAGAAATTTCTAAAAAACTACCCGGATATGTCAGAGCTTCTGCTTTCGGCGTTCTCACCCTGCTGCTGCTCGCCTGTCTGCGCTGCAGCGGAACTTCGGCCTTCCCACTCACCGCCTCCTATGCGACATGCCCACAAGGTGGAACTCCACATTGCACATGCTGGAGAGACTGTGCGAGCAGCAGCAGGCAATAGTGAAGTCTCAGCTGCAGCACGCACGGGTCAGTCGCTCTGCGGAACAGTACCACTTCATCACCAACGAGTGGGCCTCCATGCGAGACCTGTGTACCATATTGCGGTGTTTCGAGTACTCCACCAACATGGCCAGTGCCGATGACAATGTTCTCATCGTTACTATCCCACTTCTATGTCTCCTTGAAAAAACACTTCGGGCGATGATGGAAGAGGATGTGGCACAGGAGGAGGAGGAAGAGGGGTCATTTCCATGGTTATCAGACCAGTCATTCACAAGTGGCTCAGAGGGTGGGTTCTTGCACCAGCATAGGCCAGGTAAAAAAATTTCAAGCCAGGGCACAGTTCTGGAGGATGAGGAGGACGAGGATGATGAAGGAGGAGTAGGAGGAGGAGGAACCATGTTCACAACAGTGTGGCACCCAACACACCTGGGCAACACTGGAGCGTGGCTGGGGGGATACGGAGGACACAGATGATACACCTCCCACAGTGGACAGCTTGTCTATGCCTCTGGGCAGCCTGGCACACATGAGCGACTACATGCTGCAGTGCCTGCGCAACGACAGCCGAGTTGCCCACGTAACTTGTGCTGATTACTGGGTGGCCACCCTGCTGGATCCCCATTACAAGGACAACGTGCCGTCCTTAATTCCCTCACTGGAGCATGATTGGAAGATGTGCGACTACAAACGCACACTGGCACACGCGCTGCTGAGGGCATTCCCAAATGACACCTGGGGATCAGTGGAAGCCCAAGGTGACGGCAGAGGAGGAGGAAGAGGTCGCTAACGCAGCTGTGGCACCGCCAGCACCTCAGAAGGCAGGGTTAGCATGGCTAAAATGTGGAAAAGCTTTGTCAGTAGCACGCCACAACAAACAGCACCACCAGCTGATAGGCAACGTCTTAGCAGGAGGCAGCATTCCAGCAACATGGTGGAACAGTATGTGTGCACACACGTACACGTACTGACCAATGAGTCAGCCCCATTCAACTTCTGGGTCCCCAAATTGGGCACATGGCCTGAGCTTGCCCTTTATGCCTTGGAGTTGCTGGCCTGCAGCCAGTGTATTGTCTGAACGTGTGTTTAGCACGGCAGGGGGCGTTATTATAGACAAGCGCAACTGCCTGTCCACAGCCAACGTGGACAAGCTAACGTTTATTAAAATGAACCAGGCATGGATCCCACAAGACTTATCTGTACCTTGTGCAGAATAGACATTTAGACTGGCCTCACACAGCCATTGGTATACTTTTTTTTTTAATATGTCTCAATATTTTGGGGGCTACCCCAATTAGAAAAAAAAATCAAACAAACAAAAAACAGTGTTGGCTACCTCCACCGCCACTTCCACCTACACCGCCACGGTCACCGCCTCCTCAACCTCTATCTTATCTTATCTTATCTCTTATCTTAGGCTCCTACTCCACATCCACCTCCTCCTCCAATTTTTATTTTTTTTATGTGATTTTAAGTTATTTCCCTATCCACATTTGTTTGCGGGGCACTTGTCCTACTATTACCCCCATTTTGCTTCTTTTTACAGTCCAGGACTTTCGTAGAGCCATTTTTGTGCCATAAAGTTTGGGTCACCATTGACTTCAATGAGGTTCGGGGTACGGGGTCAAGTTCCGGTCAAGTTCGGTGCCGAACTCGAACTTTTTCACGAAGTTCGGCTGAACCCGCTCAACTCTAATATAATGCATCACCACAAGATATCCTTCTTGTTCTTGTTGACAATTAATTATTTACCAGGATCAATAACTCAATAAATCAATAAAGAATAAAATATAATTTTTTAAAAAGAATATATTTAACACATTTTAAAATTGACTCACTAGGTTTGTCATGCCCATAAAACAGAAGCAGCGTTTCCAATTAGTAGTCTCTCTTTTTCCTTTCATTTCAGCAAACACGGTTGATGACTTGGTAGAAGCCATTTTTTTAAAGAGCTTAGTATGAATTATCATTTTGACCATGTCTGCTGGCAATAAATGTAATACATATAATTATAGTGAAAAAATTAATCATTTTCTTCATCAAAATGACATTCCTGGGTTATAAAATCACTTTCAACACATTTATTGGTCAATCTAAGCCAAGTATTTCACATTTTGGAAGGCAGATGTTTTGCTTGGTATCCTGTTCACTTTGATGTGTTCAGCCACCATGAATAGATGGACCGTATGCCCAGTACAGGATTTCCTTAGGAAAACATTTCAAGGGGTAATTTGTATGTCCTCAGTCTAAGAATGTTGAGGAGCAGAACTTCTGATCAAAACAAAGAAAATGAAGTTCTTCAAAAAAGGCATTTTAATATTTTGAGATTTTATCATATTATTTAAATCTGATATATGCTTAGACTTTAAGCTGTTGAAATATCAACTAATAATGCTGGTTTTACTGACCACCCATTGTGAATATTAGTCAACATGTGCCTTCTGCTACTGGAAACACGCAGTACATGTGCTCACTTCTCTCTTTTTTTTTGTTAAAGTTATTTCAGAGAGTGGTAATTCTGTCATATTTTCTCTTGTGTTGAATTACACCTGTCACAAGCAAATTATGTTGACTGTCATTGTTAATCTCTCCCTTTGAGAATGTTTGTTACTTGGCTGTCATTCTCATTTAATGGCTCCAATATTTTGAGTTACTGACCTGGAACAACTATGGAGACAAGGAATTCTGTAATTTCTCTTTAAATGTATGTCTGTACAAGAAAAAAAAAAATTAGTATATCTCTGAAGTACATGTACATTTCTCCAGGTTCTGTCTCTTTGAAATCGTTCGAAAAAGAAACTGCCAGAAATCTAGCACGCTTCCAACTTTCTGTGTACAATGAGAACTCTGCCTCTGCTGGACTACAGAATGCCCCTTTATCTCATCTTCATAACATGCAAAAGGGGGAAATGAGCAGGGCTGATAACACAGCTTGGGATTTCAGTGCAGCAGAGGCAGTGTTGTCAGATAATTTGATGAAGATTGCTCACTAGATTTCTGCAGGATGAATTAGCATTTTTTTAAAGAAATAAAACACAGGAAAATGTGCATGAATTGAAAAAATGAACAGAATATTTTTATCTTTTATTTTGCCGCGCTATAGTCGAAAGATGGCTACACCATGGGCTTACCTTGTCCATGGACATCCTCCCGTGATCGCGGTGCCCACACACCCCCTGCGTCCTTAGGGCACAGTTGATTACCAATCACAGTGGCCCTTTACCACGTGGTCAGTTGTGTCCAATGACAGCTGATCACAATGTAAACACAAGTCGGTGTGGGGGTTAGCTCAATGGGGATCACCTTCCCTAGGAAAAAGGTAGTCCAAACAGCAGGTTTTCTTAAAAGCTGACATGTAGCCAGTTTTATTTTAAAAGGTTGCATGAAAATCAAACAAACAAAACAGAAAATAAATCCTTGCCATCCAGGCTCTTACTAAACATTTCCAGTTTTCCTAACTGAGCGGTGAAGGGCTTCTCCCAGTCACCCACAAAACAAAGACAATGCAAACCTTTTGTTTCAGTCATAAAGCAAACTTCAGTTCATCAGTTCTCTCAGGCTTGATAGCTCCTAAATCCCAGGCCAGAGCAAATCTTTGCTCTACCCCTGCTTATTTATACCACCTGTTGGTGGACACAAGTGTACAACAAAATTGGGTCCGGAACCAACCCTGCTAAGGTGGCTGGTAACACCTGGACCAAATTTTGTCATAGTTCACTGAAAATGAATGCATGCGAGGTGAAACATAACGTTCATCGATCACCTTGTCTTTCATAATGCCACATCGGTTATCAGTATTTCTTTCTTCACACTGACAACGCAAGGAGAGGAGAGCCAATTACTGGCTTGTGTTAAAGGGACATCTACACTGATAATCAGGGTACTGATTATCAGTGTCCTGATTATCAGTGCAGTCCCAACAGTGCCCACCAGTGCTGCCTATCAGTACCCACCAGTGCTGCCAATCAGTGCTGTCAATCAGTGCCCATCTGTGCCTCCTCATCAGTGTCACCTATCAGTGTTGCCTACCAGTGCTTGTCAGTGCCTCCTACCATTGTCTATCAGTGCCCATCAGTGTCACCTAGCAGTGCCCATCGGTACCACTTAGCAGTACCACCCATTAGTGCCCATCGGTGCCACCTATCTGTGCAGCTTCATCAATGCTTCCTCCTCAGTGCTTCCTCATCAGTGCCCACCAAAAGATGCAAAAGATAGTAAGACAAACCCCAAAAAATTCTTCAAATATATCAATAGTAAAAAGGTCCGGTCTGAGCAGTAGGCCCTCTACAAAATAATTTACAGTGCGTGACTGGGGACAAAGAGAAGGCAAACGTACTAAATACATTCTTCAGCTCTGTGTATACAAAGGAGCATAGGAGAGCTCATATCCTCGATGGGGGTGGTAGTGACACAGCCACAAATGATCCACAATGGCTCAAAAGTGAAATGGTCCAGAAGTATTTAGACAGAATAAGGGTAGATAAAGCACCTGGATCAGATGACATTCATCCACGGATCCTAAAGGAATTGAGCTCTGTAATTTCAAAGCCATTGTATCTAATTTTTAGGGACTCCTTAATGACTAGAATAGTACCACTGGATTGGTGTAGGGCCAATGTGGTGTCCATATTTAAAAAGAGATCAAAGTCTTTACCGAGTAACTATAGACCTGTTAGTTTAACTTCTATAGTTGGGAAGATACTGGAGAGTTTAATAAAAGACCACATAGATGAGTTCTTGTTGGAAAAAAATGTTTTAAGCAACAGACAGCATGTATTCATGAAAGACAGAAGTTGTCAAACTAACCTGATTTCTTTTTATGAGGAGGTAAGTAAAACCTTGGACAGAGGGGTGGCTGTGGATGTGGTATACTTGGATTTTGCAAAAGTGTTTGACACCGTTCCCCACACACGGCTAATGTGCAAGGTAAAGTCTACAGGCTTGGAAAGATCAGTTTGTAAATGGATAGAAAACTGGCTAAAAGACCGAATTCAGAGAGTAGTGGTTAACGATTCTTACTGTGAATGGTCTAAGGTTATCAGTGGTGTTCCCTAAAGTTCAGTGTTGGGACCCTTACTTTTCAATATATTTATAAATGATATAGGGTCTGGGATTAAAAGTACCATTTCAGTGTTTGCAGATGACACCAAGCTATGCAGTGGAATAACGTCCTTACAGGATGTCTCCAACTTACAAGCCGACCTCAATGCACTGTCTAATTGGACGACTATGTGGCAAATGAGGTTTAATATTGATAAATGTAAAGTTATGCATTTGGGGGCTAAGAATATGCATGCATCGTACATACTAGGGGGAGTACAACTGGGGGAATCCATTGTGGAGAAGGATCTGGGGTTTTTGGTAGATCATAAGTTTAATAATGGCATGCAATGCCAAGCTGCGGTTTCCAAAGCAAGCAAAATCCTTTCTTGTATTAAGAGAGGTATGGACTCCAGAGATAGAGACATCATTTTTCCCCTGTACAAATCATTAGTAAGACCTCATCTGGAATATGCAGTTTAGTTTTGAGCACCAGTTCTCAAAAAGGATATTGGGTAACTGGAGAAAGCGCAGAGAAGGGCAACCAAAACTAATAAGAGGCATGGAGGAGCTCAGCTATGAGGAAAGATTAGAGGAACTGAATTTATTCTCTCTTGAGAAGAGGCAATTAAGGGGGGATATGATCAACATGTACAAATACATAAGTAGTCCATATAGTGAACTTGGGGTGGAGTTATTTACTTTAAGGTCATCGCAAAGGACAAGGGGGCACTCTTTATGTCTAGAGGAAAAAAGATTTCATCCCCAAATACGGAAAGGTTTCTTCACAGTTAGAGCTGTGAAAATGTGGAATAGAGTCCCCCCCAGAGGTAGTTTTGGCCAGCACAGATGATTGCTTTGAAAAAAGCCTGGATTATTTCCTTAATGTAAATAATATAACTGGGTACTAACATTTTTAGGTAAGTTGATCTAGGGTGAATGCCTCTCGGGGGATCAAGAAGGGATTTTTTCCCCCACTATAGCAAATTGGATCATGCTTTGCTGGGATTTTTTTGCCTTCCTCTGGATCAACTGTGGGTGAAGGATTGTATATGGGATTGTATGGTTTTATATAATTTTTCTGTTTTATTTATTAATTTTTTTGGTTGAACTAGATGGACTTCTGTCTTTTTTCAACCTGACTAACTATGTAACTATGTTACTATGTAACCAGTGTCGCCTCATTAGTGCCCATCAGTGCAGCCTATCAATGCCCATCAGTGCCACCTCAACAGTGCCCATCAGTGCAGCTTTTCCAGCTCACATCAGTGAAGGAGAAAAATTACCTGTTTGAAAAATGTTATAATAAGCAATGAAAACATTTATTTTTTCATAATTTTCAGTCTTTTTCATGCATTTAGCAAAAAAGAAAACCCCAGTGATGAATAAATACCACCAAAAGAAAGCTTTATTTGTGTGAAAAAACATTTATAAGAATTTCATTTGGGTACAGCGTTGCATGACCATGCAATTTTCATTCAAAGTGTGACAGTGCCGAAAGCTGAAAATTGGCCTGAGTAATAAGGGGTAAAAATATCCAGAAGGCAAGTGGTTAAGTGAAAAACACCTTCAGACAACGTCAATATTTTAAAGCATTGCAGATAACAGGTTCAACAACAAAACTGCTTTGTGAGCCTGTTTCTGACACTGATGAGCACTGGTGTGACACAGTGTTGCGGGACTGGTACTGCACTTCTGCACTTATTCAGAGACTGTGGTTGGACCATTGAGGGAATATTGAGCATGTGCACAGGACTGTGCACCGGAGTGCACAGACCCAGGGAGCTGCAGAGAGAGGACATCTTGTTATTTGTTCTTCTGGGTATGTCACTCAAATTAATATCCTTTCCTTTAGTCTTGGTTTGTCAGAGGATCGTTATCAACAGGAACCGGGGCATTCAATAATCCAGGAGCTCATTCAGGGATAGCACCACAGTAATATAAATTTAAATGCAGCTAGTGGGCAATTCTAAATCTGTCCTGATATCAAACTCTTGTTATTGTAAAACCTCCGGAAGATTTACTCCCCTTCATGACCAGGCCATTTTTTGCGATACGGCACTGCGTTACTTTAACCAAAAATCGCGCGGTCGTGTGATGCTGTATCCAAAAAAAATTTATGTCCTTTTTCCCACAAATAAAGCTTACTTTTGGTGGTATTTGATCACCTCTGTGTTTGTTTTATTTTTTGCGCTATAAACAAAAAAAGGCAGACAATTTTGAAAAATATATATATATTATAATAATATATATATATATATATATTACTTTCTGCTATAAAACACATCCAATAAAAAATTTTAAATCTAGATTATTCATAAATTTAGGCCAACATGTATTCTGCTACATATTTTTGGTAAAAAAAAATCCCCATAAGCGTCTGGGTTACACAAATGTTATAGCATCTACAAACGATGGGATATATTTATGGTATTTGTATCTATTTATTTTTTATACTAGTAATGTCGGTGCTCAGCGACTTATAGTGGGACTGCAATATTGCGGCGGACAATCTGACACTTTGCAGGGACCAGTTGCACCAATACAGTGATCATTGCTAAAAATATGCACTGACACTGTACTAATGACACTGGCTGGGAACGGGTTAAACATTGAGGGCACTCAAAGGGTTAACTGTGTGCCTTGCCAGTATATATGTGTACTGTATGTGCTGCTTTTACCAGGGGAAGTAATGAGTTTTAGCCCTGCTTTGCAGGAACACAGAATCCATCCCTTCCCCCTTGTCAGAACGGCGATCTGCCTTGTTTACATAGGCAGATCCCCATTCTGTGTTTATTACCAATGATCAGTGGGTGCCGTAGGGCATCGTGTGCCCGTCACCCGCAGATCAGCTCCTGCTGTGAATATTCACAGCATAAATGGCCTGCAGACAGCACGTGCGTGCCCCTGCAGGCAGAAGTGCAGAATCACGTATATACAGTATACTGTACGTGATTCTGCCCAGAAGAAACGCCCTGTAGCAGTAAAACTGCTATGGGGTGGATGGGAAGTGGATAATTTGCAGCACACAGACTGTAGAATGTAAAGGCAGCAGTAGGAGCCAATGTGATAAAAATTATAACTTATTAGTATCCCAGTGCTCCTTTGCTGCTCAATCAAAGATTGGGGGAGAGAGGTTTGCATCAAGCACAGTTATGGTTCATTCACACTTATAGTTGAGGGATGATAAAACCCCTTGGTTGAGCCATGTTTTTATTGTGCCCCTACCTGCACCCCCTTTAGCTTCCAGTGGCCAGGGGTGTACACATACTGCGGCTGCAATGCTTTACTTCGTTGCTTTAGACGTGTGTAGCACCTGCTGAGGGTGACCCGTTCAAGTTTAGGCGTATAAATGCGGGGTTCAAGGGGTTAAAGCAGGTGGTGAGAAGGTGATACAGCACCTCCTGATTGTCTATAAAATGCTCTCTGAAGAGCAATCTGAATGCAAATCGCTCTTCAGAGAACAAAACAAATGTGAACCAGCTCTTAATTATTGATTTGTTTTTTTTTTAAACTTTGTAAGTAAGTCCATGCTATGGAATTCTCATGGCCACAAACTATGTTTATTTTTTTAGCACATAAAATAATATTTTTCTCACAGTTTAACTTATTAAAGAGGGACTATTGAAATCATTAATTGTAATCTTTTAACGTTTAGTGGTTTCCAAAAATTTGCACAACTTTAATACATTACGCAGCTAGGCAACTGGAATTTTCTTAAGGAGGTCAGAACAGCAAGCCTCCGTATTTCTCTCTGTATGTGTTTTCTTTAAAATTCAGATTTTTTTGCAATATTTAAGCAAAACTATCCCAATTCTTCAACTGGTCCTGTTTATTTATACATTCTGCTTTGCCTAGCCAATCATATGGTCATTATTAATTCTGTGTTGTTAACAAGTACTAGCAACTGTCTGGTATCCAAGGACAGATACAAAAGATTGCTTTGCCAAATTTCAAGGCAAACTTGTCTCCCTACAAGGAGAGCTTCCTGTAGAGAAGGCTAAATAACATCACATTACCGAATCTCCTAAGGTTTCAGCTTAGCAACTGCTTTGTCTTTGAAAAAATAATTTGAACCGTACCCCCCTGATGAATTATGTAAGAGGTATACAAGGACAAAACAGCTCTTTTTTGTCATTTATAAAGTGTTATGTAAGCAGACCATATAGTGCTAATTATTGTAAACATAAGGTTCTTCCCACTTTGGAATACTTAATTAATAAAGGGAAGCAATTAACCCTTTCTAAGTGACTCATTAGTGCAGATCAGTTTATTTTAATCTCAATGTTTATTTAAATTAGAAAGTTTTTATCATTTTGTCTTGAAACTTTAGAAAAGTGATACAAAAAGAACTACATTAAAAAAACAGCTTATGTGTTCTTTAACCGCTTGAGGACCGCCCCACGTACATTTACTGTGGCAGGGCGCCCAAAACCACGTGCCTGTACGTGATTTTGTGCACGCGGTTTCGGGGTTTGGACAGAGCGGGAGCCAATCAGCGGGTTCGGTGGCCACCCGCCGATCGTCTAGTGGAGACATAGATCAGCAGTGTGCCAATGTAAACAAGGCACATCGCTGCTCTGTCAGTAAGGGAAAGCGACGTCTAGTGTTTCAGCTAAGCTGAAACACAATCTCGGCTTTCCTGCCGTGTGACACTCCCCAATTCAGTTAGAAAGCACCTCCCAGGGAACACAGTTAACCCCTTGACCACCCCTAGTGTTAACCTCTTCTCTGCCGGTGCCATTTATACAGGGATCAGTGCATTTCTTTAGCACTGATCCCTGTATTGGTGTCACTGGTCCCCAAAAAGTGTCAATTGGAGTCAGCTTTGTCTGCCACAATGTCGCAGTCCCGCTAAAAACTTAGATCATCTCCATTACTAGTAAAAAAATATAATAATATAAAAAATGCCATAAATCTATCCCCTATATTGTAGATGTGATAACTTTTGCGTAAACCAATCAATATATGCTTATTGTGATTTTTTTTTAACAAAAATATGTAAACAAATATATATTGGCAAGATTTATGAATAAATTTTTTTATATATATTTTTTTGGATATGTATTATAGCTGAAAGTAAAAAATATTGTTGTTTTTTTTCAAAGTTGTCACTTTTTTTGTTTATAATGCAAAAAAATAAAAATCGCAGAGGTGATCAAATACCACCAAAAGAAAGCTCTATTTGTGGGGAAAAAATAACATCAATTTTATTTGGGTACAATGTCGTACAACAGCGCAATTCACAGTTAAAATGACGCAGTGCCATATCGCAAAAAATGGCCTGGTCAGGAAGTGGGTTAAAACCTTCCAGGGCTGAAGTAGTTAAAGAGTCACTCTACAACTGCTGCAAAAAAAAAACAGTCCCCTCTGAGAGATCAATGTACAATGCAAGGATTTTAACAAACATTGTAGCTACCTGTTTCTGTTCTTAAGAAAAAGCTGTATGTTCTACCATATCTACCTTGTAAGTCTGTTTCTTGAATGGGAGTGTCTGTGTTCATTCTAATCAGCTGATGCACTTCCAGTGTTCTAATGTTTTAATAAGGAAAGTTGCAGTGTTTGCATACTTTTAGGAGTGGCCCTTATGCTGGCCATATATGAGTGATTTTTATTTTTGTTCAACCAGTGGGTTGAACAAAAGAAATTGACTCAATTCTCCCTTCCACACACATGTCCATCTTAATTACAAATAATCTGACAGAGGGCAGATTTCCCTGCCCTCGGAATACACATATCAGCACCACCGGTTATAGCTGGTGGCGCTGATCGAGAGGAAACTTTTCAACAGGCTGGTTGTACACAAGTCGATTGATAGAGGAGGGCTCCATGCCCTAGGGCTAGGACGTGAATCCCCTCCTCTTGAACCACACCAGGCCACCTACCATCAACTTGGGGGGTCCCCCTTAACAAAATACCCTTTTTCCCATGTTGATGAGGACAAATACCTCATTATCACAACCCTTGCCCTGTGGTTGTGGGGCTCTGTGGGTGAGTGGCTTAAAAGAGTCTGGAAGGCCACCTTTAATAATAATGAGGATCCTAGATACCACGCCCATAAGTGAATGAGTATGGGGTATATAGTATTCCTATTCATTAAAAAAAAGAGATATCACCTAGAAATAAAAGCGCTCACAATCCTTTATTAAAACATTTAAATACCAAAAAGTCCTCACCAATCAGGATGCCCAATCCACCACATACAAAGCCAAATGACAGCACCTTGTTGTCATTATTGCCCAAATACAGCCATGCCCATATTTGGACAATGTTATTACCCAAACGTGCATATTTAGGCAATGATGTAGTGCTCCATTCCCCGCCCATTTGCTTACATAGCCAGGGAATCCCGGCCCAACCATGTAAGTGAATGGGCCGAGTGACATCTGTGGTTGGAAAAAATGCAGCAGGTACAAGCAGCCACTGCTTCCTTAGCAACCATTGACAGCCGGGATAATACTGATATCACTGCCCAAGTATAGCCATGTGGCCATATTTGTAACCCACTCCATTATCTGGCTATTTGAATACATGGCCAGGGATTCCCAGCCATGTAAGTGGAAGGGCCAGGTGATATCAGTGGTTGGTAAGGATGCAGTTAATGCAAGCAGCGACTGCTTCCTTAGCAACCATTGATAGCCAGGATAATACTGATATCACTGCCCAAGTATAGCCATGTGGCCATATTTGTAACCCACTCCATTATCCAGCTATTTCTATACATGGCCAGGGATTCCCAGCCATGTAAGTGGAAGGCCCAGGTGATATCAGTGGTTGGCAAGGATGCAGCTAATGCAAGCAGACACTGCTTTGTTAGCAACCATTATGAACAGCTGGAAGCTGTCCTGTCCATCGACACTGAATGCACCAAACATAATTACCAGCATGCAGGAGGGAGTTAATTTATCCTGGAACTTGTCAGTCACTGAGCAATACATAGAAGATCAGAGGGAAAAAGGTTTTATGGCAAATTAAATTATTTTATGCCAAAAAAACCTCTACCAGCTAAAGCTATACTTTAAGGGCTTAGTTCACCTTTTTTATACTAAATTCCATTTTACCTATGTAGCAATATATCACTAACCACTTGACTTCTGGAAAGTTTTACCCCCTGCATGACTAGGCCATTTTTTACTATTCAGCACTGTGCTACTTTAACTGGCAATTGCGTGGTGCTATGGGGCACTTGTGCAGGCTGGATCCCTAGCCTCACTGTGTGCTTTTGCTCTACTGGGGTCCCCCACTGGCGCTTCTGGCTCCTCCTGCCTTCAGAGTGGCCCCACAGCAAGCCGCAAAGTATAGTAAAGAGTGGCCCTATAGCAAGGTAAAAAAAACTTCTGCCTTTAGAATTACCCACTTTCTTCTTCTGCCCTGGACTACATGTCCCACAAGACATTGCTCCCCACACATTCACTAGCTCTCGGCACTTACTTGGATGCTGTACTGAGCTGCATGTGTGCTGCACTGTGTATACTGACATGTATGAATGGTGTACTGAGCTGTGTGTGTGCTGCGCTGTATTTTCTGATATATAAACAAATAATGCATTCTGTATGCAGGCCAACTATTTGACTGACCAACTAATCCATTATGAAAATAGTTAACAACTATTTTCATAATCGATTATAATCAATTGTGCTGATTAGTTGTTTTAGCCTTATGGCCAATCACAGCACAGATCAGCAAGTATGTAATCCGGGAACATAAGCCGTGAAGTACCCGTACATCACTTAGCCTGGAGCCACTGCCCACCCGCAGTAAATATACTGTAGGCAGGTGGCAAGTGCTTAATGTACCTCTGTTGCAGAAAATAAAAATCTTTCTCTATGTTCGAGTATTCTAGGACAGGCGTTACCTTGTTCTCTAGTGTCTCATATAGAAAACTCTTCCATTACTTCCTGGTATTCGTCCTGGTTATTTGGGATGTGAAATCCGTTAGAAGGAAGTACTTCAACAGGTGACTTCATTATTACACATCCTGCACCTGCCCTCCCCCTGCAGAAGATTGCTACCACCCACCTCTGTACTCATGTGCAATCAATGTCAGTGAGCTCCATTCTCCTTGAATACACAGCCAGTGTCTTCCTCTGCTGATCATTTTGTACCATACTTTTTTCTTGCATAGATTGATCATTTGGCAGAGTGTGCAGGAGCTTAGTGATCACATAGCAGCCTGTGTGGAGCAAAGCTGTAGCACTGAAAGCATACAAGTGTGTCCTTGGAAGTCTGTAAGGCTCATCATACACCATACAATCTGTTTGTACAATTTCCTTTAGATCTACCATCAACTATTTAGTGGAAGGGCCTGCCTGATTACACACAGAGTGATTTTATAGGTAGGTGTGTCCTCCTCCCATAAAGTTTTGGTAAATCTAAAGGATATTGTACAGAGATTGTATAATTAGATTGTATAGTGTATGGCCACCTTTATACACCTAAAATTAACTGGTCATGTTATCGGTGCCCTTAATTGTTAACGGTATCCCAATTGCAGAATCCATAGCTCCCAACTGTCCCTGATTTCGAGGGACTGTCCCTGATTTGGAACAAAGTTCCTCTGTCCCTCTTTCATCCTCATTTGTCCCTCATTTCGGTCTGATCTATATAGTTGTATATAAAATTAAATTTTTATCTTTCAAAAAGTGTTTTGCAGTGCTAAACCTTTTATCCAATTTCTAAATTGCTGCATTTGTAAATGTCAAAAACCAGTATAAAGGAATGGTAGTGGTAAAAAAAAAAAAGCAATTGTGGGTTTAACTAATGATTATTTTGTATAATTCTCTTTTAACCACTTCAATACTGGGCACTTAAACCCCCTTCCTTCCCGGCCAATTTTCAGCTTTCAGCGCTGTTGCAGTTTGAATGACAATTGCGCGTTCATGCGACACTGTACCCAAATTAAATTTTTATAATTTTTTTCACACACATAGAGCTTTCTTTTGGTGGTATTTACTCACCCCTGGGTTTTTTATTTTTTGCGCTATAAATTAAAAAAGACTGAAAATTTTCAAAAACAATGCATTTTTCTTTGTTTCTGTTATATAAATTTTGCAAATAAGTAATTTCTCTTCATGAATTTTGACCAAAAATGATACTGCTACATTTCTTTGGTAAAAATAACCCAAATTGGAGTTTATTTGACAGGCAGATGTAACGGGGTGTTTTGTGTATGGTGACAGATGTGACGGGGACATACAGCTTTTTTGGGGACTGTGACATATGTGACGGGGACATACAGATGTTTTGGGGACTGTGACAGATGTGACGGGGACATACAGATGTTTTGGGGACTGTGACAGATGTTTTGTGTATGGTGACAGATGTGACGGGGGACATACAGATGTTTTGGGGACTGTTTTATGGAGACACTTATGTGTATGGGGACAGGGATATCAGTGTGCTTGGTGCACTGTGTGAGGGGCGATCTGTGAGAGCTTTCTGGATGAAATCATCATCATGCAGAGAGCTGTCACATAGCTGCAGCTTCCCTCCTCCCCCCCCCCCCCCCGCACTGAGCTCTCACTGAGCTTGGCGGGGGGGAGAACTGTCACAGAGACGTTTGTGATTGGGCACAGCCGTCACATGATCGGGAGGGCCAATCACAGCGCCCATATCCCCATCTCTGCTCAGCTGGATCCTGTGATCATAATGATCACAGGATCCAGCCGCAGCACGCCACGTGGCAGCGCTGCGAGCTCCCATTTTACAGGACGTATAGCACGTCCTGTCAGAACAGGGAAGCTCCCACCCGGCCGTATATATACAGTGGCCGGGTGGGAGGGGGTTAAGGGAGGGTGGCAGGGGGTGTGTCCTCTGCCTACATACTTTTTCTAATAGGTGCCCCTCGTTCCCTTTTAAAAAAGTTGGGAGGTATGAGAACCAACTGCACCTTTTGCCGTGTACAAAAATATGCAACAAACTCAGCAAAATGCACAGTACAAAATGTGCAAACTGCAACACAACAAAATGCCCCATACGCTACATCCAGCATTTGTTGCACATAGGGCAGCCCATTGTAATCAATGGGCTGCCCTATGTTTGTCACAGGAAAAACATGCCAAAAACTGTGCGCATCCACTACTCTAGACATGGGGCCTGGAAGTGAAATTGGTGTGTTTATACAAGAACAATGGCAGATGAATGTCTCCGTCCACTCCTTCACATGTACTTGTATAAAGCTGGCTATACACTATGCAATCTCTGTACAATTTCCTTTAGAATTACCAAAACTATGGAATAGTAGGACCCACCTGAACGACCCATTCAGTTTGACCCATTCAAACCCATTCAACAGCCAGGCCCTTGCACTATATATCTGATGGTAGATCTAAAGGAGATTGTACAATCAGATTGTACAATGTATGTTCACCTCAAAGGAAGAATTAGGAAAGTGAGTGTAATTAAAACAATATATGGTATAGTAATAAGTCCAAGGAAGTAAAACACATCCTATTCTATGATGCAGTAAGGCAGTGCATGATGGGATATGAAGTTTCCTGGAATATCACATGATGATACGATACAGGAAGTGACGGGCTCAGAATGCATTTTTTTTTTTCACGCTCGGATGGCTACAGGTGGAAGAGAGGAAGCAGCAGCAGCAGCGCAGGAACAGCAAAGGATAGTCAGCAGCCTAGCAAAGGGTCAGGGCCACCGGAAGACAGGAGAAACAGAGAACAAGCCAAAGATCGGGGTATCAGGCAGGCAGGGATAAACAGAACAAGCTGAAGATCAGGGTAACAGACAGGCAGGGATAATCAGAACAAGCCAAAGATCAGTAACCGGAAATAGACACAAAGCATTCGACAAGAACAACCACACATGAAGCCAAACACACACAACATTGATCGGCATTGCAGACTTGCACTGCCCGGGTGTTATATAATGTTCCTAATTAGGGCCTGGGGTGGAGCTCAGCTGAGGAGGGCTACTAAAGCACACAGGTGAGGGAGGCACGGTCTCTAACTGGACACATGGAGCAAGGTAGGCTACAGACAAGACATAAATGTTACTGTGATTTCATGACAGTACCCCTCTTACGAGGCCTCCCCCACTTGGGTTCAAGCTTGGAGGGAAACCTCAAATTAAACCTTTTCACAAGATGAGGCGCAAATACCTCAGATGCAGGAATCCACAACCTCTCCTCAGGACCAAACCCTCTACAATGCACGAGGTACTGAAGGATGCCTTTACAGAGGTGAGAATCCAGAATTTGACTAACCTCGTACTCCTGATTATCCTCAGAGACCAGAGCCACGGTAGGGAAAGGACGAGAGAACTTATTGAGGACTAAGGGCTTCAGAAGGGAAACATGGACGGAGTTAGATATCCTAAGGATTTTGGGGATATGAAGTTTAAAGCAAACCGGATTAAATTATAGAATACGGACCAATGAATCTTGGTGAAAATTTAAAAGAAGGAACCCGGAGTTTGATGTTCCTGGTGGAAAGCCAGACCTTGTCTCCAATCTGTAGAGAAGGTGATTTACGCCTGCGACAGTTGGCAAAACCCTTAAACTTATCAGCCGCTGCCCAGAGGGAATCATGAACCTCTGCCCCAAATGGTATTGAATGATTACTGAACAGTAGCCAAAGCTGGAATTTCCGGAGAACAGGTCATAGGAAGAGGAAGCTGAGGGTGTCTTCCATAAACTGTGAAAAAGGGGGTCTTCTGAGAACTGGTGTTAACATGAAAATTGTGAGAGAATTCTACTCACGGGAGTAAAGAGGACCAGTCATCATGATGAGCGGAGACTGAGGTGCGGAGGAAGACCTCTAACTCTTGATTAACCCTCTCAGTCTGTCCAATGGATTGAGGGTGGTAAGAAGAAAAATCCAAGACAATATTGATGGACTTGCAAAAAGCTCTCCAGAAGCGGGATGTAAATTGTACCCCCCTGTCCGAAACAATATGGGAAGGAACCCCATGGAGGCGCAGGATTTCTCAAACAATGATGGATCCAAAGCAGGAGCAGAAGGGAGACCAGGAAGAGGAACAAAATGAGCCACCTTGGAGAACCAATCAATTACCACCCAAATGACTGTATTCTTTTCAGACGGCAGAAGATTGGTGATGAAATCCATAGGAATATGAGTCCAGGGCTCCTTCGGAATGGGCAAGGGCATGAGCAGACGGCAGGAGCTTGTGTGGAGGACTTAGACTGGGCACAAACATGGCACCCCTTCATGTAGCCTTTGACATCTGAACGGAGAGTAGGCCACCAGTAGTGGCAACTGATGAGCTGAAGGGATTGGAGGAACCCAGCATGACCCGACACCTTGGAATCATGTATCCAATGAAGGATCTTAGGTCTTAGTTCAGTGAGGAAGGTCTTGATAGGAGGAATTTTAAACTCCAGAGTGGTGGAATAGGCAAGAATACACCTGGTTGGAATGATCGGCTCAGGTTCAGAGACAGGCTCCTCGAGCGTGTCAAATGACCTAGGGAGTACATCAGCCCGACTGTTGCAGGAACCAGGTTTGTACATGATCGTAAAATTGAAATGGGAAAAGAACAGACTCCACCTGGCGTGTCTGGGATTCAGTCGTTTAGCATTCTGCAAGTACTGTAAATGTTTATGTCAGTGAAGATCGTTATGGAGGGAGGGGAGCCCCCCAAGACATGACACCATTCCTCTAGCGCCAATTTAATAGCAAGAAGCTCCCGATCGCCAATAGCGTAATTTTTCTCTGCCTGAGAATTTTTTGGAGAAAAACGCACATGGCTGTCGTTTATTTGCTCCTATTCCAGTAGAGGAAGCGTCCACTTCAATAAAAAGGGGGCCCCCAAGATTAGGTATCCTCAAGAGAGGACCAGAAACAAAGGCTTGTTCCAGATCATGGAACGCAACAACAGCTTCAGGAGGCCATTCCTTGGCAATAGCACCTTTCTTAGTCAAGACAATAATAGGCGCAGCAATAGAAGAGTAGTTCTTAATAAATTGCCTATAATAAGTGGAGAACCCAAGAAATCGCTGTGTAACCTTGAGGCTGGCAGGAAGAGGCCAGTTGGTAATGGCTGAGACCTTTTCGGGATCCATACGAAGACCCAAACTGGAGTCAAAGCATCCCAGATACAGGACCTCAGAACATTCAAAAGAACATTTCTCTAGCTTGGCATACAGGTCATTTTCCCTAAGGCGCTGGAGTACAACCCGGACATGGTTTCTGTGGACAAGCAGATTTTCTGAAAAGATTAGAATGTCATCCAGATAGATGACCACAAATTGATACAGCAAATCCCTGACGACCTCATTGACTACGTTTTGAAATACAGCTGGGCCGTTACACAGCCTAAAGGGCATAACCAGGTATTCATAATGCCCATCTCTCGTGTTAAATGTGGTTTCCATTCATCACCTTCCCTTATCCGAATCAGATTATAGGCACCCCTGAGATCCAACTTGGTAAAGATGGAGGCGCCTTTCAATCAGGTGAGGGAGGCACAGCCTCTAACTGGACATATGCGGCGAGCTAGGCAACAGACAAGACATGAATGTTATTGTGGTTTCATGACAATTGTATCTAAAGCCAAGACATTGATTTTATTTTTGTGGATATAGTAGAACAAGACTAAAACTCCTGTAAAGTGTTTTTGGATTTGTTCCCTTTTTTTTCTGTCTGTGTTGTATTGAGATTAGAATTTCTTTTAAATTCATGTTTAGGAAACACTGCAGGAAGTAAAAGGGGAAATCCTTTCTCAGACCGCTGCCACTGAAACCGGTGTCTTCATTAAACGTTCTCCTTCATCCTCTGTTCTAGTAACAACTGTAACATTTTGGATTTTGCCAGTGGCAGCTGGTACTCAATATTTTGGGGGGCGACAAAAAACCTCCCCTCTCAGTCACAGTGCTGTCGTTGCAGGTGATGGACAGGAAGGCGGTCTTATCTTAGGAGATGAGGAGGGGTAGGGCTGCTGCTCCTCATTGCAGCCAAGGGAAGAGCAGGGGCTTCTCCCCCCGGCCCCACAGGAAGTGTGTCCTGAGACACGATTGGCTGGGGAGTCCTAAGATTCCCTGGCCAATCGGATCTCAGGACCTGCTTCCTGTGCGGCCCAGAGGAGAATCAGGAAGACAATAGTGAATAATAATAAGCTATTGTCACACAACTGGGTGGGCTCAGGCTCTTCTCCCTGAGACCATCCTTTTTTGAAGCCAATTAGAGCCCAGGCTCTAATCATGTGCTTCCAAAAAAAAAACACCATTGAAATCCATGCGTCCCGCTCCCTGCATGTGGATTAGGGGCCAGCGCATGGATTAGGGGGCGCCACCCCTGCTCCCTGCATGGACGGACCGCCACTGGATTTTGCATAACTTTGTGTACTAGTAACAAGAGTCACTAGGGCAAATAAAGAGGGTGATTTTCCACAGTAAGGTCACAGATGGCTATAAAATAAAAACAATGACACACAATAAACAGCAGTAATAAGCGACAGGCAGAAAAGGGAACAATTGAAATCACTAAACAACTACAAATCCCCTAATAACCAAGCTTTATACCATACCATTAGATCAGCAAAATGAAAAAAGGAAAATATTTTTGGAATGGAATGGTATATTGTTGACTAGTGATATGGGTTGTAATGTCTTGCGTGTGCTATAACAGGGTAAATTTCTACTTTTTTTAGTCTTTTTTGTTATTTTTCTTTTATATTCAAAGTTTGTATTATATAATAAGACCATTGTTTTTTACTTTCCTAGTTTAGCGGTGCAGCATATAATTCATGGTTAAGGGAATTAAGATTTTTTAGTAATAAAAGAACTAACAGGATAAGGTTTTAAAGCAGTATAAAACCCAAGAGCTTACCAATTCTTTGATGTGATGACTGCAATAGTTTTCTTTTTTGGGCATTCTTTGCTTTTTGTCACATGGTGATCTAGCCAGTAGGGCTGCCCATAGACGGAAGGGTTTTCTTTCCTACAACCACCAGTTGCAGGAAAGAAAATTGCTCATTTCCCCCACCAACACAGTCAGTGTTAATGGGGGAATCCCTCCTGTGGAGCCATTCTGTTCTCTCAGCGGGGAAATGGGGGAAGCCGTGATTATTGCTAGTGGCTATAAAAAATAAAATGTAATAAAAGTAAAATGCTCTATGAGACAGTTTTCCAAGTGCTTCTTTAATGGAAGATTTCACTTTTACTCATGTTCTGATGTTGATGACGTCCCAAGGGGGCAGGGTCACATGATGGCATTGGGTGGCCTTGCCAATTAGTTTTCTAAGAACTGTCAGACGGAGCCTTTGTTGGGTGTGGAGCTCTTTTTTTTTCTTTTAGGTTAGCAGCCGGCGTTCATCGTGACTGACGTTGGATCTATTTTGGGAGACATTTTTTTTTTATTTTTTGCAAGTTTTTTTTTTTTTTGCAATTTTTTTTTATTTTGGCGTGGGGTGCCCCTTATAATCCATACCAGACCTAGGGGCCTGGTATGGATTGGGGAGGGGCCCCTATGCAGCTCAAAATTGCACTGATATGGACACAGAGACAATGTCAGTGTGATTTACATTACAGTCTATGATAAATAAAACGCACTGAAGTTGGGATAAAGTAATACATGAACTACTTTTCAAAATGCTGAACTGAGGCCTAGCTGTGTGCGTAGAAGCCATTTTGTTATGTCCCAAGCTCACCGCAGTCATGTTGGTATATGGAGGACAGGTCACGGTGACCTTGCCCCCCCACCCTTTTTTCCCTTTCAGTTATCCAATGCACAAACTGGTGACTGAGGCCAGACATCCCTTTATCAGCTTCCCAATACACATGTCTGAGCCCATAAAGCTGTCGGCCTAGAGCTTCAGTGACTAGAAAGTTAACAGACACCTGTCGTAAAAAGCTCAATCCACATAAGATGCAGACAGTTTAGCAGTGTAAGCCTGAAATGTCTGCATGTGTTATAACTTCCAAAATAACAGCACAGGCATAATATGGACATATATATAGTTTCCTCTGTTAATTTGTAATGTTTCAAGTCTAGACACCCCTATGTCAGAACATATGGGGAACCACTGGTAACATTTCTTCCTCCTAGATAAATTTGACATTGGAAACCTGTCATGTTTAGATTTGTTGAAATGTAACTTTCATGCTGAACCATAATATTGATGTTAGCAGTCTGTAAACAGTAGAAATGGAGCAATATGAATATGTATCACAAACTATATCTGGGACATGGTCATGAAATGGTGACCTCCCAGTGACCAACCCTCCAACGCCAATTGTCAACACTCCTTGGTTCCCAAAGAAAAGAGACATGCCAAGGACAGTTCTCAGTTCTCCGTTTACCATCAAACCACGAACATCTGACAAGTTGAGAACCAGTTCGACTCATCGACCAAGCTCTGTTCAACTCAAAGACATTAATTGCAAGTATCTTTGCTCCTTAAATTCTACTTTATCTCTTTGTTGCTATATTATGTCTTTATTGCTTATTCTGAAAAGTGTTAATCTTGTCCCTAAAGCTCTTAATGCATACTATAAATGAACCTAGCTCTTGAAGTGCTACTGTTTAGAATAAGTCATCTGACTATACCTGTCTGTGGTGACAGTGTGTGTTACAGGCAATTATTCTAAAAATCATAATTGGTATTGCTAATTGGTGGGAGTCCTGACCCTTGCGTAAGTAAATCAAAGGTCAGTGGTGGCAGTGAAAGGGTTAATTGCCTAAATTAGTCCAGTAACAACCGCTTTCAGGCTGCTAGCACCTAGATTGTGCTCTCGCAAGCTGGAAAAGCGTTGTGCTGGATGCAGCTGAGAGGGACATTGTTTCGTTAGTGACAGCATGGTGTGATATTGGCCGGTCCTTTGTCACGAGTTAGTGAAGAGGGCAGGGATCTGATACCCTCATTCATCACACGCACTTCAAATCGCACCTATTAAGGCAGAGCCATAGAAATACATTAGGTGCGACTGCAGGTGGGATTTGGAAATCGCATGTCACACCAGTGTGAATGGGGGCTTAGTCCCAATGACAATGGTTAAAGAAAAAAATAAACAAGATCCTGTAACCCTGCATAAAACTGTGACACTGCTGTGAAACAGAGTAATGGTTGATTGGAGAGCCTGGCCCAGAGCAGCTATTCATCACTGGACAAAGTGAAAACAACCAAACACAACAAGCTGAGTACAGCGCTCTGAAGGCTGGACTGCAATGTAGTGAACATAAAAAACATGACTTGTATGGCAATAATTAGCCAATTGTTTATTCAGGAGATTGCCAGAAATTAATAATCTTCATTGATGAAATTGATCTTGATTGATAAAATGTGATAAAAAAATGTGATATAAAAAAAATATCCCATATACTATATTATATCACATTTCATCAATCAAGATTATTAATTTCTGGCAATCTCCTGAATAAACAGTTGACTAATTATTGCCAATGCCATGGTTTTTTATGTTCACTACATTGGAGTCCAGCCTTCCAGCCGTCCTATACTCAGTTTGTTGTGTTCCAATGACAATGATTACATGAACAAAGAACACCTCTAACCACCCCTCAAAATCTAAAAAAACGTTTTGTCCCAGTTCACAGTTTAGCTGTTAGTGATAATTTGATGACTATTTTCATTTTTGTTTTTACCTAAAGCTGATCAACAAACCTATGCTTACTACTTTAAAGTATTACTATTATAACATTATACATTGATATGTGTGTGTATGTGCATTGTATCGCTAAAAGCCACTTAAAGAATATTTTTTCAAGCTCCACGGTTGAGTTTGAACTGCGAGAGAAATAAACAAATTGGAGCACAAGAGGAATGCACTGAAATTCACTGAACCAGTGCCGGAAGGTTTTCATAAGCCTTTTACTCATCTTGGTCCAGAATCCTTGACCTCTTTGTTTGTTCAGTACAGTACAGCTGCTGTGCCAGATAAGCAAACTAAACAATTGTATCCAGAATTTAAAAGCACTGCAAAGGTAATTTTCAAGAAGAAACAAATAGACTGACACTTGCCAATTCCTTAGGGAAAAAAAACTACCTACGCCTTATATTAATAATAAAAGTCAACTAAATGAGCTGAAAAATGCATTTTAGATGTTAAATTAATTTTTTATGTTATTGTTGTTTAAAACTGAACTCCAGGAAAACAGTAAAATGCACAGTTTAAATACATACATGACAGATTTTTTACCTGTCAGAGGATTTGTTTTTTGCCCATGCAGTTCTGACATTTACACAGCTCTGCCCCCACATCACACCTCTGTCTTGCAGGGGATGGGACCTGATTTTCCGCTCTGCAGCTGGACAGTGAAAGAGGAAGAAGCACACTGAATGACTCTTTCTGTCTCTCTGCTCTCTCATCCTATCGACATGCTCTTTACACTGCATCACTCCTGATTGGCTCCTTGTGCTGCTCCCCCCCCCCTCGCTGAGCTTTGCTGTACAATAGACTGCAAGAGTCTGATATAAACTTCAGTTCAGGCACTTACACTACTTGCATTTTAAAAATGAATTTTTGACGCATAATGTATTCGATATTTGCCTGTAGTCCAGCTTTGAAAAATCCAAATGCTAAGAAAGAAAAACATGTTTTTTACCAATGCTAAAATTAAAATAGCCAAACAAAGTCTACACATCTTTGTATTTGTTGTGGAGTATTAGTAGTGTCTATGTGCTCATTTTTATAATTTTTATAATCAAAATTGTAAAAATGTTTTGAATCACTAAAGATTTTTTTTATGGCTCAGTTGAATTTACTGTATGCATGTCATATAGATTGCAATATTTATGTATGCCATTTGAACTAATAATTTAAAAAAATAAATAAAAATGTAAAAAGAATAATAAAGTAACAAACGCTGATAAAATAACTACATTAGCTAATTGACTTGAAGTGGTTCTAAAGCCTTAAAGCGGTTGTAACAGCAGAAGATTTTTTATCTTAATACATTCTATACATTAAGATAAAAAAAAACCTTCTGTGTGTAGCAGCCCCACTCAGCCCCCCTAATACTTACCTGAGCCCCATCCCATCTCTATATAGCAATGTGAACGAGTGCCTCGGCCATCCAAGACTCTCCCTCCTGATTGGCTGAGGCACAGCAGGGGCACCATTGGTTACTGCTGCTGTCAATCAAATTCAGTTAGCCAATCAGGAATGAGAAGGAGTGGGGCCGAACCACACCTCTGTGTCTGAATGGACACACTGAGCTGTGGCTCAGCTCAGGTGCCCCATAGCAAGCTGCTTGCTGTGGGGGCACTCGACAGGAGGGAGGGGCCAGGAATGCCAGCGAGGGACCTGAGAAGAGGAGGAATCAGGCTGCTCTGTGAAAAATCATTTCACATAGCAGGTACGTATAACATGTCTGTTATTTTTAAAGAAAAAAAAATGAGACTTTAGTATCACTTTAAGGGTTTTCACCTTAATGCATTATATGCAGCTTCCCCCAGACACACCCCCCCCCTTTTTTTCTTACCTGAACCCAATCCAATCCAGCGATGTGCACAAGGGAAGCGCCTCCCGCTGCTGTATCACTCTATATTGGGCACATTGATATCATTGATAGCATTGGCTCCCGCTGCTTTCAATCAAATGCTGTGACATGGGAGAGGGGGCGGGGCCTAATCCCGCTGTCTGTGTCAATGGATCTTGGGAGCAAGTATGCACAGGTGCCCCAATGGAAAATGGCTTTCCATGGGAACACTTGCCAAAAAAAAGGGGCCTGGAGAGCCGGTGGGGGACCCCAGAAGAAGAGGATCAGGGCTGCTCTGTGCAAAAGCATTGCATAGAGCAGGTAAGTATGATATGTTTGTTATTTTAATAAAACAAAATGAAGATTTAATACCACTTTAACCACTTGCCGCCTGCCCACCATCAAATGTCAGAGGAGCTGTGCGGCTCTCATTCTGGGATGGCGTCATATGACGACTCCCCAGAACGGCTGCTCTTGCGCACATGCGAGGGTGCGCAGCATGGCAATCGTGGCCATGACATGTTCCTAGGACTCCGGTTCTTTAACCATGTGATTGCCTGTGTCCAATCACAGCAGGTCACATGTAAATGCAGTAATGCCATTAATCGGCTCCCCTCGCCTCACACTGATAGAGTGCGTGTCGAGGAAAGTCAGTCAGCGGCATCTCATCGTAGGAGAGACCAGGACAGGTAATCAGTGCACTGATCATCAGTGCTTTGATTACAGTAAAGACCCAGCAGTGCCCATCAGTGACACCAATCAGTGCCCATCAGTGACACCAATCAATGGCCATTAGTGATGCCAGTCAGTGCTGCCTTTCTGTGCACATCAGTGCCTGCTTATTAGTGCTGCCCATCAGTGCCTCCCAATAGTGCCGCCCATCAGTGCTGCTTATCAGTGCCCATCAGTGCTGCCTATCAGTGTCCATCAGTGCCCATCGGTGCCACCTAGCAGTGCCCATCAGTGCTCATCAGTGCTGCATCTCAGTGCTACTTATCAGTGCCCATTAGTGTGGCACATTAGTGCCACCTAATCAGTGCCCATAAGTGCCGCCTCATCAGTGCCCATAAATGCCACCTCATCAGTGCCCATTAGGAATGGGCCCGATGTTCGAGTTGAACATAAGTTCAACTCGAACATCGGGCGTTCTCCCATTTGCCGAATTCGATCACCACTAAATGCCCCATAATGCAGTACGAGGCCAGGGGAAATGATACCCACTGATTGGCCAAAGCATACACGTGACCTGCATGCTTTGGCCAATCATGCTCTGCAGAAAAAGCCATGGTTGGCCAAAGGCAGGTTGCTCATGGCTCAGGGGGCCACACCCCGCACTATATAAGGCCACTTACACAGGGCCGTATATAGTGTGTATAACGTGGAGATAGAGAGAGGTTAGGCAGTTTAGTTAGTGGCGTGTAGGCAGTGCAGTATATACATACAGTGTAGATAGAGTATATGCAGTCAGTGCAGGCAGTGTAAGAATATAGTAAACAATAATAAAACTGCGCTACTCAGAGAATAAAAAATAGATAAGGGGATTGCTGCCCGCCACTTAGCCAATTAGTATCCCAAATACTACACAAAAACACATATCAGTGTAAGAATATATATATATATACAGTATATATATATATCATAAACCCTATGATTAACCGATTCACCGCCCGTCGTTAGGGGAATAGATAAAA
>BLSH010056761.1:574752-619369 GCA_018402905.1 Glandirana rugosa | reverse complement strand
GTCCAAGGTGAGTCTTGTCCGGAGCGATACCAACTGGTTTCTTCAACAAACGTGTACTAGTCGCAGTATAGGTCTCCAACAGAAACCCTTTATCTACAGACACAGGACGGTCGTAACGACGTCTCCCTCCAACATCCCCACCCCCCAGTCGGACAGTCACGAGTCTGGTATGCGGTGTGTGACGTAGTTTAACCAGACGTACCGACAACAGGGTCTTCCTTCGGAGAAGATTTCTACTACGTTTTCTTTCGGACGTTTATCTCAACTCGCTTGTGGACCTTCAAGCCCAAGACGACCAGGCAGGCTTGAAGCCCTGTTTCATCCGTGCGATCGTTCGGGTTCCGTCCGGACCCGGACCCGGACTTTGTCCCGAAGTTCGGACGGACCAGCAGAACCCGAACTTCCAGGTGTTCGCTCAACTCTATTTGCAGGCTTTCTTTTGCATCATCTTTAGAAGAGGCTTCCTTCTGGGACAACAGCCATGCAGACCAATTTGATGCAGTGTGTGGCGTATGGTCTGAGCACTGACAGGCTGACCCCCCACCCCTACAACCTCCCTCTGCAGCAATGCTGGCAGGACACAGACATCTATTTCCCAAAGACAACCTCTGGATATGACGCTGATCATGTGCAAACAACTTCTTTGGTCAACCATAGCGAGGCCTGTTCTGAGTGGAACCTGTCCTGTTAAAGCGCTGTATGGTCTTGGCCACCATGCTACAGCTCAGTTTCAGGGTCTTGCCAATCTTCTTATAGCCTAGGCCCTCTTTATGAAAAGCAAAAATTATGTTTTTCAGATCCTTTGCTATGAGGTGCCATGTTGAACTTCCAGTGACCAGTTTGAAAGAGTGAGCGCGATAACACCAAATTTAACACACCTGCTACCCATTCACAACTGAGACCTTGTAACACTAACAAGTCACATGACATCGGGGAGGGAAAATGACTAATTGGGCTCAATTTGGACATTTTAGGGGTGTACTCACTTTTGTTGCCTGTGGTTTAGACATTAATGGCTGTGTGTTGAGTTATTTTGAGAGGACAGCAAATTTACACTGTTATACAAGCTGTACACTCACTACTTTACATTGTAGCAAAGTGTTATTTCTTCAGTGTTGTCACACGAAAAGATATAATAAAATATTTACAAAAATGTGAGGGGCATACTCACTTTTGTGAGATACTGTATATTTTGATAGGTGGGGGTGATTAGGCTCACGTGTAGATGCGTTTTCAGGCGATTCACCACAGTCAGGGTCTCTTTTTAAGGGCATGGCAGGTCATGTTTTTTGAAACACTCAGTAAAGTAAATCCTTCACGGTAAAAATACCAAGCCTCCTGGCTTACTGGTCAGCACTGCTCACGTTCTGACATCGGTCTTGTGACCTTGTAACAGTGTCCCAGGTCTATACACACTTAGTACCCCGGCTAACACTCTCTCTGCTGCTATGGCCCAATGGATATGGCCTCCTGTCTGCTCTCAGACAGACCCGTGCAGACATGCACGCTTCTCCCTTGCAGATCTGGACTCCTCGGGAGGGTGGAGCCCAGAACCATGGTCTAGACTCTCCTATCTGGCCCACACACACCTGGACAATCAAAGTCCTGGCTACTTTCAAAACCTGGTCCCAGGATTGGAGTTTTCCTCCCTCCCAGATCGCTGAGAAATCCCCAAGCTTCAGGTTCCCAACCGGATTTACAAAGCGTGGGAGAAACTGGCAAAATAGACTCTTCCATATCAAAAATAATAGTCCTGGAGCCTGTCTGGTTGAGTTGACCATCCTGGGGGAAAAAACACCATAACAGGGAGCCACCCTGTCACAATATATATATAATATATATATATATATAAGCATTTTGTGAAAAGATCATGTTTCCTTGGTAGACTGCACTATGGTCTTGGTACAGCTAGCAACTCCCCAACAATACAATTTAGCCTTAAAGTAGTAGCTTCCTTTAACTTACTCATTAAGTGTGGTCAACCCAGAGATAGCTCAGCCTTTATGTAGAGTACAGTATGTTAAATTGTTGACATACAGCCTGACGCGTGCACTGAAATTCAGAAAGGATCTGCTATTAAACTAGACCTCAAAAATACAGCTTTGCTATTCAATAGTGAACTTACTGAAATGTTAATTGTGTCCAAACTGTACCCTGAAAAAATATAGTTTTTGCCTGAAAAAAATAGTAATAAAGATATTGACAAACAAGGCGTTTTTGTGATTATTTCTTGCAAATAGGCAAAAAAATACAAAAAAATTTTAAAAATAAAAAACACACTTTTTGACCAGTGTTAGTTAAAAAATAGTGTTGCTGTACAAAGAAGACATACATTTGTAATTTGTCATGTTTACAATTACACTTAAAAATCATGGTTCTGGTACAAAGCATTGCAAAATTATTTGCAAATGAAATAAAGTGCTTATTTTTTCAATGTTGCACTTTTTTTTAATGCGACACCTAAAAAAAGAATAAACAAAAAGAAAAAAGAAAATGTGTGGCTGATTAAATAGAAAAATAGTTGAAGAGAGAAGGAGTACATTTGTGCTGATTAGGGTAAACTAAGGGTTAATATGGTGTTAAATAGTGGCACATTTTATTAAAAATGTAAAAGATTTTTTTTTTTTCCGGTATACTCAATATGACATAATCTGCAGATCAGAAACAGAGTAGATGCAAAAGTAGCAATGTTACTTTTTGTGATTTTATATTTTTACTATGAACGGTATTGATAAACACTGGGTCAGATTACTTTTCTTTTTAAGCAACTCACATCTGTGATTTAATGAGCCACGAATAATCAGGAGTGAGATTAGGGGTGTGACAACAGGGCAGAAGGATCCTATGCCCTATGTACTTAGATTTTTTGAGCATGTGTAGCACACCCAGTGTCCTCAGTTAGTTAAATATTGTAATTGTATCTGAAAATAACAGTATTAAACAGATGATCAGTGCCATAATATTGCAGAATAATGAAGTCAAAATGTTATCAATGAAGCTACTAGGAATATATTTACATAGATTTGTAAAGTCCACTTTAAGGGTTTGGTTTATGGATGAAGTTTATATGAAGGGCCAATTTTAATGTAACTGTCATTAGGGAAACAAAAGCTTCTACAGATGACCTTCCTTTTGAAAATATTCCCTTGGCTGTCTGGCTGGCCTTCTTGCTTCGAAGCTTTAATTGCTGTTTTGAAATGTTTATGCAAATTAAGATCTCAGATTTTCTCTGTCTATTCTGGTCTGCCTACTTGTGTAGGGCTAGTGTCTCAAAATGTATTGAAGCCAAAGGGTTAGCATATAAACATGGAAATGGAATTTACATAAGAGCATCAAAACCAGAAACAATATTTTTACAGGTCAGGTTTTTAAAAAGCCAGTAAGTAAATAATGATGTTTGGGGGTGGGGTGATAAATTTTATTTTTGGTGTGACAACTGTATAATAAGCAATAAAAGCTGTTTATACCAGATTCCTGTGCCAAATAAAGACACACTGATTTTCTGAAGCCAAAAAAGTGAAGTACCAAAAATAACATTTATGTTCACTTTAACATAAAAGCAGGAACCCTGTTATAGGAGTCACCTTTTCTCTATTTACAGAAGCATATGCTTTTTATCTTATCCATCTCATCAAACAGCTAATAGACAGGTCTATGCACACCACAAAACCAGCTAAAACTCCTCTATAAAATTGTTTTATACATCTGAAAGCGTTAAATTATTGCAATACCAGGATTACCAGATCTGATCACCAAGACAAAATCTTCAAAGGGTCCATTGCATCATACTTTGTTTTAGAAGACAAACTGAAAAATACTTGAGACTTAACATTGACAGCCTGAAAAAAACATGGTTTGTTTCACATTCAAGTGATCCTATTAGAGGCAGTTACCTGCAAGAACAACTGGAATCAATTTAAGCCTAACCTATTTATTATAATAATAACACTATGAATGTTGCAGGAAAGCTACTATTTTAAGACATATGAACTATGGTATTGTGTTTAAAGCATGAAAGAATATGGATTAGATTTACATTCAATTTTCTTTAAAATTGCTTATTTATATAGGTACATAACATATTTTTATATTTTAGATTTCATTATAAACAATAAATATATTTGTATAGTTTATATAATATTATATTAACCTTGATTACCCAAGTAGATTTAATTAGATGTATGTTTGATAGCTAACCATTTTTGCATGTCCACGAATGTCTAAGCTGTCCGGGACACTCCTCCTGATTGGCTGAGACACAGCAGCGGCGCCACTTATTGACACACATAATGATTCCAATTACCTTTTACCTATAAGACATGAAATACATATACAAAAAATAAATATAGGGAAACCGAATATGCGGCTAACATAGACAATCCAACATAAGCGCACAATGCATATAAAAGGACAAACTCTGAAGAACTATATATGATACTAAAACAGATACCACAATTAAATATATTTTGTTAAGATAGGGAAACTGAAAGGGGAGGAGGAGAGGTAGGGGGGAAGTGGAGGGGAGGAGAGGGAGAAGGGAAGGAGAAGCAATACCCCCAGTTGAGTGTCACGTTGTTGTTCTTTGCCCCCCTTTTTTCCTTCTCTCCACTAGAACTTGCCAAACAGTTGAATCCTTGAATGATGGTGGGCTGGTCTGACATTTTCTGTAACTCCACCATCATGGACAAACATATCATTTATTAATTTCGATTATAGCTTTTTGGGAGCTGCAATGCAAGGTTTTTGCCTGTCTCTCTTATTGAGGAGTTGTGAGCGTAGCTTCCCGCA
Source organism: Glandirana rugosa (assembly GCA_018402905.1). Taxonomy (NCBI): domain Eukaryota; kingdom Metazoa; phylum Chordata; class Amphibia; order Anura; family Ranidae; genus Glandirana; species Glandirana rugosa. Next base: position 614,581 of record BLSH010056761.1, on the reverse strand, counting down.
AGTTTCTGAGGCTGATCTCCACTTGAGTGGATGAGGATGGCCCATAGTGACTTCTGGATCATTGTACCGTTTTAAACCTCTGGTTATTAAGACTACTGAACTACAATGCTTAGCGGTACATATAACACTTTGTACATAAATAAATACAATGTTGATAGTGTTTAAACTTGCAATCCTAAAACTTTTCAGATCTTTTTTAGAAACAAATTCCCCCGAGGAATACCAAGATGTAAATGGTTGAAACGTGCCGGAGTAGTTATAAGGCTGATTCTGCAATGTAATCCTTTGCGAACTGCATCAACATTGATTTGTTTTGTAAACAATATTGCTTGCACCATTGGATATGTCCTTGTAAAACCAGAGCTCATGTTTTTATCTTAAGAATTACTTTTTGAATGTATTATTGCTTTAATAAAAACATTTTTTGAATAAAACCACAATTCTGAATAATTCTAATTGCTGCCTGAAAACCCCTTGGGGGAACTATCCTAATTAACGTACAGCAGCGGCGCCGTGGCTGTCAATCAAAGTCAGTCAGCCAATCAGGGGAGAGAGAGGACGAGCCGGGTCGGTGCTCTACGTCTGAATGGACACAGGGAGCTGTGACTCTGCTTGGGTGTTCCCATAGGAAGCTGCTGGCTGAGGGGGCACTCCATAGGAGGTAGGGGCCAGGAGCAGCAAAGCAGCAAAGAGGGACCCGAGAAGAGGAGGATCGGGGCTGCTCTGTGCAAAACGAACTGCACAGAGGCGGTAAGTATAAAATGTTTGTTACTTAAAAAAAAAATGAGACTTTACAATTACTTTAAGTGCTTGGAGCTGGGCCACCACTCTGTGCTGTAATTACTATACAAGATCTCCCTGTTAAAATTATTATTGTTGGTCAATAGGTGCAGATGCTTTCCAGTTCCGAGCAAATATTCAGGAAACACTGCTTGACAAAATGCTGAAACCTGTGTGCAGCACAGTATATTAAAGTGACCCTGTCAGCACCCTTTGCATATAAAAGCATACCTATAATAAAAAAAAGGCATTATATTTACCTTTTTGGCACCCTGCCTGTTGAAATGTTGCCACTTCACTGCTCCCTGACTTCTGCATGTATTCCACACTTCTGAGTGTATGATATACCTGATTCCCACCACTGCCCAGTGCCCACAGTGGTTTCTCCTGCCAACTTGTCTATCACTACAGGAGAAGCTACTGTGAGTGGCAGAGAAAACTGGTATTTGACCAAGAGAGCTCACTTACAAAGGCCAAGGTACACTGAAAAAGTGGCGCTTCAAAAAATGGATATCTAGAAACATACGGCAAGTATATTGTCTCTTCTATTACAGGTATGCTTTTATATAAAAGGGACCCCAATGCTGACAGGGTCATTTTAGGGTGTCCATATGCATGCAGATTAAAATCAAAGAAAGGTAATTTTACCTCTGGTCCTGCACTGTATGTTATGACATAATAGAGATAAGACTGGTCGAGCAGCGAAGAGAAGCTGCTTCAGGAAAGGCCTGCAAAATTGAATAATAAGGCATCACCACCTAGACTAAAGACTAAAGAGCAATTAAACCTTGCAGGGAAGGGGGCACTGGAAATATGGTCTTGCTCCTTGTATAAGATGGCATCATTCTGGTAACAAGGCATCATATTCTAATCATTGTGTAGGGACGCTGGAGAGTCCCTACCAAAAATTAGTGCTTGCATCTAGGCTGTAGTCAGCTTGACCTTTGTTTATGTTATTTGGGATCAATAGGTTTCTCCTAAGCCAAAGAGCATTGTTTGCTTCTGCCTTTTCTCCAGTAGGTAAAATGAGAAGATGCAATGTATTGGGTTATGAATATTTATTCTGCCCTGGCCAGTCACCGAGGGGCTTATACCAGTGATGGGGAATAGGATAAATATTTTGAGAGACCTGCTAGAAGGATCCTTTTCTCCCAGAGTGTGCCTAGTAAAGAAGTGAATGTAGCAGGCTAAAGTCCTTTCCTCTAAGGCTACTACATTGGGAGGGTGTAGGTTCAGAGAGATCCTGTCTCTGCTTCCCAGGTCCCATGCTTGAAGGAGAGCCAGAGCCAAGGTAAGGATGTTTCGCCTCATATTTGCCAGTCTGGGCGTAGAATGTCCTAAACTGGTCTGTGACAAAGACCTAAAGAGTCCTAACCTGGCCAGTGGAAGAGGCTAAAGATATTATACGATAGCAGCATGTCTGAATCTAAATAGTTCACTGAGAAGTCTACTAAGTAGAGGGAACTTATCTGCTGTTTTTGGGTATACTGTACCCTTAAACTTCCCTCCCTAAGACAATTTAGCAAATATATTGCAAGAAAAGGACTGAAGATGCTGAATTTTATTATATTCGTTGGTGGGTCAGTGAGTGTTTGGGTGCAGCTACAGGACAGGATAGCATTAGGAATGCTAGTATAGACTATTAAAATCCATTAGCTCTTTAGGGAGTCATTGCTGAACTTGATACTTGTGTAATGGTACCTCACTAATAAAACTGTACTCTAGTTCATAGCATGGGGCCACTAGGGTCCTTGTGAAAGGCATTTGTGAAAGGACACTGGTTTGTAGGACTGGGACACTAGGAGCTTTGTGAAAGAGCACTATTGGTGATATAGTAACCTAAAGTATATGTATAGGTATATTTTGTGTTGGCTGGAGTAAGAGAGTATTAGAAGCCCCCCCCCAACACCTAAGAAAATAGCTATTACTCTTTTTTGAAATTCAGCTTCCATTGACTTCAATAAGATACACATTTGGCACCTGAACTTCTAGTGGAACATCACTGACTCAATGAACACTGACTATTTTTAATCTTTAGGCCCCTCTTACATAGGGCGGATCCGCCGGACGGACTCCGCTAGCTCAACGGGGGATCGCTCCATTGATCCCCGCTGAGCCGGCGGATGACAGGTCCGTCTCCGCTCACTGTGCAGAGACAGACCTGTCAGAGGCCTGCTGTTTTCTATGGGGAGATCAGACAGCCTGTCCATTTTCATCCGATCCCATCCACTGGACAGATGGCGAATGTATCGCCATCTGTCTGTTTTGAGCGGATCTTGTTGGATCGGATAGCAGGCAGGTGACAGTGGACATAAGTCCACTGATATCCGCCTGCCCATAGAAGTTAATGTGTGGCTGTTGTAGAAATTTAGGATGTGTATTATGTATTGTCACAGTGTCTCCCAGTGTTGGTTTACCGGTATTCGCTGTGTACAGCGAATATGGCTTTAACCGATACTGAGGAAAGGCCACATACAATGGATACCTTCCATCAATTGATAATTACACGCTACCCGCCCAATCATCCCGGCCAGCAGGCGCCCTGAGCGATCAACGCTGGAGCAAGCGCTGGTCCGGATCTTTGAGGTGCAATGCACGTTCTGTGGCGCGGGTGTATTACCGTCAATCAGGGGGCCCCTGTCTTCTGTACAGATCGATCTGCTTGGCGGCAGTTTACTTGCGTTATGGAATTAGTATTGCCTTTTATGTAAGCATAATGATCTGTAGGCTTTCTGTGGCATCTGATCAATGTGACAGAAGTCTGCAGCTATATTCCTTTGTGCTGTAATTTACCCTTTAATGGAACAGTAGCATAATTGCTATGTAATATAGTTCAGAGAGCTGTATTTGGTAGTGATTCATTGTAATTGGCAGGTTTGTACATGTGTGGTGGATTTGGCTTGGAATACTTCTATGAAGTTAGCACATGGCTCTCATTGTCAGCTGTTTTCTCATAGAGGCCAGCCAACCCCCCCCCCCATACATGCATGCCTTTCCTATTGTATAGTTTGAATGTAAACTCATGTCATGTGACTGTGCCTTGGAGGCTGATTGGCTGATTGTGAAGCCATCAGTCCCTTTTGTTCTCTCTGTTTGACGAGTATAAATAAACACACCAAGCATGGAATGGGAGGACAATCCCTGCGAGCGGCTATGTGAGATGAAGCAATCTGTGTCTGTGTCTGTCTGCTTCAACACAGGTCGATCAAATGCATTATGCAAAAGAGCTGAAAAGTGCGCTTATTAGCGCAGGCAAAATATAATGCATACAAGGTATTATAATTTCCCTAACAGTGGCCCGCTCAGATCCGCCTGAAAAAACGGACAGACGGATCCAATTGGGCCGATCGTGTGAAAGGGGCCTTATGTGGCTAGCATTAGTAAATAGATAGAAAAGTATATCATATTTACTTGTTTTATACTTTTTGTTTACATTTCTTCAGCTGCATCTTGGTTTCCAGGCCTAGGTAAATGATATCATAAATCTCATACATTCCATGGAGACTTCAGGAGGGGAGGAAGGGTTTTCTCAGCTAAGAACACTCCCCTGACAGCATGTCTGAGTTAAGGGCATATGGATTCAACAAAGTAAATGTTACCTTAAAGATCTGCACTTATTCAAGATGGCCACATCCAGAAATGCTAGGGGTTGTTTTTCAAAGTGATTTCTCAGCAAAATAAAGCATGGAGACGTGGATGGATGTAGGAGTTTGCTTTGAATATAAAAAATGAATTAATGTCCATAAAACAAATATTCTAGATCAGCCATACTTCACAAACTTTCCTCTGTACTCAAACACTCTAAGAGACTGTATAAGTCTTACACTAACAGCCTGAAAATTGTCACAACTTCTTGTCCAGTACTATTCCTTTTTCTTTTTTTCCCTTCCTTTTTTGTACTTTTGATTTTAACCACTATTAATATTATCATTTACATGTTTTGTAAATTACTATTGTCTATCAGCTATACATAGTTAATGTATAAATGTTTTATCACATACAGAACTGTTAAACTACAATATACTATTGACTTATTCACACAAGATGAGTATACATTGATATTGCATATACTGTACGTGAATTTGTACTGTTTTTGTTTCAATAACATCTTTATTGTGAAAAAAATGAAAATTAATTAAATCATGTTTTTGGTTTGTGGTGCTCAGATGCAGTTTAGTTCCACTTTCAGTAATGTTCACCAAACAGAAACCCAGTTATGTTCAGCTCAACCCCACTGTTCTGCAAAGCAGTTCTGTACTATATAGACCACCGAAAATAATGTAATGGTATGCTGTGGCAGTAATGTGAACCTGAGCTTTTACCTGGCAGGGCAAAACAGCAGGTTGAATTGATAACCAGCCACAAGGACATCTAACACTTTACTTTCCTTTGTTCCCGGTTCACTGCTAGGGGTAGGAAGAAAAAGGCCATGGAAAAGCCCCAGAAGGATCCCAGTTGGAGCTTACACAGAGCTGCCCCTGTGTGACAGTACTGGGCTAGTCAACCAGCACTGAAGCTTGATGGGAGTGTGTCACGTGATTCTAGCTTCAACAAATAGGTAATAGGTATTTCTATTTATTTTGAATGGCAAATGAAACAGTGGAGTAGGTGAGTTCTTGCAGGGAGTAGGCCAAGTGTTCTGCTGGGTTTACCCCAAGAATCAGCAGAATTGCAATCACATTCTTTGATCTACAGATTACCTCTACAGGGAGAATTCCCAGTTTGTTAATATTAAATATGGAAAGACAAGCATATAAGAAGGTAAAGGCCGCATCAAAAATGATTTCAGGTAGCTATTACAATATTAACTTTAAATGTGTGTTAAAATGGACTATAGTTTTCCTTTAAACAATATTTGTTACCAAATTATGCATGCTCTGACATAATTTCTACTTAATTACAACGTCATAGGTTTTCTTTTAATAGCATCACATTATCGTACATGTGTATGTAGTTTAGTCTGAAATTTCAAAAGTTCAAAACTGAACCACCCAAATAAATGAAGCATAAACATAAGTAGTAACTATGATATTTGAAATAAGGTAAAAATAGTAAAAGGAAAACAAGCAAAGCCAAATATTTATATAGTCATTAAGCTCAGATTTGGCCCTTCAGCCTCATGACATCATGCACTAAATATTCCTGCTGTGGAAATGATATGAAGCTAGTCCAGTTAACTTATTTAAAACTGCATTTTGTATACATATAGTGACCATCAATTACCTCTTTCTTTAACAATTGTAGTAAATATAAACTTTTGGTTTTCTCTAAACAAACTTGCACTCAAGAGATCTTTATGAAACTAATAGTAAGTCTATGTATTTGGCACTCTATGGTGCAAAAGCATACCCTCTGCAAAACAGAACTGTGGAACCCTCAAAAACACTGGTTCCTGGATATGGGGAGAAATGGTATGTGACATGCTACAAAGCAGGGTTCAGTGCCTAAATGACCAACTTTCATAAAGTTGTAATGTACATAACATATTCAAGGTTTTACATTATTATAAGCCTGATGTCATCATACAAACCGGAAGTCAGCCATTTTCTGTATTCCATGTGGAGTTTGAATGTTTGTTACAGCTCTGATTACTATTTTGCCTTTGTAAATGCAAGACTAGTTTTTAATATAAAAAGTGATTACAGTTTTAACACTATGTGGAGCATTTGACCACCTTATTTTGGGTACGTACACACTACACACACGGACTCTCTGGCTCAGGGGACATTGCGGATGAGTCCCTTGGTGGAGAGTGACCTTGCCTTCAAAGTTTAAAATCTGAAGAGTACCTGTGACCCATATGAATTATGTTTAGATGCACATTTTGACTCTTATTGGTTTAAGAGTCATGGAAGTCTGGTAAGTCTCAACTTGGTGGTGGAGCACAGTGAAGAGGTGTTATAGTTTGAACATTTTCACATAAAACTCACAAGTGATATAGTTTATTTGGACTTTATATTGATTTTATTTTTCATGTGTCATTTAATAAATGCAGCACATTTTCTATTATATTAGTTAGAATTTGACCGGAATTACACTTTAATTTAAAAAATGTAAGTATTCTTAATCACAGTCTTTGCATAAATGGAGTTATTTACCAAATACTGTACATTTGCATCAGTGTCTGCTTCAGTGGCCAAATCAATTTTTTTGCTTCTTTCATGCACACCATATTTATGCAATGCCTTTCCTATGCAATGCATTTGTCATACAGAGAAAACATCAGGCCTAGTATCCTTCCAGGGGCATTTTCTGAATGTGGGGCATTTTTGTACATGAACATAAGCTGAGCCCCACCTTACCAAAAAAAAAATATTTTTAGCAATAAAGAAGTAAAAACTCAGCACACTGTGCCAAATGGTGGGTGTGACCAGATTGAGCTAGGGTCCGAAAGGGTCATGGTTAACTAAAACCTGAACCGAACAGACATGTACAACAGTCAGCACAATCATTTAAAAGAATTGAAGCTTCCATTAACTGGTTCCCGACCGTGTCCCGTACATTTACTGCTGCAATGTGGCGGCGTCCCACGATCTGTCGCTGAACGTGGTGTGGCAGACCCTCCCTGTTTTTGGCTTTGGCCTTTTTTGGGGGGTCCTTGCAGTGAATCTTCTCTTTCCCCCGATTGGCGATCCACTTCTTGCTCTCCCGCAACAACATTGGGACAGCGCCGCGCAGTTGTCTCCCTACTGAGGTGCCAACCTCACAAGCTTTGCACCAGATTCTTCATCCCGCATCCTTTCCCCCTCCCCTTTTTCCCCCTTCCTTCCCTCCCCCTTCTCATCCCCCCTAGGTGGCTGAGAGTTCACGTGTACTTTTCACAACACTGGGTAAGTTGGTTTCATCCCTCCTTTTTCTTTGACTGTGAACGATTACCCATTGTTATTGTGTGTGCTAATCTGCAACGCTCTCTCTTTTAGAATTTTGATTACTCTTACTTGGATGTACAATACTATCCCTGAAGAAGGGATATTATTCCCGAAACATGTAGGGTACACATCCCAGAAGGATTATTTGTCAAGTTCTGATTAAAATATATTTTGTATTTTTATAAACTATTGTCTCCTACAAACTGCCTTTAATGTCCCATCATCGTACTAGGGGAGTACTTAACCAAATACTCTATCAGGGATGTTGTCAGACATTATGGGATCTGTGTGTTGGTTATAATTTACTTATACCTGCTGATCGGTCCTGGCAAATGGAATGCCTCCCCTGTCTGTGTAATGTAAACACAGACAGGGGAAGTGATGTCACTCTCCCTCTCTCCTTACTTTTCTGATCGAGGGAGGAGAGAGGACATCAGAAAAGTGAGTTGCACATCACTACACTAACACCAGTACACATAGGCACACTTTCCACCCCCTGATTGCCCCCTGATTACCCCACCAGTTAACCCCTTCACTCCTGTTACCCCCTGTCACTGTGTCACTGAGTGCAGAGATCAGATCATTCACTAATCGCTGTACTTGTGTCACTTGTGACACTAATCAGTGTTAGGGTAGGTAGTAGTAGGTTTAGGTAGGTATAAATACCCCCTCAGCCCCAATAAAGTGTTTAACCCCTTAATTGCCCCCTGTCACCTGTGATCACTGTGTCACAAGTGAAGCTAGCTAGATAGTTCATTTTTTTCCCATCAGATTACCCGCCGTATATTATTTTATATAACTTTTATATGTTTTAACCCCTGATTGCCCTGCAGTGACCTCAGTTAGGTTTTAGCGTGCGCTAGGGTCAGCGTAAACACCAGGCAGGGCCAGTTAGTTAGGTACTCTGACACGCATACACAAAAACATTAGATAGGTGTTAGATACTATTGCAGTATCTGATTAGATCAATATCTGATCTGATCAGATTTATACTAGCGTCCACACTAGATTAGTGTTCTAAAAAACGCGGCATTAACGGGATCAGCCCAGATACCTGCTAGCATCTGCGTTTAGCCCCTCCGCCCAGCCCAGTCCACCCAGGTGCAGGATCAATAGATCGCTGACACTTACAAAACACATCACACATGTCTTCATCGTTCGCAGAGATCACGCCCGATCCCTGGGAAATCTGACAGTGATTTTGGTAGCAACTTGAAACAGGCTCTTACAACCAGGTGCACTTTTTTCCTGTGAGTCACACTAGTGTACCTATAAATTTAGAGGCCAACATGTCAAATCCGAGGTACACTAGTGAAGAGGCCTACGCGTTGCTGAGCATGACAGACGAGAGTGATGGGGAAGCTCCACTGTCAGATTCAGGCTCAGTATATGAACCAGTAGACAGCAGCGGCACCCTGTCAGATAGCTCCGATGACGGAGTGGTCTCTGCTAAGGTCAGGTGTACCAGATCCCGTTCTGCTGTCGCTGAGGTGCAAGAACTGCAGGGCTCTCGTATGCAGCAGAGAGCCAATACTAGTGCCGATACTCCTTCTGATGACCTGGCTATCACCAGTGGCCTAGTACATCCTGTATTAGACAAACCAGCACTGCAGTAGCACTCGGTGACGTGACGAGTCCCATAAGTTCAGTTCAAGCTGGTGTGGCTAGCACAAGTAATCTCCCGCAGCCATGAAGACAAACACAGGCCCGCAGAACCCATAGTGCCCTTCCTGCCACACTTGCAATCTCTGATTGGCAACCCACCACTGATGCAGCGCTCGTACTTCCCTCATTCACTGGCCAACTCGAAATTTAGGTGAATACAGTTGACTTTAGGGCCATTGATTTTTATTCACTGTTTTTCACTGAAGATCTCTATAGATCTATTGTGGACCAAAGCAATGTATATGCTAGTCAATACATCGCTGCTAATCCCCATTTGACACTTGCCAGAGACTGGAAACCAATTACGGTTCAAGAATTTAAGTCCTTTCTGGGCATTACCCTCCTCATGGGCATACATAAAGAACCTGAATTGTGGTTATATTTGTCCACTGACCCAATGTCCGTGGACAAATGCTTCCATGGCCATCACATGATACGAGCAGATCCTGTGGTTTATGCACTTCAACGACAATGAACTCTGTCGTCCATGGGGTGACCCTGGATATGATTGGCTCCACAAAATTCGGCCCCTCATAAACCACTTCAACCAGCAGTTCAGAGCACTTTTTATTCCCAACCAAATTGTGTGCGTGGACGAGTCCCTGATTAAATTTTCTGGCCGTCTTGCTTTTAAACAGTTTCTCCCCATCAAGCGTGCCAGATACGGGGTCAAGATGTATAAGCTCTGTGACAGGGCCACAGGGAGCGCTGGAAAAATTGTGTGGAGTTTGGTGTCACCCTTATCCGGGAAGGGGTACCATATGTACGTGGACAATTACTACATAAGTGTGCCACTTTTTAGTCACTTGTTTGATCACCAAATTGGCGCATGTGGCACCGTACGACCTAATAGCTGGGGCTTCCCCCAACAACTGGTAGAACCTCGACTTAGTCAGGGGGAGAGAGCCTGCTTGAGAAGTAATAATTTACTCGTGGTGAAGTGGAGGATACAAAGAATGTTTTTGTTCTTTCCTCACTTCACGCAGACACGGCTGTCCAAATTACAACGGCAACTAGTGTTGTGGAGAAACTCCTCTTTGTCCACGAATATAACCAAAATATGGGAGGGGTGGACCTCAATGACGAGTTATTGGCGCCTTACTTAATTGCCCATAAGACTAGACACTGGTACAAAAAAGTGTCTGTTTACTTATTCCAATTGGCTATGCTGATATGGTGAATGCTTATGTGCTATACAAAGGATGGACTGGAGCTCTCCTTCAATTCCAGGAAGAGATTATCAGAGCCCTTCTGTATCCAGTTGGCTCTGCACCCCATGTTCCCAATCCAAATGCAGTGAGCCGGCTGCATGGACGGCATTTTCCACATGCCATCCTTGGTATCCCTAACAACCGAGCCCCCAAAAAAAGATGTTGTGTCTGCCGATGACGCGGATACTGGTGTGACACCTGTTTTTATTGCCGCTACTGTTTTGACCAGCCTGGTCTCTGCTTCGGTGACTGTTTTGAGCGCTACCATACACTAGTTGAGTATTAGAGTAGGGAACAGCAATACACAGGAATAGGGTACACTATCACAGGGTCTCCAAGATGTCACCGTATTTTGAGAGAGCCCAATCTGGAACTACTGTTAAAAAAAAAAAAAGCGTACCAAAAAAACAAAAAAATAAATTAAAAAAAGTTATAAAAACCAAAAAAATATAAAATAATAAAAGCCAAAAACAGTTGTACATTTCTTGTTTTTATATCTCTATTTTCTCTCTATCCCCTTTCTATTGCTCTCTCTATTGTTTGTTATGCATACCTGTAATGTTTTGTTACTGTTTTTATCATGTTTTTTTGCAGGTATGTAATGTTTTTATAATGTTTTCCTGTAATGTTTTATTATTTTTTCTTCTTAGCAGGAATGTTATATTTTATATGTTACTGTGTTTTATTAATCTTTATTTGGTTTTCAGGTAGGCCAGCTGCAGCACTGATTTATTTAGGGTGACAGCAACAGCGTTTGCTCCCACCATACATAAAGCAGCGACTCCAGCACTGTTGGAGGTGATTTCACCACCACAGTTAAAAAAATAGCATATATACCAGAGCATAGGGACAGGGGTGGAAATGTGGGCAGATTATGCCCACCATTAGAAGTGGTAGGATGAAGGGAGGTTTTCTAATGGTGGCATACCCACTGATTGATTATTTTCTTTCATTTAACCCACAGGCTGCATGAAAAAAAAGAAAATTATAACACATGCCTAACAAGGACAATTAGTATGTTGCTGGTCTTAGAGTGGTTATACCAGAATGATGCCTGCAGGTATAGTTATCATCTAGGTATCGTTCTTTTCAGCCGGTGGTCGGCTTTCATGTAAAAGCAATCCTAGCAGCTGATTAGATGCTAGACTACTTTAACAAGCAGTGGGAGGGGACACCCCCCCCCTTCTGCCACCTTCCGTGGTTTTCTCAGGCTTTCCTGTCCCACTGGGGAACCCAAGAATGCAGCCTGTGGTTCCGGCAAATGACCATAGAGCTGATCGAAGACTAGAATGGCTCCAATCATCTCTATGGCCTAAGATACCGGAGGCTATGAGCATTTCATGACTTCGGTTTCGCTGGATATAAACTGCACCATTGGGAAATTGAGGAAGCATCTTATCACACCGATTTTGGTGTGGTCAGATGCTTTAAGGGCTGAGGAGAGATCTAGAGTCTAATAGACCCCAAATTAAAAAAAATATGTGATACTACCTATTTTTATCATAGAAGATATTTAAATTTCCCGTTATAACTATAAAAATGATAGAAAAAAAGATGAAAGGGACAGTGTAAAAATAAAATAAAAAGCAAAATGAATAATTAAAAAAAATGCACCCCTGCCCCCCCCCCGTGCATACGCGCAAAGGTGAACGCAAGCGTCGGTCTAGTGTCGTATGTAAACAGCAATTGCACCATGCATGTGAGGTATCGCCGCAAACTTCAGATCGCGGGCAGTAATTCTAGCAGTAGGCCTCCTCTGCAGATCTAAAGTGGTAACCTGTAAAGGCTTTTAAAGATGTATATAGTTTGTTGCCGCTGCGCCGGTATGCATGTCATGTTTGGTGTCTATGTATGTCCCCAGAGATACATGGTTGGTGGCTTTAGACATTGAAAGCCTTTACAACTCCATCCCCCACTGTAAGAGGGTGGAAGTCATCACTAAATTTTTACTAGATAGAGGTACACATTCGGCTACCTACAACTTTGTTATTAATCTTCTCACTTATATTCTTACCTCTAACTGCTTTATTTTTGACTCCTCCCACTACCTCCAGGTGCAGGGCTTGGCAATGGGCACTAGATGTGCCCCTGCCTACGCCAATCTGTACCTGGGGGGGTGGGAACAGGAATTGTTTTCAGATGAACACATGTCGTCTTTACTGGGCCATGTAATTTCATGGCACAGATATATAGATGATGTGCTATTCCTCTGGACTGGTACCCGTGAGGAACTCTCCCAATTTATGGATTTAATCTCCAGGAACAATTTCAATTTGAAATTTACTATGGATTGCAGTCAAAACAAAATCACCTTTTTAGACATTGAAATCTATATTGACTCTAATGGTATGTTAGGGTCTGCGCTATATAGGAAACCCACAGCAGGGAATACTATTCTCAGCGCAAGCAGTTTCCACCCCAAATCGTTAATCAATAGTATACCTTACAGTCAGTATTTGAGGCTAAGACACAACTGCTCCTCGGGTTCTGACTATCAAATGGCAGCCAAGGAATTACGTACTAGGTTACGTGCCCGTGGCTACAGTCGGTTATGTCTCAAGAGAGCATACCAGAAATGTAATCTACAAAATAGAGAATCTCTGATTTTTTCCCAGAAAACCAAAACTAATCCAGAGTCTGTGAGATTCATCACACAGTATTCCAATCAACATAAACAGCTTAGACTAATTTTAGAGAAGCATTGGCCTCTTTTATCAGTAGATCCACAGATTGCTCAACATATTCAATCTTACCCTCAGATAACGTTTAAGCGTGCCCGGTCCCTTAAAGACAAATTGGTTAAAAGTCATCTTTCAGAGCCTAAAATTGATGAGCGGGTGGTAGCTGGCACCTACGCTTGTGGTGGATGCCAGTTTTGCCCATTTATGATCAATTCTGATCAAATCCTTTTACCCAACGGTCAATTACACAGAATTGGTTATCGTGTCACCTGCCAAATGGCAGGAGTGGTTTACTTAGCATCTTGCATCTGTGGCGCCTTTTACGTGGCAAAAACAAAATGACCGTTTATTAAACGTATTAAGGATCACATTTTGCCAATTTTTAAAAAAACAAACCACCACTGCCTTAAATCTACACGTTGCTAAATTTCACCACTTTGATTCCAAGGTGGTGAAATTTGCAGCTCTTAATCATGTGCCTCTTGGTATCCGTGGAGGAAGCATAGATCAAGCTCTCCTCCAGACAGAGGCGAGATGGATTAATTTCTTCCGAGCCACAGTATATCCGGGACTAAATGAGAATATAAGCTTTGCTTCTTTTCTCTAGTCCAAATGTATTGATACATCTGTTAGTATTCATGACTATCTAATGTTATTTGCTGAGGACTATTCTGCCCTTAGTGCCAAACAGCTAGGCATAGTATTAAAAAATTAAAAAATTAAAAAACTAAAAACACTAAAAATAGATATATCGGCAGACTCCTTATTTTCCATATTTCTATTTATGAGATATATATATATATATAATATTTTTTGAATATTTTCTCTTCATTGATTGAGTGCTTTGTTCACCGTATTAATGAAAAATGTTACATTTGATTGCAATGGTACATAAAAATATCTATGTTTTTGGTTACTTTTGATATGTATCATATCCAGACGTCCATATCATGCTAATTGACCTCTATGCATAACTAGTCGTGGTAAGATATTGCTATTAAATTGCATAACATTATTATACCTTGCTGTGTTTGTCTATTACACATTTTTGTTTAGTCATCTATGTGATTGTACATTTGATCAGTGCTCTTTATTTTCAAGGAATGTTTTACAGTTGGGATTACATGCATCCTCCCGCGTTTGGTTAGTGCCTGGGTTGGTTGTCCAAGTCGTGCCCCTTTTCTTCCCCCCCCCCCCGTTGTCCGGGTGTGAGATGGCGATTGGGTATCTGCACGGATTGATGCTGCGGATTATATCAGCGGCATCTAGGTGTCCCCATCACTGCCCCATTTCCTCCCTTGGTTCGGATCCGTGCACTCCGTACTGCACTGTGCAGCTTCCTCCGCCAGCCAGCATTATGGGAGTTGTAGTTTCCGTCCGGGAGGCTCTAATGGGTCATGTGCGGCGACGCCGACCTATCCGAGCGCGCGCCGCGTGTGACATCACGTGCGCGCGCTCGGATAGGTTGGCTAACTACCTTTATTAGGCCGCCCCTAAGTCTATACGGTCCCAGTCCTCGGACCGTTCACACATAGCAACGTGCACTCCAGGTATGTTCTCTTTCGGCGCCCACCGTTCGCATGCTTGTGAGCGAAATGGGCCCCTGCTGTTGGGCTATCTTTGTCTTACCTTCTTGTATGGTCTCTCTAGGTTGAATTTTTCTAACTCTGGAGATGCATGTATTGGTTGTTACATGATATGTTTTGTGTACATATCAGTTGTCTTTGCCCTGGCCACCCCATATCGTGTATTTTAGTCCACTATGCTCTGACTAGACAATGCAAGTGAACTTTTGAATTAACACTTTGTATTGAAGACCAACTTACTTCTGTGCCCTGTCTCTTTTCTCTATTGTGTTCATATTTACTAATCTGTTATTGTTATTTATATATATTTTTATTTTTTTATTTTTAATTTTATTTTTATTTTATTTTTTTATTATGTCAGCTGTTTTTGCCATATACACTCCGCTTTTAAATTGAAGTGGGGTGTTCGTGATTTCAGCTTATTTATAGAAACAACATCTACAAAAGGTTTGTCTTAAGGTATTGCGTTTTTCTAAAACAAACTTTCTTTTTTCTTATGAGGCATTGTTCTTTCTTTTATTCCTTACATCTCATATTTCTCTGCAACTAACTTCCATGCAACTTTTCTTATTCAGCCTTTATTTTTCTGTACAACTCTCTTTTTCTTACCTCTCCTTCTTTCCGTAGTTTTCCAGTTGGCACAGATAAAAGGTGGTTGGCGGATGCACATCGCCCTTGCCCTCGGTGTGATGCCGGTGGGGGGCGGACGGCTTGGACTTCATACTAGGCACAATTCTGGACAGTGGGAGGTGATGTAGGACCTACTCTTTTGAACAGCATATTACTTCAAGTTCATAGATTGATTTAGTTTAATTAATACATTTTGTATACATATTGCTTACAATATTATATGTGATTCTTATATTTATTCCTTCTCTTTGCAACTAGATTTATATAAAGCTTGGGTTTGTTGTAGTCCCTGAGGAAGCCTTCACAGGCGAAACATGTTGAACATCTATACAGACCTCAAACTGCTGTAAACGTATATTGTATCCTACTGTAAAATCTATGTGAATCAATTACATTGTGAATGGTTTTAAGCATTTAACGATTCAATAGTACAACTGCGTACTATTTTTTAATACATGTTAAAATAAAAATTATTATGTTTTAAGGAATTTGTCAATATCTGTTCTCTCTGCATTTCGGGTTTTGTCCTTATCTGGATTATCTGCACAGCTATAGTCCCACCAATAGTCCCCACCCCTTTTTCCTGGTACATCCCCTTCCCCGTTTTGTCCCCTTCCCCCTTTTCCTTTGACCTTTCCTTCTCCCTCCCATTTCAATTTACAATCCATACTTTGGGATGAGGTGCTCATTTGATAAGTGCCACTATACTTTTCCATTCCAGACCTATGTACTTGGCATGTGGCAAAAATTGTGTTTGAAAAATCGCTGTGCAAATACTTTCTCAAAAAAAATTTGCAACACCCAACATTTTAATCTGTAGGGCCTCTGCTTTACAAAAATATATAATGTTTGGGGGTTCAAAGTAATTTTCTACCAAAAAAAAAAAAATTTTTTATATAAACAAAAAGTGTCAGAACAGACTTGGTGGGTGATGTGTGGCATAGGCTTCTAATGTTGGGCATAAAATGCCAGGACAGTTCAAAACCCCCCAAATTACCCAATTTTGGAATGTAGACACCCCAAGCTATTTGCTAAGAGGCATGTTGAGTTCATGGAATATTTTCTTTTTTTGTCGCAAGTAATTGAAAAATGACAGAAAAAAAAGAATTAAACAAAGTTGTCACTATCATTATATATTGCTCACACATGCCATGGGTATATGTAGAATTGCACCCCAAAATACATTCTGCTGCTTCTCCTGAGTACAAAGATACCCCATGTGTGAGACTTTTTGTGAGTCTATTCACGTACGGGACCCCAAAAACCAATCACTGCCGGGATTTCTAAGAGCGAAAATTTCACAGTTGCGGAGGCCATGAAATGCCCAGATAGCAACCCCCCCCCCCCAAATGACCCCATTTTGGAAAGTAGACACCCCAAGCTATTTGCTGAGAGGCATGTTGAGTCCATGGAATATTTTGCCACAAGTTTCGGGAAATTACATTTTTTTTTCTTCACAAAGTTGTCACCAAATCATATATTGCTCAAACATGCCATGGGTATATGTGAAATTCCACACCAAAATACATTCTGCTGCTTCTCCTGAGTATGGGAATGCCACGTGTGTGAGACTTTTTGGGAATCTAGCTACGTACAGAACCCCAAAAAACAATCACCATCTTCAGGCTTTCTAAGGGCATAAAATGGTGATTTTACTCCTCAGTACCTATCACAGTTTTGGAGGTCCTGAAGTGTCAAGGTAGCACAAAGCCCCCCAAGTTACCCCATTTTGTAAACTAGACACCCCAAGGTATTTGCTGTGGGGCATGGTGCATATTTTGCAGCTCTAATTTGTTTTGGAAAATGAAGAAATAAACAGAAAATTTATATTTTTTTTCTTTTTTAAAATTTCAAAACTTTGTGACAAAATGCGAGACCTGCAAAATACTCAATGTGCTTCTCAGGACATAGCTTGGAGTGTCTACTTTCCAAAATGGGGTCATTTGGGTGGTTTTGTGCTATCTGGGTATTCCATGGCCTCCCAAACTGGGAGTGAGAAGTAAAATCGCCGTTTTTTTTTTTTAACGTTGAATTTTTATTAGTTATAATAAACAATTAACAAATAGGATATTATATAGTTTCCATTTTCCTGTCTTACATATCTCCATTGACTTAATAAACAAGGGATATTCTTTAACATACATCAACAAATCAAGAGAACATGTTACAGAGATATTTAAATCTAGAGATCTTCTGGTCGAAGGTCACACCCCGTATACCCCAAATGGGCTCAAACTGTAGACGAGGTATGTTCCCTCGGATATATTTATGGATAAGGGCAGGTACTACACTAATCATATACTTTCAGACTGGGAGGGTTTTCAAATGTCACAGTTTTTAGGTATGCAGAGGCTCTTGCGTGGTTAATCCAATCTTTCCAGTTTCTTTTATACTTTTCTATGGAGAAATGCAAAAGTTCATATTGGGCTTGTATATTCAGTCTATTGATAACATTTGATAAATTAGGTGCATCTGATGATTTCCACATGCTTGTGATGGTCATCCGTGCGGCTGTAAAATCACAATTTTATGCCCTTAGAAAGCATGAAGGCGGTGATTGGTTTTCGGTGACCTGTACGAGGCTAGACCGCCAAAAAAGTCTCACATATGTGGTATCTCTGTATTCAGAAGAAGCAACAGAATGTATTTTGGGGTGTAATTTCACATATACCCATGGCATGTTCAAGCAACATATCATTTAGTGACAAATTTGTGTAAAAAAAAATTGTCATATCCCCGAAACTTCTGGCAAAATATAAAATATTCCATGGACTCAACATGCCTCTCAGCAAATAGCTTGGGGTGTCTACTTTCCAAAATGGGATCATTCAGGTTTTTTTTTTTTTGCTATCTGGGCATTTCATTGCCTCCACAACTGAGATAGGTAGTGTGGAGTGAAGGCATAAGTTTTCGCCCTTAGAAATCTCGAAGGAGGTGATTGGTTTTCGGGGTCCAGTGCGCGGAAAGGCTCCCAAAATGTCTCACACATGGGGTATCGCCATACTCAGGAGAAGTAGCAGAATGTATTTTGGTGTGTAATTCCACATATACCCATGGCATGTGTGAACAATATATCATTTCAGTTACAACTTAGTGCAATTTTTTTTTACTTTTGTCATTTTTCAATCACTTGTGACAAAAAAAAAATATTCAATTGGCTCAACATGCCTCTCAGCTAATTCCTTGGGGTGTCTATTTTCCAAAATTGAGTCATTTGGGGAGGGGGGTTGTACTGCCCTTCCATTATAGCACCTCAGGAAATAAGATAGGCAGTCATAAAATAAAAGCTGTGTAAATTCCAGAAAATGTACCCTAGTTTGTAGACGCTATAACTTTTGCGCAAACCAATAAATATACGCTAATTTGCTTTTTTTATGACTAAAATTTAGTTTTTTGTATTTTTCTAATAACAAAAAATAGAAAATATAATTTTTTTCAAAATTTTCATTCTTTTTTTGATTATATCGCAAAAAATAAAAAGCACAGAGGTGAACAATTACCACCAAAAGAAAGCTCTATTTGTGGGAAAAAAGGACGTACATTTCATTTGGGTACAGCATTGCATGACCACACAATTACCAGTTAAAGCAGCACAGTGCCAAACTGTGGCAATTTTTTTTCTATATATTTTCGAGTTATACTGTATTCAGGCTGTAACAACTGGTCCAGTTTTTATATACATTGTTTTCCTTACTGTTATATCCATTTTCTTGGTTTTTTTTAACCTCTTCCTACTATTACCCCTGGGCTCTTTAAGACAATCCGAATGCCAGGAGGTGGGAATTTCAATCATGTGACCGCCGTGTTTGGCTGCTCCCAAATGCATCGGGAGCCTTCTGTGACATTTTAGTTACTGTTCTGGGAGCGTGCAGTGAGCATGCTTTCAGTACAGAAAACCATTCCTTATGGGTTTCTTTTATCCCAGCAACATTTTTTACGTTTAAAGTCATTGACAAACCTTATTATTTTTAATGCTCATGTTGTCACTATTTTTTAACCTTTTTTTAACCAGAAGTTTTGCTTCATTGTCATATTTTTGATCTTTCTATTCAACACTGATGAAGGGAAATTTTGTTGCCCCTAAAACACATTGTTTGTCCTTTGCCTTTTGTACATCACCAGTTGAACAATTAAAGATTTTGGACTGTCAAGATTTTTATTTGGCACTTTTGTTGACCTACTACACTTTTATTTTTTAATTCATTTAAACCCCTCTTCCATGGGGTCCATGTTTTGTAGCCATAGGCTCAAGTAACAACTTTATTAAAGATTATGAGAGCTGTAAACCACATAAAACGCCACCACAGCCAAAATATTATGTAAAAAAAAGAGAAAAAAAGAACAGAAGTAGGTGGACTGGGTAGGTGCCTCTTACACTTAGGTTGAGGGAGAAGAATGCTCAATAGTGTGATATAACAAATAGAATCATTTATTGTAGTAACAAGACATAAAAGCCAAAAAGGTGACATTTATAAAAACATGTAGCTTATGTAGATGCTATATAAGCACATCTCCCCATGTATGTGAGCCATAGGATATCACATACCAAAGCAAGGTTGGCCTGATACCAAGAATTGGGTAAATCAATATAGTCCTGTATAAAGGTCTTGGGTAGAAGAGAAAGGCCACTTCTTGGGTCAAATGATGATACCAACGGAGTGGCCTACGCATTTTGCCAAAAGGCTTCCTCAGGTGACCTCTTGATGCTGGGAGACATGCAGAGGTTAGTATTCATTTACAAAAAAGCATTAACACATAATCAAATATAACATCATCATATGAATACAAAATTGACACGTAGGTAATATAATGAGCATTCTGATCAAAAAACAAATTTATAGCATGTGTACAGATTTACCATTTGAACACTAAAGCCCACACTTACATATGATAAGTATAGGGATGTGAATAGAGAGCTGTCTTCACCATACATGTAGGGAGAGAGGAGAAAAATGTGTTCTGCCAGAACATGGGAGGTGAGCCGAACAAGAGAGGCGACCAAAATTCAGGTGCCCAAACCGAGACCAATCTA
Source organism: Glandirana rugosa (assembly GCA_018402905.1). Lineage (NCBI taxonomy): Eukaryota > Metazoa > Chordata > Amphibia > Anura > Ranidae > Glandirana > Glandirana rugosa. The sequence continues at coordinate 594,127 of BLSH010056761.1, read as the reverse complement.
CAAAAGAAAAAAAAAACAGACGGGGATGAGTTACAGAGCCCCTTTGTATGTTTCGATGTGGAATGACAAATTGCATCTCAGATTGGAAAACAAGGGGTTGATTATAGCCACTAGCATTAATAAAATATTAATGATAAAATATATGTTCAAAAAATGAAGAAGATTAGAGCCTGTGGTATGTGGACTCACCCGCAGCAGAAATATATGTCCTCACAGTACCCCTCAAAAGGCAGAGAATGCTAAACAGGTCAACGTGGTTGGGCCCCACCAGAGGGGCTTAAGTCCTGGGGTCCCTTTGCCCTAAAATTGGATAAATCAACATGTGAATATCCATGTTAGGGCAGACTAATGAAATATGCCATGAAACCATGCAAATAGGCTATATATCAGCCCATAGTACTGACTTATATTCGCTGCTTGGGTGTTAAAGAGTGCCGCCAATCCTGGCCGTAGTTGCCCCTTTGTATGTCAGCTGAGGTAATAACAGGGTGTCTGCTCAAATCACCCTGTGTCCTCCTCTCATATTTATACTCGAGAGAGGGAAGATGGCTGCTCCGGCCTGGGCTCCACGTCATGCCTGCTACACTACTGTGTTGTGCAGCTGGTTAAATGGCGTGGGTGAACATGTTTCCGGACATGCGCAGGGATGAACATCAAGATGCGCATGCCCAGAAATGGCGGAGAAAGGATGTGCGTCCACCGTCTAGGCTCCAGTCACAGGTTGGCAGTGCGTCACAAGAAGGCATGTTCAACACATCATCATCCCCACCCCATCTGTAGGTACACCACAAATTCTACAAGGTGGGGAGGGGGGACAATGACAGCCCAGGGACATATAAAGTCTAACCCCACCAAGAACTATCTAAAAAGGAATCCTGGTCCTAAAATAGATGAAGGAAACGTTCCCAGCAGCATTAATACATAACATACAAGATAACACAAGGACATGGCTGTCATTGGTATGTGAAATGAATAACTAGCTGCATATACAGGCCATATTTTCCCTGTGTAAAATAAGCCCAAATTGGGAGGAACCCTCCAAAGAGTGTTCCTTAAAAGGAATCCAAACTGATTGGTGGCCAAAAAAAATCACGCTCTGACCTCAGCATCTCCACCCCTCCTCACAACTCCATTGATCGTATGGCAATGATGCTCACCATTCCAAAAATGCCCACAAGTGGTGCTCATAATGTGCCATATACAGTTAAATTGATCCATGAGGAGATAAATTCTCCCCATAGAGCGATCATCTACATGGCAGCAAATCCAAGGATCAATATATCCTGTATAAGAGGTGCAAAAGAGAGACAGGCAAAGCAAAAAAGTGTATAGCATACAGCACGAAATATATATATGTATATCCTAACACCAGCAGTTAATAGGCCTAATAGGGTTACTAGTGTCCATATATACTTATAGGTATTTTTTTCACCTAAAAAAATAGAGAAATTGTTACAGGAATGGTTTGTAACTGACACACTCGTTCAGACCTGGAGATTTTCCAAGCCTGGAGATTAACAATCCATTTAGTTTCCAGTCTCAGAAGATGGGTGTCAATATTGCCTCCTCTCTCTGAGGTTGGAACATGTTCTAGGGCAAAAAATTGCATAACCGATAGATCAAAATTGTGATATAACCCTACATGCCTGCTAAAAGCTGACTCCATCTTCCCATTTCTGAGGAGATGGACATGGTCATGTATATGCTTCCAGACGGGTCTGTGTGTTTTGCCAACATAAAACTTTTCACATTGTCGGGTACAACATCACCTTTGTCTAAAGCTACTTTGTCTATGTGGGACACAATTAGTAGAAGGCAGAGCTTGCCCTTTAACTCTCCGCTACTTCCACTAACTGGGCATGCATACTTTGTCCTTGGTAGGGACGATGGAAACTTCTTCTCCGCCTGGTTCCCAATGTCCCAGGTTCTCCTCCATCAAGTTATCTCAGCCGGAGGGGTACGTCCCATATCTGAGCTTCAAAACGCACTTACAATTTCTTATATGGACAGATGGTGACACCACCAGCTCTCACAGTTTGGAAGATCCTTACCTTCACCGTTAAGATTTCTACTAAGCGTTACTCTCTTTAAGCATAAAGCGCCACCCATCGTTCATAACAAATTGGGGAAAAGACTTGCAAAAAGTCCTATCAGAGGACCAACGATCTACAATCTTACAGTTAGCGCATACCTCCTCAACTTCCTCCACAACCGCAGAAGTGAACTACAAACTGTTGACAAGATAGCACTACACTCCAGACACTTTACATAGACTCTTTCCAGACACCTCTGACAGATGTTGGAGAAGCTGCGGAGAAAAGGCCACGCATGCTCATGTCTGGTGGTCTTGCCCATTAATCCGCCCGTATTGGAATGGTATCCTATATTGGATTGAAATAATCCAGGGGTCACAGGTTCTCAATAACCTTTGGGTAGTTCTTTTTCACTGTACAAGCGAGCCGGCAAGCACCTATAAAAAATCCATTACACCAAATCTGTTAAATGCAGCAAAGTCTCTTATTCCTAAATATTGGAAACAATCTAAAACCCCTCCTATTACCCAGTGGCTTTCAACTGTTCAACATCTTTATCATATGGAAGATTTCACCTACACCCTCTGTGATAAGTGTTCTACCTTTAATAAAATCTGGTCTTGCTGGCTCGCTTTTACTTATTCGTCCTCCTATACGGGACTAATGTCACATTCTACTTAGTTGCTGTCACATAAACAGTATGTAATATCCTAACCCCAGGGGCAGGGACGCCCTACTACTACTTCTCTTTTCTCTTTTAGTACTACTTCTCTTTAGTGCTATCTGGTTTTCAAGGAATTTAATGTATTGATTGAAATATGTTATTCGGTTTTCCTTTCCTTTGTACTTTTGCCTTCTTAATAATACTTAATAAAAACTTTTTAAACAAAAAAATAAAACTTTTCACATTTGCAAATCATAATGTATACCACCCCTACTGTTTGACAGTCTATGTGATATCGGGGGGTCCAATTTTGGCCATTTGGTAAAGTGATGTATCTGCCCGTGTAAATTCACTCACAGTATTCACATTTTTGACACGCAAAAGTGCCCCTGACCTTCGATTTTTTATGGCCCATTGTTCGGTCCCTTGGGAGGTGACTGTGTGTCAGTCGTTCTTTAACCACTTCAATACCAGGCACTTAGAACACTTCCCTACCAGACCTCCTATAGGTAACAGAAGGCTTCTCCCCTACATATTTAGCCACTATGGCATCATCTGTTAGAAGGTGCCAAAGTCGTGCCAAAATAGCGCAAAACTGTGAGTGCTGTTGAGAATATCTTGTTATTAGTCTTTACTGTTGGGACAGTGTGTCTTTCCTCTTTGTGTGTATTAAAGAATGTCTAGTTTTGGACCTTGCCTTATTAAAGGCCTTCTTTGGGCAAGTCTTTGTGTAACCCCGTCTAAGGAATCTTCCTTGTAGTTCTCTGGCTCTTATCAGAAAATCTTCCTCCTTGGTGCAATTTCTCCTAAGTCTAAGATATTGCCCATAGGGAATGCTTTGCACCAAGGGTCTGGGGTGGGCACTTGAGGCATAAAGGACAGTGTTGGCAGATGAGGGTTTCCTATAGAGGTCAGAAAAAAGTCCACCTCTATCGTCCACTCCAATCTGAACACCTAGAAACATTACTTTCTCCTGGTTGCATTCCATGGTACATTTAAGATTGAAGTCATTTTGCCTGAGCTGACTCATAAATACATCCAACTCTGTCCTCGTGCCATCCCAGATCATGAAGATATCATCGATGTACCTGTGCTACGAAATAACATGGCATAGGCGACTCCATTGGTATCATCATTTGACCCAAGAGGTAGCCTTTCTCTGCTACCCAAGACCTTTATACAGGACTATATTGATTTACCCAATTCTTGGTACAGTTACATCGATGATGTCTTCATGATCTGGAAAGGCACGAGGACAGAGTTGGATGTATTTATGAGTCAGCTCAGGCAAAATGACTTCAATCTTAAATGTACCACGGAATGCAACCAGGAGAAAGTAATGTTTCTAGGTGTTCAGATTGGAGTGGATGATAGAGGTGGACTTTTTTCTGACCTCTATAGGAAACCCTCATCCGCCAACACTGTCCTTTATGCCTCAAGTGCCCACCCCAGACCCTTGGTGCAAAGCATTCCCTATGGGCAATATCTTAGACTTAGGAGAAATTGCACCAAGGAGGAAGATTTTCTGATAAGAGCCAGAAAACTACAAGGAAGATTCCTTAGACGGGGTTACACAAAGACTTGCCTAAAGAAGGCCTTTATTAAGGCAAGGTCCAAAACCAGACATTCTTTAATACACTCAAAGAGGAAAGACACACAGTCCCAACAGACAAGACTAATAACAAGATATTCCCAACAGTACTCACAGGTTTCCGCTATTTTGGCACAACATTGGCACCTTTTAACAGATGATGCCATAGTGGCTAAATATGTAGGGGAGAAGCCCTCTGTTACCTATAGGAGAGTTAAATCCTTCAACCACTTCCCTACCGCCGTATGCAGAATGACGGCTGGGAAGTGGTTCAGTTATCCTGACTGGGCATCATATGATGTCCAGCAGGATAACATGCCAACATGCATTGTGGCGATCGGTGGTGTGGTGGGCCAGTATGACTCACTGCATTACTGATCTCTGTACAGCGTTTTCATTGGAAGCTCTTTACCATGTGATCAGCCGTGACCAATGATGGCTGGTCACTGTGTAAACAGGAAAAGCCGTTTATCGGCTTTTCCACTACTCGCGTCTGCGGATGCAAGTAGTGGAGAGCCGATCGGCTGCTCTCCTGACAGAGGGGGTCTGTGCTGATTGTTTATCAGTGCAGCTCCCCCTAGGATCGCCACCCTAGACCACCAGGGAGCCCTCCCAGGGACAATCAGGGATGTGCCCACCCAGAACCACCAGGAAGCCAATCCTAGACCACCAGGGAGCCCACCCTAGACCCCCAGGTAAGGGGCACAGTGCCCAACATGGATGGCACTCAGTGCCAACTTCAGATGTCACCCTAGGGCACCAGAGAATGGGCTCCTATTAGTGCATCTGTTATCTGCTGCCCACCAATGCCCCTATCAGTGCCCACCAATGCCATCTATCAGTGCCCATCAGTGCCACCTATCAGTGCCATCTATCAGTGCCCATCAGTGCTGCCTATGAGTGCCCATCAGTGCCGCTTATCAGTGCCCGTCCATGCTGCATATCAGTGCCCATCAGTGCTGCATATTAGTGCCACCTATCAGTGCCCATCAGTGCTGCATATAGGTGCCTTATCATCAGTGCTGCCTCATCAGTGCCAATCAGTACTGCCTCATGCCCGTCAGTGAAGCCTCATCAGTGCCCATCAGTGATGGAGAAAATGTTCTTATTTACAAAGTTTTGTGACAGAAACAGAGAAAAACTTTTTTTCCAAAATTTCGGTCTTTTTTTATTTGTATCGCAAAAAATAAAAACTGCAGGGGTGATCAAATACCACCAAAATAAAGCTCTATTTATGGGAACAAAATGATAAAAAGTTTGACCACGCAATTGTCATTCAAAGCACAACAGCACTGAAAGCTGGAAATTGGTCTGGTAGGGAAGTGTTCTAAGTGCCTTGTATTGAAGTGGTTAAAGAATGATTGACACACAGTCACCTCCCAAAGGACTGAACAATGGCCCATAGAAAATCGAAGGTCAGGGGCACTTTTGCATGTCAAAAATGCAAATACTGTGAGTGGATGTACATCACTTTATCAAATGGCCAAAATTGGACCCCCCGATATCTCATAGACTGTCAAACAGTAGGGGTGGTGTACATTATTATTATTAACACATTACCCAATTCTTGGTATCAGGCAGCCTCGCCTTGGTATGGCTCACATACATGGGGAGAAGTGCTTATATAGCATCTACATAAGCTACATGTTTTTATACATGTCGCCTTTTTGGCTTTTATGTCTTGTTTTATACAATAAATGATTCTATTTTTTGTATCACACTATTGAGCATTCTTCTCTCCTAACCTAAGGGTAAGAGGCACCTCCACAATCCAGCTACTTCTGTTCTTCTTTTCTCTTTTTTACATAATATTTTGGATGTGGTGCCCTTTTATGCAGTTTATGTCTCTCATAATCTTTAATAAAGTTGTTACTTGAGCCCTTTTTCTATTTTTTTCAAGTAACAACTTTGTCCACCTTTTGGAAACCTGGGAAATTCTGTGGTGTGTCCAGTGCCTCACCATCGTCCCGTCTTGGACTTCTTTATACAACGTTTACTCTTACATCAACATCCCCGCTTACATTAGAGTTTCTTCTTACATTAGAGCTCTCTTACATTAGAGAACCCTCTTACATACATGTCCCTCACTACATAAGAGTCCCCCTTTTACATAAGAGTCTTGGAATTCCCCTTTACAGTGCAGTAGCAGGGTGGGAGCTGGATGATGGCACAGACCCGCACAGTGGAATTTCCATCCTGCCTTGAATTATGGGAAAGCATGTCAGTGGGCAGCTACTCCATCAGTCAGACACACGGCAGAGCACTCCTTCACCCGGAAACATCGCCGGTCGGTTGCTACTATGGGCGGTGAGAAGGGCAGTCTTCTGGATGTGTTGCACACAACACTGTTTATATCAAGCTTGGTTTTAAAATGTTCTAATGTAAGTGCGCCTCTCAGCGGGGGGCGAGTTGTCTGTGTTTGGTTTACAATAAATTTTATAAGTGATAACACACTATGTAAGCTCCATTAATTGAAAGAACGCTTAAGAGTTGAGGGTGGATGCTACATGGGGTTATAAGGAGTGAAGAGCTTTTATTAATCAACTACAACCATTTGAGGCATCTAAAAATATACCATTATGGGCGTGCTTTTCAGTAACATCTGGTTAGTCCCTCCACATAGGGGGAAAGCCCCATTTCTCACGCTGTGTGGTGGTGGTGTCTCTGTGGACGGAGCTCTGAAGATTACACAGATATACAAGCTCAGGGATTTATCGAGCACTGTGGACTTTTAATTGTTGTTTTATTTATGATTTTCATGCCGGCATCATTTAAAGTAATGTTTTAGCGCTGCTATATTCAGTTTAAATTGATTATCCTGATACTTGAGGTGAAAAGCATGTCAATGGTTGTGACGATGTTGGTGCTTCTAGCAACCAATGATGGCATTGATAACAGCAGCAATGAGGAAACCTGCGCTAAAGATGGCAGGGGGAAAATTAGAGACCACAGGCTGAAATGCAGGCTGGCCCTTAAAGATGCTTTGACCACTGGATCCTGCATAGGCACTCAACTTGACATGTGGTGCATCACACTGGTTAACCGCGGGATGCTATATAGATCCAGGGCCATGGAGTGCTATCCCTAAAGACCATCTCTGGGGTGTGCCAATCATGAAGGACAAAGCCAGGATGTGCTGGTCTCCTTTTATCATGCCACAGTTAATGCGCAAGGCTTGCACCTTTTTGTGATACAGTGTTCTGGTGCTGCGATGTGGAGTAACTATAGCAGAGCACTGGCCTTGGTGCTTTAAGTGTTGTGTGGGCCCAGAAGGCTTCACCCTTCCCTCTAAATGGCAATGAAGATTGTGAGTACCGTTTCGGAGGACAGTTTACACCTCACATGACAGGTCATAGGTGCCAAGGGCATTGCTGGCTCAGACACAGCTAAAAGCTCTGGGGGGAGGTGATAATCTCTTTCTAAGGGCCCCAGTACCTGTTCTGATAACTGCCCCGTCTGATTCCCTGCCTCGCCGGGAACTCTGCTGGTTCTTTGGCCGCACATTGCTCCTCCTACCTATTTAGAGAAGAATTTTCTACCACTACGTCTGATTTTATAGACAGAGTCTTAGTTCTCTTAGAGACAGTAGATCATAAAACAGTTCCTTCAATTTCTTCTCCTGTGTCACTCTCTAACTTTGCTCTTGTGGCTGATACACTGACTGAGGAGAAGCAAGATGAAGAAGATCCGCACCATTATATCTGAGGAAACAGATCAGGATGAGATGCCTAAAACTGAGATATCATCGAAGCTTAAAGTGGATGTAAACCCACCACTCAACCAGTATAAACTAATGGCACAGTATTAATGTGTATGTGCATGCAAGCCTCCTGCGTGTATCCCTACCTTGGAAATGTCACCCCTTTCAGCAGTAGCAGCCTTGCAAAACACTGGAATCAGCGGGTCTCTCTCAATGGGTGGAGTTGTGATGTCACCCAGCTCTGTACTGAGAGCTGGAGGAGATGGGAGGGGGGAGTGTGAAGGTCTGTATGCTCCATGCAGGAGATAAGGAAATGACTTGTCACTCACACAGCACAGGATGCAACAACTTATTTTTCTCCCTAAGTCTGTCTTTCTCTTACTGAAAAATGATAAGGGGATTACAAAGAGTTGGATTAACTCTTCCAGGCAAAATTGGGCACAGATGGCATGATATCCTCTCCTGTACAAGGTAGAAGTGTCAGTAAACATTTTTTGGGGGGTTTACATCCACTTTAAGGATACCAATAAACATACCCTTTCTAATGCAGTAGAAAAAGAAGTTGTTGCATGGGTCCAGAGTCTCATTTCCAGAGGCTAAAAGTTGGAGTTTCAGACTTTGCCCCCTCCCAATTTAATACTTTCTAATTTTTCTCCTTCCCTACAAAAAAACTGATGGATATTCTTACAGCTTTTCAGCAGCTCCTCTCTCAGGGGGCAATACCTTAGTCCTGAATGAGGAACAGTTTTAGGGCTTCTACTCAAACCTGTTCAAAGCAAATGGAAGTACTTAACCCCTTCTGGATCTGAAAACACTCAACTTGTTCCTGAAACTTCAAAAATCAGCTAGGTTGGTCATTGACTTGCTCCCTCTTGAGGACCTTCTGCCCATTTTGGACATGAGAGAGGCTTACTTGCAGATTCCCATCTTTCCTCCTCACCAACACTATCTGACACATTGAACATTATGAATTTGTCACCCTTTCCTTTGGCCTGTTCACAGCACCGGGTCTTCAACAAAGGTGATTGCCCTTGTCCTAGCTTGGCTCTGTTCTCAGGGGATACCTGGATTTGGATCCCACTTGGATTTTATAATTGGCAGCATATATACTGGCATAGTAGTGGAAAAAGTTTTCTGGATTTGGAGCACAGGACTACATATATACTGGTGTATAATATGACCAGCTTTATTAAGCGCAGGTAATGTTCCTCTGCTGGCTGGGGTATCTGCTGTGTTGACTACGCCAGACATCCTGCAACACTGTTATAATTTTACTGCTGACACACATATGGTTGCATTCTAGTTAGTGAACAAGTGTCTCTTTTCACCTGAGGAAGAAATTTGAAACGTGTTGGGAAATCTCACACCAACACTTTGCTGAATAATTAATTTATATGAGATATTTATTTATTCTTGGAATCTTAGGATTATAGAGATGCATTAGCTTAGTAACTTGTTTTCTGTGTGTAGACATTGTCAGCATTGTTATTTTATCCTACTTTGTCCTATTTTATTACAATAAAATTACTCATATCCGGTCCACTGCAGCCGTCCACGTCACATCCGCCCACAGTGGTAGGAGCTGGTGGAACGCACGCTGTTTGCTAACAGTTGATTTCTGCTGACCATAAGGCGTTTTTATTCTTCGATTTTGTAAGTAGATTTTATGATTGTGCAATAAAGTGCCCCTGTTTACAGTCTACACATGAGGATGTTTATGTTTATCTGAGCCATCCAGATCTCATTTCCATGTGGGAAGATTAAGATATATTTCGGGTGTCTGGTTGTCCTGTTGGCCCAGTTCAGCATCTCTCTCACCGATTTGTAGCATTCATGACCTCTGACTGAAAAGCAGTAGGTCCTCTTTTTTCAGTGAGTGGGGACACAAAGGGGGTTCTGGCATGTATCACGCTGCACCTAGAATGTTATTGGAGCACTTTTTGAGCACTTTCAAGCACGAACAAACTTTAAAGACTTTTTGATTTATTGTTCATTATTCATATGGACACTGAATTTGCATTTGGTCATTTATGTATGGTTTATCTATTTGTTTATTGTCACTAAATATGCAGGGGAGGCGCTACCTTTCATTGTTCCATTTATAAGCAGGTATTCATCTGAGTGGAGCTGCCCCACATCACGTATATATATACATATGTAATATTTTTGGGATTTTTTATTTTTTCATTTTGTCACATTTTTTATCACAAGAGTAGGCGCTGCTTATCAAGTGGATCACAGATGAGACAATAATTGAGCTCTTTGGCATTAACTTGACTTGCTGTGTTTGCAGGAAGAAAAATTTTGACTATGACCCAGAGAACACCATCCCTTCAGTCAAGCACAGAGGTGGAAACAGTATGCTTTGGGGCTGTTTCTCTGCTATAGGTACAGGCTGACTTTGTCGCATTGAGGGGCCAATGGATGGGGCCATGTATTGTAAAATCTTGGATGAGAACTTTCTTCCCTCAGCCAGAACACTGAAGATGTGTCGTAGATGAATCTTTCAGCATGACAATGACCCAAAACATACTGCCAAGGCAACAAAGGAGTGGCTCAAGAAGAAGCACATTAAGGTCATGGAGTGGCCTAGTCAGTCTCCAGACCTTAATCCCATAGCAAATTTATGGAGGGAGCTGAAACTTCGAGTTGCAAAGAGACAGCCAAGAAGCTTTAAGGATTTAGAGAAGATTTGTAAAAAGAGTGGACCAAAATCCCTCCTGAGATGTGTGGAAACCTGGTAACCAACTACAAGAAGCGTTTTACCTCTGTGCTTGGCAACAAGGGTTTCTCCACCAAGTATGTTTTGCTTGGGGATCAAATACTTATTTTAATCACTGAACTGCAACTTAATTTATAGCATTTGTTTTTTTTCTGGATTTTTGGTTGATATTCTGTCTCTATCATTTAAAATACACCTATGATAAAAAGTATAGACATCTTCATTTCTTTGTAAGGGGGGAAGCTTACAAAATCTGTAGGGGATCAAATAACTATTTTCCCCACTCTACAAAGAACTTAGTGTAAAGTGAGTAAATGATTTAATTTTAGCATAGTTCCTGATTTTTTTTACATAGTATAAATAGCTCCCTGAATACTTTAAATTATTGCTTAGAATTGCTCTTTAAAGATAATTTGGAAGTGTTGTGCATATTCTTTTAAAAGTTCAGCGACAAATCTAAAGTGAAAAAGCATGCTAGTTCTCAAAGGAAGGAAACATGAAGCTGTAAAATTGAGCATACTGGCACTTTTTGTCCTCTGATGCACCAATATGGTTCTAATAAGTAGAACGTCTCTCTCAGTTCTACCTTTGTGATCCTGATTAGAAAACAGAAAAATAAATCTGTTCAATAATACAATTTTTTCTCCAAATGATTTTTCCATGTCCACTGCCAAACCAAACACATGGTGCATGTTAGTCAGCTGGGCCTACATCAATTCATCAGCTGTGTGAGCTGCTCTGCACTGTTTGCCAAACCTGTTAAGACTAAATCCCTGTGTTTTCAAACCCTAACTCAAACATCCTTTTAGGCTTGAAAAGAGTCCTAAGCATGGAACATCCAATATTTCTACAATGCATATTGCTCACTCAATAGCTTTTTCAATGCATGGATTGAGTTGTTACTTTACCACTGTTCATTGTTCTTTTTTTTTTTTTTACATCATTTGTTTCGAGATTTCTAGAAATCTGTGACAAGCATGTAAGCTCAGGATGTAATATTCAAACTTAGCAGCACTAAGCTTGGCGTTCTTAACTTAAAGTGATTCTAAAGGCAGAAGGTTTTTTATCTTAATGCATATGCATTAAGATACAAAACCTTTTGTGTGCAGCAGCCCCCCTCAGCCCCCCTAATACTTACCTTATCCATCTCGATCCAGCGATGTTGCACAAGAGACTCGGCTGTCCGGGACTCCCCCTCCTGATTGGCTGAGACATCCACTGCTGTCAATGAAAGTCACTGAGCCAAGGAGGAGAGAGAGGGCAGGGCCAAGCCGCAGATCCGTGTCTGAATGGACACACAGAGCATTGGCTTGGCTCAGGTGCCCCCATAGCAAGCTGCTTGCTGTGGGGGCACTCAGCAGAAGGGAGGGGCCAGGACCACAGGCGGGGGACCTGAGAAGAGGAGGATTTGGGCTGCTCTTTGCAAAACCACTGTACAGAGCAATTAAGTATGACATGTTCGTTATTTAAAAATAAAAAAAACAAGACTTTAGAATCACTTTAAAGTGATTGTAAACCCTCATCTTGTAAAACAACCTATTCGGTTTAAAATGGAAATGAAAGGCAAAACATTTGTGTATAGATATAAAAAAAACATTATAAACACATTTTTTCCCTTATATATAAGAGATCACATGCCCTCTGTTCTCAGCTGCATAAGAGCTGGAGGAGGAGAAATGGCAGCACACTGAGCTTCCCAGTGAAAGGCTGTGCAGGAGGGGCATGACAGGACAAGTCTGATTATTGGAGGAGAGCAGGCTGAGTTCTCAGCATAGCTAGAGAACTGACCATGGTGTGTTCTCCTGCTTAGTGTAGTCAGCTTTTCATAGGAAAGCAGAGGGACAGGCAGGAACACCATGTATTTCACACAAAGGAAGCAATACAAAGAGAACAGGATACCTTTTCCTACAAGTGCGTGGTACAGCAGGCACATATCAAGAATATGAAATGCTGGGTTTGCAAACGCTTTAGGGTATTTTTTTGCCAAAGCTCCTAAGCTCAACTCCATAAAAGCCCATGTGTCCATGTACACATAGGTTTTTAGCAGAGTTTAGCTGCAATTCTAAGATGATTGTTTATCTCATTGATCGCAGTGCATGTAGAGTGCAATATGCTGGATGTACTGTCCGTAACTTACATTTCAGAATATCTGAACATTACAATGACACTCTTAATGACATTGCAAAAATATTTCAAATGTTTCCAGACATTTTAGATCAGTCCATGGAGGTAACTTGGAGTCTTTTTCTTCCTGTGGTCTGAAGCAGGTGAGGAGACCTGTTGGGGGGGGGGATACACACCAAATCTTACTCCAGCGAGAGGTGTGGTGGATACACAAATTGAATACTCGATTTCCCAATGGAATGAATAATAGAATGGATATTAATTAGTTTTTGAAGTAATACTTTCCATTGGTTAACTTTTTCCTAGAAGTGTCTCCACCCCCCCCCCCCCCTCCGTTTCTCTGGCTCCTCCAACCATATGTTTTTAATCATTAATTTATTTTAATTGAATTGTTCTGCCTCTTTTGAGGATTGAGGTTTTTTTTTGCTATATAAATCTGATTTTATTGCAAACCTGTACGCGATGAGGAAGGCTTCGGCCGAAACATGTTAGCAATTCAGATGTAGCACTGCTGTATGTGCCAAATAAAGATTCAACAGAAGAAGCATTTGAGTTGCCGGCATTTTCCTTCTAAGTTGCTGTATGTGGGGCACAACAAACCTGAGCACCGATACTCAGCCCATTATCCTGTAAGCATGCGGTAGAGCTTTGGTGAGTCCTTGTCTATACTATTGTCACTGTCCTTTTCACCCGCTCCCGCTAGAGACATCAAAGATTTGAACTTTTGGGCTGGAGTAGAGCTTTGTTTATTATATTCTATTATGAGCACACAGCAGAATGCTAACATCGAGGTTGGACGGCCAGAGACCCTACACACTATTCTCACCATTCCTGACCGATGTATCAAATCTTCCCAGGTTTTTACTAAGGAGAAGATTGCTTTGAACTCAGACACCTCTTGTAAATCCACTTTTGAGAGACTTACAAATGCGGAAAGAGAGGAGGTTATGGTGAGACCATACAGGACTACAAAAATATATTGATGAAAAAAATGATACCAAGGGGTCTAAGAATTAAAAAACTTCCATCTACGGTATATTCAGTTTCAAGTTGAATGGAATGAAATACTTACTGATTGCCCCTTGAAGCTCATGAATCTCATCATGACATATGAGAGGGAAGCTTTGCTGGAAGGGAATAAACAAATTGTATTTTTAAAGGACTCAGTTTCCCTCCCTTTCTCTTTATGAAACCATGAACCCGGATCTCCAAATGAATATTCAGAACTTAGAATCACAAATTATGGAGGCAAAGAGATCTAAGTTTTTGCATGACCTCAAGGACTATGAGGATGGAACTGTATATGTACATAAAAACTGCAAATTTCCCCGCTCTATTCTAGAAGAAATAAGAAAATAAGATCTGGTTCTACAGCAGAAAAGGGTTAACTTTAGCTCCCCTGAGACATCTTAGGCCTCATACACACGGACGTTTCTTAAAAAATAAACAAAACGTTGGGCCTGACGTCAAGGAAAAAAAAATCTGCGTTTTTCGGCGTTATGCATCGGCGTTAGTGAGTGTTAGTGAGCGTCGGCATCAATAGGCATTTTTTTAAAAAAAAAAACATCCCTCTGCTATTTTTCAACCTAAAAACGTCGGCGTCAAAAAACGCCAGTACAATATTAGTTGGCGTTTGTTGGCGTTAGTTGGCGTTTTGTGGCGTCGGCGTCATAAAATGCCAAAACGTTACAGCCTCGGAACGCGCTGGCCATGGGTTCTAGTTTCAGCTCACTAACGCCGACGCCATCTACAGCTCAAAAACATTGGCGTTTTTATGGGGCCATTGACTAACATGGAGAGCTGCAAAAAATGCCATAAAACGCAGGCGTCAAAAAACGTCCGTGTGTATGAGGCCTTATACTCAATCAGAGCTTTCAGATGCTCCTCAGTCAGGATCAATGGACACTTCTCACAGCTCTACCAGCTCAGTGTTTTCTAAACAAGATTCTCTTGCTAACTTGACAAAAAACCTGCAGAGCATCAAACACAACTTGAAGGAAAGAGGAAAAAAAGATCAAGACATGGGAGGACAAGCAGAAAAACTGGCAACAGAAAGTATACCAAGAGAGCGGAGAAACCCAAGAAACAGGTACAGTTAATGTGCTGAATTTGTCATCTGCTATACAAACTGACAGTGAAATGTCTCTATTGTTTAAGCAGTGGCAGCCGGTCATTAAGGGGCACTTGAGTGCCGCCTCCCTGCCGCTGACAAGAAGGAAGAAAAAAAAAAGTCAGCCCGACCCCCTACAGGAGGCGCCGGTATATTGACTTTTTTTTTTTCTCGGTTCCTTGCTGTCTGCTGACAGCAAGTAGTGATGGTCAGTCATAAAAGACTATGTGTGTGCCCTGAACAGGTGCGCATACAGTCTGAGTGGCTGCCCTGAGCCAGAGACTGACTGTCATTGGATGCTGTGGGCGGGGGCGGGACTGTGGTGGACGTGCTGGCTGCTTGATTACTCCGCCGGGTTTCAGTCCCGACTCCCGCGCCGCAGACCATACATTGCCAGCATGCTCTCCCCAAGCCCAGCTCTGCACAGTGCACACTGCCAGCCTGCCTATTAGATGGGGTAAGTGCAGGACTTGTCCTGACTTCGGAGGGGGGGGGGTCTGTCAGTGCTGCAAGCCCCTGTCTGGGGCTCTGAATACTGCTATATGGTGACTCTGTATTCCCTATCTGGTCACTGCATACTGCGATATGGTGGCTCTGTATACTCCTATCTGGTGACTGTATACCCTATCTGGTGAATGTATACCCTATCTGGGACTCTGTATATCCTATCTGGTGACTGTATACCCTATCAGCGACTCTGTATACCCCCATCTGGTGACTGTATACTCCTATCTGGTGACTGTATGCCCTATCTAGTGACTGTATACCCTATCTGGGACTCTGTATACCCCTATCTGGTGACTGTATACAGTATCCGGGACTCTGTATATCCTATCTGGTGACTGTATACCCTATCTGGTGACTGTATACCCTATCTGGGATTCTGTATACCCCTATCTGGTGACTGTATACCCTATCTGAGACTCTGTATACTGGGATACGGTGACTCTGTATACTCCTATCTGGTGACTGTATACCCTATCTGGTGACTGTATACCCTATCTGGGACTCTGTATACCCTAAATGCAATATAAAAAACCTATTTTGAAAAAAATATATTTTTTTTTACTTTCTATATAATATATGTATGCAATAAAATATATCTAATAAAAAATTTAAAAAATCTAATTTCTTCATAAATTTCGGCCAATATGTATTCTGCTAAATATTTTTGCTAAACAAAATCCCAATAAGGGTATATTGATTGGTTTGCGCAAACTAGCGTCTACAAACTATGGGATATTTTTATTTATTTATTTTTATTTTATCATTTTTTTTAGTATTGGCAGCGATCAGTGACTTGTAGCAGGAGTGCGATATTGCGGCAGACAATAGGACCCTAAGTGACACTTTTGACACTTTTTGGGGAACTAGCTACACTGATACAGTGATCAGTGCTAAATATATGCACTGTCACCGTACTAATGACACTGGCTAGAAAAGGTTAAACATCAGGGGTGATCAAAGGGTTAAATGTGTGCCTAGCTGGTGTTTTCTTACTGTGGGGGGGGAGACATGGTTCCATGTCCCTGCTTTGCAGGAACACAGCATCTATGTTTTCCCTCTTGACAGAACTGCAATCTGCCTTGTTTGCATAAGCAAACTGCCGTTCTGCCTATGTGCCGAGTGATTGGCAGGTACCCAGCCATTGGCTCCCGCTGTGAATGATCTCAGTAAGAGCAAGGCGACGGCATGCACTCATGCCCGCTAGTACCGCTTGCACCCAGTAGTGCAAGATAAAACTGCTATAGGGTGGTCACTAAGTGGTAATGAGATGTCTGCCACACTTACTCTCTAGCCTTTGGTACCCAGTACAGAGGTACAGATGCCAGGAGTATCTATTCCAAGTACTGACATGTTTCCTCTTCTTTTCACTCCTCAGAAATCTTGCGAGGAGCACCTGATCATGGCCGGTTTATGGTGAAATGATATTCTTTCCACTTATAGATTATGGCTCCAACAGTGCTCACTGGAACATTCAGAAGTTTAGAAATCCTTCTGTAACCAATGCCATCAGTATGTTTTGCAGCAATAAGGCCCCTTTCACACGTATGGACCATTGTCAGTTTTTCAGGCAGACCTGAATGGATGCTCCATGTACTCCTATAGAGCGACGGATGTCAGCTGTGACATGTCCACTCTGATCTGCTAAATGCAGACAGATAGAAACCCTATTTTCCATCCATCTGGCAGATCGGATGAAAAAGGACAGGCAGATCCATTTTCATTTAATACCCATAGAGGAGAACGGGGGGCTCTGACAGATCCATCTCTGCACAGTGAGCAGAGACAGAGCTGTCATCCACCAGCTCAACGGGGATCAACGGATCTATACCCGCTGCGCAACGAAGTCCGTCAAAACGGACTCCGCTAGTGTGAAAGGACCCTGAGGTTACAAAGGTCTTGAGAGAGCTCTTTGCTTTTACCCATCATGAGATGCTTCTTGTGTGACACCTTGGTAATGAGACACCTTTTTATAGGCTATCAGTTGAGACTAAACCAGCTGATATTAATTTGCACTAACAAGGGGCAGAATTGCTTTCTAATTACTTATAGATTTCAGCTGGTGTCTTGGCTTTCCGTGCCTTTTTGCACTTCCCTTTCTTCATGTGTTCGATACTTTTTATTACACATAACTTAATTTCTTATTTAAACACTTATTTGTTTTGGTTCCTTTATATGTATGGATTGCAAGGGTTGTTACCGACATGTGGTAAAAATTCTATGTCAATAGCATCTTTAGAAATATATTTACCTAGAAAAATTATGACTTGTTCAATACTTCTTTTACCCGCTGTGTATACAATAATAAAATGCAAACAAAAAATAAATAAATAATGTGCTCCTAATTGGTGTGCAATATTAAATATTACCAACCCTCCAGGAGGTTGACATCACTCTCAACAGTGACCTGACAGTTTAATTTAATAGATATAGTCCCATTTCCAAATAATCAGTGCAAGATGTCCATAAATCACAGATTTCCCATCCACTTCACAAAGATCCAATATTATGATCTCACCACGTGTTCCACCCTGGTGTTAACCCCTGAAGAAGTCACATATGTTGTGACTAGAGTTGAGCAAACCTCTGGAAGTTCGGGTTCTGCTGGTCCGGCCGAACTTCGGGACAAAGTCCGGGTTCGGGTCCAGACAGAACCCGAACGTTCGCACGGACCCCGAACCCCATTGAAATCAATGGGGACCCAAACTTTTAGGCACAAAAATGGCTGTAACAAAGTCCTGGAAAGCCCTAGAGGGCTGCAAAAGGAAGTAAAATGGGGGTAAGGGTAGGGCAAGTGCCCTACAAAAAAATGGGGATAGGGGAAATAAATTAAAATCAAATAAAAAAATGGGAAGGGGGTGGATGTGGAGTAGGAGCCTAGAGGTTGACTAGGCCGTGACCGTGGCAGTGTAGGTAGAAGTGGCGGTAGTAGAGGAGTAGGAGGAGGTAGCCAACATGTTTTTTTTTTTTTGTATTGAGACCCATTCAAAAAAACAAGTATATGAATGGCTGTGTGAGTCCGGTCTAAATGTTTATTCTGCACAAGGTACAGACAAGTCTTGTGGGATCCATGCCTGATTCATTTTAATAAAGGTTAGCTTGTCCACGTTGGATGTGGACAAACGGCTCCGCTTGTCTGTGATAACGCCCCCTGCCGTGCTAAACACACGTTCCGACAATACACTGGCTGCAGGGCAAGCCAGCACCTCCAAGGCATAAAGGGCAAGCTCAGGCCATGTGGCCAATTTGGAGACCCAGAAGTTGAATGGGGCAGACCCATCAGTCAGTACGTGTAGGCGTGTGCACACATACTCTTGCACCATGTTGCTGAAATGCTGCCTCCTGCTAAGACGTTGTCTATCGGCTGGTTGTGCTGTTTGTTGTGGCGGGCTGCTGACAAAGCCTCCTCCTCCTCACTAATGTCGTCCCACCGTGGGTTGCGTCGAGCACCCGTAGTGACCTCGCACCGACCCCCCTATGTCTCCTGTGTCTACTATATGGAGGGTGTCTCCTGTCGAACAGAAACGGACACCCGTCGGACCGTGTGTACCGGCTGATGTACGACGTCACGGACGCGTTGCTGTCGGCTCAACAGGCGTAACATTGAAGGAGACTAATGACCCACCGGTGGGACGACCTAGGGGCAATGTTCCTGTTGCACGACAGGAATTAAGGGAGTGACCTCGCACTCTCCTTCTACGTGCTGATGTTCGCGTGTGACCATCTCCGTGACGACTCCCGTAAGGGTTTACTGTGGCCTCCGAGTCGCCTTCGTGTTCCGCTTCCGTCTCCTCCTCCTCCTCCTTCTCCGGTGGTTGCGTCGACACGGTGGCGGTCGTGGAGTCTTCCGTCCCAATCGTACCGACTTTACACCGTTTCGAAACAGTCGTCGGGCGGTGTTGTTTGTCGTGTTGGTCGGCTATCTGT
>BLSH010056761.1:535469-568526 GCA_018402905.1 Glandirana rugosa | reverse complement strand
ATATATATATATATATATATATATATATATATATATATATAAAACATAATGAATTGAAGACACATATATTTTATCAATAGGAAGATTGTAACAACACAACAGGACACAATAAGATCTTTATCAATATTTTATTGAGCATTATTTATAATACACATATAAGCAAAAACTTTAAGGGCCAGTTCACACCATCGAAAAGGCAGTCCAGATGCGCTCCAGATGCTTTTCTACATGTGCGTTTTTGGTGCATTTTTGATGCAGTCCAGTGCAGTTTTTCCCCTTCTTTTTTCTTAACCTTAAGGGCCAGTTCACACCACATGCAGACCAGTGTGTTTTGTTATATAGTTTCCAATGCCATAGTTCACACCAGTGCAGTCAGTTCCAGGACTTTGCAGTTCCAGAAAAAAGGTAGAACATGCTGCATTTTTCCTGTACCTGACTGTACTGGAACGCTGTAAAGTACATCAAAAAGCACTGAAACGCACTGGAATGCACCAAAATGCATCAAAAATGCGCTGAGCCCTAGTATAGTAAAAAAAAAAAAACAGAAAAAGAAGAAGAAAAAAAAAGCACCTGGAATGTACCCAGAAACGCATCAAAAACACACCAAAAACACACTGGAACGCATTAAAAACTTGCATGCGGAAACGTATCCAGAATGTATCTGGAGTGCGTTTTTAAAGTGTGAACCAACCCTACATAAGGACCTGTGTGTTTCAGTGTGTTTTTGGTGCATTTAGGTGTATTCTGGTGTGCTTCATTGTGTCTTTGATGTGTTTTACAGCATTCCAGTATAGTCCAGTGCAGGAAAAATGCAACATGATCTACTTTTTTTCTGGGCCTGGAACGCACTGGGTCTCCAAGTATTGGTGTGAACTATGTCATTGAAAACCCTATAACCTACTTTCCATGCGTTTTTGATACATAAAAAATGCACTGGACTGCATGTGGTGTGAACTGGCCCTTAATCACTCAATAATTAATTATGTGTAGCAGCTCAGTTTAAGTTTATAGTCTGTTTGGTGTCAGCATTAATGACAGGAGTTTGCGCATACTCACCTAATGTGCATATGCATGTCTAAGTGCTCCCTAATTTTTCCTATGCTGGGATCCCCATTGAGGTATGAAAAAAAATCTATTCAGTCCCAGGGAGTGTAAGAGGACACAGGGTCACACAATGAGACTGGAGGAGAAGTGGTTTAACCATAAACTGCGCAGGGGGTTCTTCACTGTCTTCACCTCTCCTTACCTTCTTGCATAAGCCATCGTTACCGTCCTCCAGGATTGATCCAGACCCACTTAACATGCCTCCCCCTGCACCGAGATGACTGCTGCACTTCTGCATTAATGAATATTCAGTTTAACATTGTCCACACTGCAGAAGGATAATACAGCAGCAATAAACAAAGACGTTCCACAGCAGTTATCAGCTACAGTCTAGGTTACAAAGACATTGGAGTAGAAGACCAGACTTGTTCAAGCTGACAGTAAAAACTGTTCAAATAGATTTAAAGATATTAGTTATCTGTCTGTCTGGTTTCCAAAGTCACTGGCTTATTAAGTTACTGGCCTGGAAGTCCAGGATGTTTTCTGAATGCCTGTGTAAAAGATGATGCTGTAAGTTGGACCCCCTTCTTCAAACCTCTACACTGCATCCTCTGAACTATTGGTTTGATTTACTAAAACTAGAGAGTGCAAAACCTGGTGCAGCTATACATAGAAACTAGGGATGAGCCCACTGTTTGAGTCAAACATAATCTCCAAATCTCGAACATTATGGGGCATTCATGTCCAATTCGAGCACCCCATAATGCAGTGCAAAACCGAGGGGAATGACATACGCTGATTGGCCAAGGCATGCACATGACCTGCATGCTTTTGCCAATCACAGCTCGCTCTGCTGTGAGAGCCATGATTGGCCAGAGGCAGGTTGCTCAGGCTCAGGGGTCTCGGTCCACGCCCCACACTATATAAGGCCACTTGACCAGCAGCCGTATGTAGTGTGTGAACGTGGAGACTGGAACTTTGATCTAGTTTAGCTAGTTTAGTTTGTGGCATGTAGGAAGTGTAGTATAAAGGTCTAGTGTAGAGTATATACAGGCAGTGCAGGCAGTGAAAGAATATATATATATATATATATATATATATATATATACACGCTGCATTCAGTGTAGACTAATTATACAGCTCATTCAGTTTACAGTATATAGATGCAGTGCAGTCAGTGTAAGAATATATATGTAGTGATGCCCCCTTGAGGGTTGCTTAAAGAATCAATTCCCCCTTGGGTTTCCCCATTCTGAGAGTCCTCTTCCACCACCCCTAACACTCTTGGTTCACTCATATTGCAATGTTCCATTAAGAAGCACACTCTTTCAGTAATGGAAACCACAACACAGTTAGAGTTAGAAATGTTTACTTCACTGTTATTTCTGCAAGGAATTATAACCTTTAAGTAACAAAAATATAGGCCACGCCTGTAAGAATTATTGATTAACAGAAATTGTTGACATAAATATCACAATCCTTCACATTCACAAGTTAACCTTATAATTCTGGTGAACAAAAGGAGTAGTTACTTTAGTAACTTCAGCCACTCCCTGTATTATCTAACAACAATAATAATTGCAAGATATAATTCCTCCAATTGAATTTAAACAATACCCAAGGGTTCACTGAGACAAAAGTGATTTAGTATTATTTACTGAAAATCAGGAGAAAAATAATACAGTAAGATTCTATACCAAAATGAATGACCCAAAGGATAAGTTGGCACCACTCAATGGATTGTAACACGAATGACAATGGTCTATCAAAGGCACATATGAAATGTAACCAATTAATAGTTAAATTAATGTTGTATAATCACACTAGATAACTCAGAATTTCTATTTAAATTCTCCTGTTCTAGCTTCTTAGGAGATGAAGTAATATCAAATAAATAGCCCCGAGTATATGACTGGGGAAAAGATGAGTAGATGTATTTGCAGCAATCCTGTCTTGTAAAGTTCATGCAATCTTCGCCGGCTATCAAAGTTAGGTACCTGAGAACACTGGGGTTGATTTACTAAAGGCAAATCCACTTTGCACTACAAGTGCACTGCTAGTGCACTTGTAAGTGCACACAAAGTGTAGTCACTGTAGATCTGAGGGGAACATCTGAAATGAGGGGACACTGCTGATTTTATCATCCAATCATGTACAAGCAAAAATGCTGTTTTTTATTTTCCTTGCATGTCCCCCTCGGATCTACAGTGACTTCACCACTTCCAAGTGCACTTCAAAGTGCACTTGCAGTGCACTTGTAGTGCAAAGTGAATTTGCCTTTAGTAAATAAACCCCACTGTGTCCTTCTAATCTTTGAGATGAGGCACAAAAGAGGTTAACTTCCACTAAACTAAATAGCCTTTCAGTGATCACTGACTTCTGAAAAAACTGGTCACAAACGGCAATCCAGTGTATATAAACTGTAATCCAAGATTAATAATCTTACTTGTAATCCAATTAAGAAAAGGAAGCTGAAGGGGCATGGTCTGGACATGGCGCTGTAAGCACGCTTCTTCCAGAGCTCTGCACGGACCGGGACTTCTCAAGCACCGTACAGCAGAAACAGACCGGTTCAGCACATGCCGGGTGAACAGAGACAGACACCGAACCCCGGGGAGCCGCGGACAGCCGAGATCACTCGGTACTTCTTGCGCCAGCACACAGTAACAACGCCGACACCAGTGGCTGCGGGGTCCTCCAAGATGATGAGTCGTGCAGCCCGGAGCGCTGATGGGTGCAAAGAAGTCATTAACTGCAGGTGGGACAGGTGAGCCTTCCCCCTGGAATCTCCCTTCCGCCCTCCCCCATACTCACTCCGGAGCTCCCTGGTCCTGACTCTCCCTCAGATTCCATGGGCTCAGGAGCCTCTGGGCTGCAGCCGAGGGGGGGACATAAGGGACATGTTGGCGGACCTTCCTACACGCATGGACATGCAAGCTATGGCCGCCTCTATAGTGTCGGCCCTATCCAAGGAGCTCCACGACCTGAAACAACAGGTGGATGGGGTGGAGGAGAGAGTGGAGTCCCTGGAGAGCGGGTCTATCACGGTTAATGCCAGGTTAGATGCTCTGGAGGCTAGCCAGGCTGCCCACACTCAACAGCTGATTGACATCCAGTTGAAAATTGATGATGGGGAGAATAGGAACAGGAGGAACAACCTCCACCTGAGGGGTATCCCGGAGGCCACGATGGGGGCGGATCTGCGCACTACTGTGATTGCCATCCTTAACATTCTTTTGGAGCAGAATACCACCGCAAACTTGGAGCTGGATTGGGTGCACAGGGTGCAGGGCCCCCGTCCTATGCCCCGGGGCGCTGCGGACAGCCCACCACCCCGAGACGTACTTTGTAGGGTCCATTTTTACACCATCAAGGAGGAGATCTTGCGACGGGCCTGGGCCCGTGGCCCCATAGACTTTGACTGAGCTCGGGGTCTACCCTGATGTCTCTTGGCAAACCCGGATGATGCGGGGCATGGTGCGCCCCTTATTGGAGACCATCAGGGAGGCGGGGCCACTTACCACTGGGGCCATCCCTTCCATGTAATTATACAAAAACAAGGATCTACCTTCTATTTGCGTTCCTCCACTGAGCTCCCCCAGGCATTTTGCTTTCTAGACAAGCTGGCTGTGGATGTCCCGGACTGGTTGGAGCCCCTCCTTAAGAAGGACCTGCCGTCCCAGTGCTGATCCCCCTAGGCGAACACCTGCCACCTCGGAGGACTAATAACCACCAAGCGAAACTGTGGCTGCAACCACCCCTGAGTGGAGACTCTTCTCTGTTAACAGACACAGGCCGGGTTCAAATTGAGGAATTCTGGGTATACTTGAAGAACTGCCCCTGATCATGGTGACTGAGATGTCCCTTGCCTCCTCCCGCGAGGGTCAATGCCCTCAATAACTTTGGACAGGACTGGCGTTCCCTCCCCCGTGCGGTCCCCTTCTGGTTATCAAGCAGTGGAGGGCATAAGGATGAGTAATGTGGACACACTTGTGACACTTGGGTGTTTTTCAGTCCTGGGAGGCCCACTACGGAGCGGGGGGGGATCTTGAGGGCCAATGTTAACCAGTTTGATTGTGATGATCATTTATCTTTCCTCCCTACAGGTTGTGCTTATCTGCTTTCTGGACTCCCGGACATGTGTCTCTCTCCCCGGCCGCCCGTTAATTTGCTTTAGGGAGTGGCCCCCCCTTGAGAGGGACCTCTGAGTTAATGTTACGGGTTCGGTCCAGGTCCCCCCCCCCACTGGGAGGGGGGCTGGGACCAGCTATGGTGGCGCGGCTGGGCGTGGGGCGTGCGAATGGGCAGTTGGTGGGAGGGGGGAGGCTTTGTTTTAATGTTCTCTTCTCAAATGCCTGTGTTTAGTTGTTGGCCCTATTATCATTCTCGAGCTCCCTTGGGGTGGTCCTGTATACGGAATCCCTTTGAGGCCTGGCATGTTGCTGAACTGCCTCACGCATTTTTGTCCCCAACTCCGTGCATCTCTGTAGCTCGGACGTCTATTCCAACCACCTCTCCAAGTGGAGTTTTGCCTACTCTGCGGAGATCTAGGTAAGGTTTACCTTTAGTACACTTCTGCTGTTGGAATCTTTGTTCTCCCTCTTGTCTACGCTCCCTCCCATCTTCTCTTACTCGACCCTCCCCCTCTCTCCCCCCTTTTTTTTTTCCCCGTCCGGTCGCCCCATCTCCCGGACATGGTTCTCAGTGGTACACGTGACCCGTGCAGGTACACGACATGGCTGTGGGTGCGATTACGTTTACATCTTTTAATGTGCGAGGCTTGGGCACCCCTGAAAAGCGCACCAGACTTCTGGCAGACCTCAAAAAGAATGGGTCACAAGTTTGCGTTTGTCCAAGAAACTCATTTCAGAAGTGACCAGATCCCCAAATTGGGGAACAGAGCGTTTCCCAAGGTATACCACAGTCCTTCTCCAATATCAAAGGCGAAAGGTGTCAGCATCCTTCTGGCACAGTCGGTGCCCTGGTTTCTCTCTGCGGTGCAGCAGGACCCGGGGGGCGCTATCTATTTGTTAAAGGGAGGATTGGAGATGTCTTGGTGACTCTTGCGAACATATATTTCCCCAATGTGGATCATGTCCCCTTCCTGCACGGTCTAATACCGGACCTCTTGGAATTCCAGGAAGGTCTCTTCATCTTTGGGGGAGACCTGAATTTTACAATGGACCCGGCCCTTGATACTACTCGGCGTGGTTCACATATCTTGTTCTCTCGGCTTAAAGCCCTGAAGGCTGAACTTGGCCTAATGCAGCTAGTTGACCCTTGGCGCATCCTTCACCCAGCTGTGAGGGACTACTCTTTCTATTCAGCGGTCCATCAAACGTATTCCCACCTAGACTATATTTTGATCCC
Source organism: Glandirana rugosa (assembly GCA_018402905.1). NCBI lineage: Eukaryota > Metazoa > Chordata > Amphibia > Anura > Ranidae > Glandirana > Glandirana rugosa. The sequence continues at coordinate 562,112 of BLSH010056761.1, read as the reverse complement.
CCATAGAGAACTGGTGAGGGTCCGGTCAGCCCGGATAGGCAACATCGTGATGTCGGATCATGCTCCCATCCAGCTCTGTCTCACTCTGGGCTCTCAAGATCGATGCCCCCCCCCACGTGGCGCCTAAATTAATCCCTTCTCCAATCCCCTGAAGTCCGAAAGAGGCTTACTAGGGCCCTCATTGACTACTTCGAGCTGAACACAGGCACGGTGGACAGCCCTCTCACGGTGTGGGAGGCGCATAAGTCGGTGATTAGAGGCGTGTTCATCAAAATCTGGACCCATTTAAAGAGGGAGAGGTCGGCGCAGGTGGACGCACTGATCGCGCGTCTACGTCGCCTGGAAGGGGTACAGAAAGCGAAGGCAGCCCGGGCGGTTCACGCCGGGCTCCTTAAGACGAGAGAGGTACTTAATTCCCTCTTATTCCATAAAGCGAAGCAGAAATTGGTGTGGGCCAGAAGGACCATGTATGAATTTTCCAATAAGCCTGGTACGCTCTTGGCAAGGTCCTCGAACAAGAACCTTCATTCCGCAGATTGTCACAGCTGTGGGGCAGAAACTCACTGGGTCCGATGCCATGGCGAAGGAATTCTTCTCATTCTTTCGGGCTCTATATAAATTGGATCCATCTCCACCGCTGGCTACAGCCATGACACTTAATGCTCAGATCCGTGCTTTTATAGAGGCCTTGGCATGCCTACACTGCCGGAGGAGGCCCTGGAGGAGATGGAGGCACCTATTACGGTGGAGGAACTGGGGTCTGCTCTGGCCCAGACTAAGCCTAAGAAGGAGCCGGGGCCGGACGGCTTCACAGCTGCCTACTACAAGGAGTTTTCTGCTACGCTCCTACCTCACCTGGTGACGGTGCTCAATTCCCTGGTAGAGGGAAGGGAGATGCCGGCGGATGCTCTCAGGGCGTACATCTCCCTGATCCCCAAGGAAGGTAAGGACCCGGCGCAGTATGGTAGCTATCGGCCAATAGCACTGCTGAATGCGGGCCTAAAACGTTTTGCCCGGGTATTGGCCAATAGGTTGCTTCCCTTTATTCCAGGCCTCATTCACAAGGACCAGGTGGGGTTCGTCCCCTTACGCGAATCACGAGACAACACGGTACGGGTCATCAACTTGATCCACGCAGCTCGGACTTCCAAACGGTCGCTTCTTCTGCTCTCTACGAATGTAGATAAGGCATTTGACCGGGTCCACTGGTCCTTCATCTGAGCGACTATGGAGCACCTCGGTCTCCGGACATCGATGATGAGCTGCATATCTGCCCTTTATTCGCGACCGTCCGCGGCAGTTAGAGTCAATGAGACGAGGTCTGACTTTTTCGATATCACGAATGGGACGAGGCAGAGTTGCCCCCTCTCGCCCCTTATATTCATCCTGACCCTTGAACCTTTTCTTTGCAAGATTCACGCCGACCCTGACATCTCAGGCTTCAGTAAACCTTCGGGTCCCCATAAGGTGGCGGCCTTTGCCAATGACCTTATCTTCTTCATCACGGACCCCTGCACCACCCTCCCAATTCTCATGCAAGCCTTTCATACTTATGGTGCATTGTCACATTTCCAAGTGAACTACAGCAAGTCCGCGGTCCTTAATGTTTCTGTAGGCCCTGCAGAGATCGAAAGTATTCGCACCGTTTTCCCCTTCCAATGGGCAGCCGCGGCAATTAAGTACCTAGGAACAAACATTACTGTGGATCTTTCCAAGGTCTATGAAGCTAACTATGTGCCGCTCCTAACCAGGGTTAGAAGGGATCATCTGCATTGCCACTCTCTGACTTTGACGTGGTTCGGGCGGTGTAGCGCCCTCAAGATGACAGTTCTGCCACGCATATTGTATATCTTGTATATATTGTATATCTATATTGTGTATCTCGAACACTCGCACAGGTGATCAGGAAGTTTGTCTTGTGGCATCAGCAGCCGCGTCAGGCCTTGCACAGACTCTCACTTCCCAAGCATTCTGGAGGGCTCGTCCTCCCCAACATTAGAATGTATTACCGGGGGTCGCACCTGAACCAGATGGTGGACTGTCATGGAGCGGAAAAACAGTAGGGGGCCAAGGAGATGAAGATTCATAGGGCACTGCGCTGAGTTGGCTGTGGCTCTCCTTGACCATCCCTGGAGATCTAAGGGCCCACCCGAGGTTGGGTGCCACCCTTCGGGTGGCCCGAGAGACATTCCGGGTCACCACCATCGCGTTTCATCCATCACCAATGGTCTCGATCCTGGGGAACCCAGAGTTCGTGCCGGGCTTGAGGGGGTCGCAGTTTGGACGCCTTGTTGAGGCGGGATACTCCCGCCTGACGGACTTCATGGCATCCTCGTCCTCAATCCGCTTGGATATGGCTCAGGTGGTAGCCCCCCATCTGGACTTCATGAGTGGGGTGCAGCTACGTTCATTCCTCAGACCTTCTGCTCGGGTGCCAGGCATCTTGCGCCCCCTTTCCTCTTTTGAGGCAATTTGTCATAAGGGCGAGCCAGTTCGACACTCTCTATCCCTGATTTACGCCACCCTGATTCAACCGGGGGAGGACTATGTGCCCCCTTTCCTTGCCAGGTGGGAGGCAGACCTTGCCCTGCAACTCACACCAGCCCAAAGAGGTAAAATCCTCTACTTCGCTCAGAAGTCCTCGCTGGCCACTAGGATTCAGGAGGCGAGCTACAAGATTCTTACTCTGTGGTATAGGGTCCCCTCCCATCTACACACTATCTTCCCGCAGGTCACGGATTCCTGCGGTGGGGGGGAACTATGGTTCACATTTTTTGGGAATGCCCCAAACTCCAGCAGTTCTGGCAGGATGTCACAGGCCTCATCCAACAATTGACGGCTGTGGACCTTCACGCCAACCCAGCGGCGTGCCTGTTGCATTTGACAGAGAGACCGATCAAAAAATACAAAGCTTCACTGACGATGCAGCTCTTGAATGCAGCGAAAGCATGCATCCCCCTTCGGTGGAAGGATCCTGACCCCCCCACGAAGGCTATGTGGTTTGCCAGGGTAAACGCTCTGAGGGATATGGAGGAACTTACAGCTACTCTATACAATAAAGAGGAGGCCTGCAGGGAAACCTGGAGGCAGTGGAATCACTTTGTTTTCACAGATGCCTACATTTCGGAGATGTCCTCAGCCTAGCTTATGGTCTATGCGCGACCCGATTCTGATGAGTTGGTCTCTATGCCTGCCATGGGAATCTGGGATTAGGGACGGCTGGACTCCCCCTCCCCCTTATCTCCCCCCCCCTCACCCTTATGTGTGCTGTCCTCTCTTCCTTGACTCCCCCCCCCCTCTTATTTATATTTTTCATTTTATGCGTTGGTAGTTTCCTTTCCCTCTGCTTCCATTCCTTCCTCTTTCTGTGTGCAATACACGCCAGGGTACCATACATGCTAGCTAGCATGTGTGATGACGCCATCCCTAGGGGAAGATTGGAAAGGGTAGTAACGGTCTACAGGAGGAATAGGCTTGATGAATCAGACTGTATTGCCCCCCTGGTATGGTTTCAGGGGTGGTAAGGTATCGATCTGTTATTTGTTAAATTGAACTCTAGAAGTGTCATTCTCATGCTATTCCCCCTTTGGTCATTTATAATGTTCACTGGCTTGACCCTTGTACTATGTCATATTTTCAGATATGTGTAATTAACCTGTTCAGTTTTTCTGGATACAAAATAAAAAGAATTTAAAAAAGAAAAGGAAGCTGAAAAGACAGTATAAGTACTCTTATATGTGGGCCTGAGCCCGCTCACCAAAACTAAGGGACTGGATGTAGACAAACGATCTGGCACTAAGATGAGAATGATGGTAATGCTGGGACCGTTAGTTCACATAGATGGCTTGCTCCTGGGAGGTAAACAGCATCCACTGCACTCCTTGCAATTCACCTGGATCGACAGATACGACTGCTGCTGTGGCTGCTGTGGCTTCAATCCAGACTCAGATGAAGATAGGATAGCTCCACTGGTCACTCACTGTGTTGCTGGAGAGCGAAAGCTAGCTGGGTCACCTGCAGAGAATTTAGTGATCGATTACGCCGTCCCAAAGAAACTGGGGCCAACTTCTCCTACCATTTAAATAAGTTCACCCACAAAGCATTGCACCTCCCAGAAGCCTCAAGCAAAGCAAAGCCCGATGGGAAATGGAGTCTTTCATACCAGAGTCTGCTTACTGTTTCTTCTTACCACACTACAAATCCCACAATTCTTCATTCTCCTTACAATTCAGTCTTATTCCGCAATTCCAGGGGAATATTTCCGGACTCCTGGCTACACTATATATATATATATATATACTTCTTTCAGTGTAGACTATAACTACAGTTCATTCAGTGTACAGTATATAGAGGCAGTGCAGGCAGTGTAAGAATATATATATATATATATATATATATATATATATAGTATATACCCTGCATTCAGTGTAGACTATATGTACATCTTATTCAGTGTACAGTATATAGAGGCAGTGCAGGCGGTGTATGGTCTGAGCACTGACATGCTGACCCCCCCCCCCCCCCATCCCTTCAACCTCTGCAGCAATACTGGCAGCACTCATACGTGTATTTCCCAAAGACAAAATCTGGATATGACGCTGAGCGCGTGCACTCAACTTCTTTGGTCGACCATGGCGAAGCCTGTTCTCAGTGGAACCTGTCCTGTTAAACCACTGTATGGTCTTGGCCACCATGCTGCAGCTCAGTTTCAGGGTCTTGGCAATCTTCTTATAGGATAGGCCATCTTTATGTATAGCAACAATTCTTTTTTTTTTCAGATCCTAAGAGAGTTCTTTGCCATGAGATGCCAAGTTGAACTTCGAGTGACCAGTATGAGAGCGTGAGAGCGATAACACCAAATTTAACACACCTGCTCCCCATTCACACCTGAGACCTTGTATCACAAATGAGTCACATGACACTGGGAGGGAAAATGGCTAATTGGGCCCAATTTGGACATTTTCACTTTTGTTGCCATTAATGGCTGTGTGTTGAGTTATTTTGGGGGGGAAGAGTAAATTTACACTGTTATACAAGCTGTACACTCACTAGTTTACATTGTAGCAAAGTGCCATTTCTTCAGTGTTGTAACATGAAAAGATATAATAAAATATTTACAAAAATGTGAGGGGTTTACTCACTTTTGTGAGATACATTCCTGCATTCAGTCTAGACTACATATACAGTGCATTCTGCAGTGTATGGTATATAATACAGGTTATAGCATTTTTTTAAAAAATCCCCATCATGTCTGAAAGGCCACCAAGGAGAGGCAGATGCTCCCAGGCCACTAAAAGAGGGCAAGCAGCCTCTGTGTCTACAGCGAAAAGTGGTGGTGGCGGAAATGGTGCATCCTCTGCAGGCGGGTCACGCTTGTCCTTTTTTTCTGCTTTTGGCCATGTTATTGAGCCACAACATGCAGAAAAATTGGTGGAGTGGATAACCAAGCCATCCTCATCCTCCTCATCCTGTCACCCAGGCTCATACTAGTTTGTCTTCCAACGCAGCTGCCAAAGCGGCCTATTCCACCGGCTCCTTGTCCACAGTTACTCCTTCCGTAGCCCCACCATAATGCATGGAGGAGTTTCCAGAATTATTCGACTATAGTGTCAGTTACATGCTGATGGAGGATGCACAACAATTTGAAGGCTTCGATATTGGTTCCCAGGTTGAGGAAGGGAGTAACGTGAGCCTAGAGAGAGGGGCTGCCAGAGAAGGATAAGAAACTAGCAATCCTGTTCCCCCAGCTGCCTCATACTGCCAAGTTTGCTCCAGTGATGAGGAGGGAGGTGATGATGAGGACACTGACTGTACTTGGGTGCCTGAGAGAAGAGAGGAGGAAAGTGAGGAGGAGGAGGTACAACCACCCTATTGCAACACACCACAGAGCTCCACAGGTGCATGGCGCTGCTGACTCCCCGCTGTTTTCCAAAACTTCAATCATGTAGGCTTTTTTTCAACACTTGTGCAGTAGATCAGTTGCTGTTTGTAATTTATGTCTGAAGCAGATCAAGCGCAGCCAGAACAGCAGCCGCTTGGGCACTACATCCTCGACAAGACATATGACAACCTGCCATGCAGTACGTTGGCAACAGCACCTAAAAAAGCCCACATCATAAAACAAGGCGCACTTCTCCTTGCTCCTCATCTGTGACCTCAACCCCTACTATACCTCCAGTCCTCTGAAAATCCTGCACTGAGAGGAATGAAAGCCTAGCAATGGGTGCCACAAGTACTTGCAGCCAATCTGCTAGCAGTTCACTACCAGTTGATGTCAGTAGGCAAATTTCCCTTCCCCAGTTGCTGAACCATAAAAAATACTGTCACAGCCATCCACATGCTCAGCTTTTTAATGCTAGCTTGCCAAATTGGTAGCACTCCAACTGCCTTTTCAGCTGGTAGACTCTGCCCCCTTTTGTGAATTTGTGGAATGTGCTGTACCACAGTGGCAGGTTCCGAAAATACATTTCTTTTCACGCCCATTCCAGCACTCTACTGTCATGTAGAAGGCAATGTTTTGGCCTCCTTGGACAGGGTGGTTAGCAACAAAGTACATATTACTGCTGATTGATGGTCCAGCAGACATGGTCAGGTTATGTTACCTTTCCTTCACGGTGCACTGGGTAACTCTGCTGACAGCTGGGAAGGATGCAGGACAGGGTTTGGTGTTGGAGCTAGTCCCCACGCCTCCAAAAAATGGTGCTGTTTCTGCCACATCTGCTTTCTCCACCCCCTCCTCTTCTACCTCCGTGGCCTCTTCTGCAGTAGTGTCCTCTGAACCAGCAGTGCTTGCAAAGCAGGGGCTACGCAAGCAGTCAGGCTAAAAGATGCTACGCAGTGCTTGAGTTGGTCTGCCTAGGGAACAGGAGCCACACAGGGGCAGAGATTCTGTCAGCTCTGCGAGGGCAGGCTCAGAGGTGGTTGATGCCATGTCAGCTTGGGCCAGGAATGGCTGTATGTGACAATGGCACCAACCTTCTCTCTGCCCTCCGACAGGGACAGTTGACACATGTTCCATGCTTAGCACACGTACTGAATTTGGTGGTGCAGCGTTTCTCGGCCAGGTGCCCAGGCTTACCAGATATTCTGAGGCAGGCCAGAAAAGTCTGTGGTCGTTTCTGCTGGTCATACAATGCCAGTGCTCGGCTGACTGACATTAAACAGGAATTGAACCTGCCCACAAACTGCCTCATTTGTGACATGCCCACCAGGTGGAACTCAACATTGGCAATGCTGCAGTGGCTGCACACACAGCAGAGGGCCATCAATGAGCACCTCTGTGAGTATGGCACCCGGACAGGCTCAGGGGAGCTTGTTTTTTTTTTCACCACGCCAGTGGCTACTTATCAAGGATGCACGCATTGTCTTGTCACCATTTGAGGAGGCCACAAGGATGGTGAGCAGTAACAATGCATGCATCAGTGACACTGTCCCTCTAGTCTTCCGATAGAGCACACACCTCATTGAATCATGGACAGGGCACTTAAGGCAGAACAGAGGGAGAAAGAGGAGGACGTCCTTTCCTCTCAAGCCCCCCTTTAAGCAAATAGCATTCCTGCAGGGCCATCAAACACGCAGGAAGAAGAGGAGGAGGAGAATTGTGTCAGCATGGACATAGAGGATAACATGCAGCAGTCTTCAAGGGATGGTTTTCAGTCCCCAGAAACCCAAGGAGTTGTACATGGCTGGGAGGAGGTAGTTCCTGACAATGTCATTCTCAGTGACCCAGAGGACTCTCATGTCTTCTCAAACTTACGCTGCATGGCCTCCCTGCTTCTGCAAAGCCTGCGAAAAGACTACAGAGTATGTGGTATCAAGGAGAGGGATCATTACGGGGTGGCAACCCTTCTTCATCCATGTTACAAGGGTAAAGTTGCAGAGCTCACCATGCCTTCGCAGAGGGAGCAGAGGATGAAACCTCTCCAGGAAACCTTGAAGAAAAGTTTGTGCAACACCTTTCCAGACCCTGGGAGGTTACCAATTCCTGCTGCTGGACAAAGACTTTCTGAGGCTTCCTTCAGTGAGAGAAAGAGCGGTGGAGAAGGTTGACGGCTGACCGATGCCTTTAAACAATTTTTTAGTCCTTAGCGCTCAGGACTGATAGGTTCACGCAACCATCAGCAGCGTCTACATTATATGGCGCAGGAATATCTAGAGGCAAGAGCAGATTTGAAGACCTTTCCAACTGAGCATCCACTGAGTTACTAGGTCTTGAGGATGGACCACTGGCCGGAACTTGCTAAATATGCAATTGAGCTACTGGCCTGTCCTGCATCCAGCGTGCTTTCTGAACGGACATTCAGTGCTGTTAGAGGGTTCGCGACGGATCAAAGAGTGCGCCTGTCAACAGACTCGGTTGATAGGCTCACATTTATAAATATGAATCAGTCCTGGATCAGCAGCTATCAAGCCGCTGATGCTGATCTGATTGAATTGCCTAGAGATATGGGGTCCCTTGAAAACTGCCTATGCTGCCTATCCTATTCCTCCTGAATCCTGATGATGCTAGCTTCCAACAATATTCTGTGTTTAGGGCACCACCAACACCAAAGGCCCAATTTTTCTGCACCTGTTTGACTGGGGCATGTCATTACAATTTTTAAAATAATTGACAACAGCAGGGCCTGTTCCTGCGCCCAACAAGAGTAACTGTGAGGGGTTACAGTGTTCTGCCACCACCAACACCCAAGGCCCAATTTTTCTGCACCTGTTTGATTGGGGCATGTCATTACAATTTTTAAAACAATTAACAGCAGGGCCTATTCCTGTGCCCAACAAGAGTAACTGTGAGGGGTTACAGTGCTCTGCCACCACCAATACCCAAGGGGCCATTTTTCTGCACCTGTTTGACTGGGGCATGTCATTACAATTTTTTAAATAATTTACAGCAGCAGGGCCTGTTTCTGTGCCCATCAAGAGTAACTGTGAGGGATTACAGTGTTCTGCCACCACCAACCCAAGGCCCAATTTTTCTGCACCTGTTTGACTGGAGCATGTCATTACAATTTTTTAATTAATTTACAACAGCAGTCCCTGTAGTATATATAATACAGTTCACACTATACGGTGCAGTCAGTGTAGTATATATAACATAGGGTATTGAAGCGGTCAAGGGGAACCCTATGACATAATTAGTGAAAAAAACGGCATGGGGTGCCCCCCAAAATCCATACCAGGCCCTTCATGTCTGGTATGGATTCTAAGGGGAACCCCATGCCAATTTTTTTTAAAAAAAGGATCTGGTTTGGATCTTTGGGGGGGGGGGGGGGCACGCAAATTTTTCTGTGATTTTTGATCTATATTGCAAGTTTAAATTACTTTTGTTCTTTCTTTACTCTGCTTCAGATTGTGAAAGAACAGGAAGCTGTTCAACAGAAAGCACTTCCCTTTCATTCACTGCCCCATGCAGGTGAGGCTGCAGAGAAAGGCATGTGTGTTTGAGCTTTGAGGTGCACACCCTAATTCAATAGGCTGTGCACACCTATCATTCTATTATTTGGAATTCTTTGTGGGAACCGGTAAGGAGAAGTCTGCCCAAGCATCCGCTGGTCCATATTTGAGGCCAGGCTAGGCTTATGTATGTATGTGTATAATTGATCAGCATATTGTTGGAATTTCACCTGTCCCCTTCAAAAGGCAAGTACAGTTCCAGCATAGGTAGATCAAGTTTTTGCGGGGGCTACACAGAACATCCTGCAGACCAAAGGAATGCTATGCGCTGAAAAAACAATTCCCAGTCCAAATTCCCAATGTAGCAAGTAAGCGCACAGTGGGTCCCCTCCCCCTTGGACTCTTATGCACTGCATGTAGTGCACATATTAGGGACCAGTGCCTGGAACAACCATGCAGCTTTCAAAATTATAGTAAATTGATATTGCTGATCTTATTATTTATAGAGTCGGTGCCTCAGCACTCTGAGCCGATCAGATGACCTGCATTCATATCTGCTGACAACGAACATGCTTACAGGAGCAAAGAGGTGACCTCATTAGACTGCTGCTGCTCCTTCACTGTCCAGCCCCAGGCTGGGGTCAGGAAGGTTACCTCACTGTGTAGTTTGACTGCAGCAGAAAAACATCAGGTCACTAGGCTGCCTGTGCTGATTGCCAGAGTTGTGTAAATTTTAGAGCTGAATGGATAGAAATACAAATACTTTGGCAGGAAAGACAACTCTTTTATATGTATTTGAATTGTGTATTTAGCTGTTTGTCAGAAGTCTAGCTTTAAGAGGAGGGATGTACCAAAGTTCATTTGTTAATGTACAACATGGTGATCATTGAAGAGGATGGTCCACAGCACTGGAAGACTATGCTGTATTCCAATATGGTAATTTTAAAATCTGGCATATACAGTATAGCATGAATCCATGGATGAATCCTGTCTTTTTTCAATGGTTCAGGCTGGTAGTGAGGAAAGGGTTTTTTTTTGCACGTAATAGGCTCTGGTAATATCATTTGAGAATCATTTGAATGTTACAGCATTCCTTAGTATTGTTCCTGACTATGCACACTCTATTTGTGGGCACTAAATAGGTATGACCACTAAATGTATATGAAACTATGGAACTTATCTGCCCTAAGGCTCCTTTCACACCCAGACGTTGGAAAAAAGCCTGTAAAATCTTGTAAAAGGCCATGATTTTAGTGTGTGTTTTTGCCCGCTTTTGAAGCGCTAACGCTATAAATAGCGCCCCTCTAATGGTGTTTTTTAAGCGCTTTCAAGCGTTTGTGTTTCAATCATGTGACCTTTCCACAGCCTCAGTACACATTTCATGCGCTTTTCAAGTGCTTAACCATTATTTTCAATGGACATGGGTGTTTTTGAAGAGCTATTTTGAGCGCACAAAACAAGCTGAAAAGATGCTGCTTGCAGGACTTTTAGCAATGCCTAGCAAGCGCAACGCCTCGGTGTGAAAGCATCCATTGAGATGCATGGGGAGCATTTTTGGTGCGCTTTTTATGTGCTAATTTTAGAGCAAAAAATGCCTGAAAAACGCCTTGATGTGAAAGGGGTCTTATTATGCAATGTTTTTAATGCAGTCAGACACTGGACCAGTGGTTAAAGCAGCCAAGCATAAAAACATATAGATTCAGCTAGTTACTTCTTTTTTTAAGACAAAGCGTTCTCCATATTTTCAATATGTTGCTGTTTTGCTGCTCATAAAAAAAAAAAATACATTGCCACAATAATAAATCATTTGATGACCTAATCTAATATAGTTTACACTCTGTAACTTTGTCTCCCCTTAAACGATTTATGAAAATGCATTAATCTAGCTAAGGTTTTTTCAAAATGTCCATATACTCTTCATTTCTTAGACCTTGCTTTTAGCTGTGCTACCACATCCATGTGGTTTCACTTAGCACGTAAGTAAGTCTAGGGTCATTTCAATCCTGGTGCTTACATTTATAAATGCATGTCTTGTTCTCTAATGGGGAGATTGCTTCCTGTTAGGTTACACAGGGTCAGAAATGATAGCATCCATTTGTTATAGAGATTATATATTTATAAGATTTATTCTGTACTTCCCATAGAGAATATAGAGCATCAGTGCTAACTTGAACCCTGATGTAACAGGAGGTGTTCTATCAACACCTGTATGGTTAAACAAGAGAGTTATGTCTTTGTGTTTCTCTGGCCACTGTGCACAATTAATTTTTGTATTCATTTACTACTCTAAACCTCTCATGGGCAAAAAGTAAAATCTGGTCCTTGGCACCATTATGTCTCCTCATAACATCATAACATCAACAGAGTTTCTGTATACCTTACATAATAGCAACCTCATGAATAGGAACGAGTGAATTGATGTTTAGTTTATGGGTCATTCATCGAACCCACCGAAAAGTCCAAAGTCACAAACTTAATGAGTCCGAACCTAATTGAAGTCCGTGGGGAATCTTCAAAACGAAAATTTCAGCCATTTTCAAGATTAGGCAAATGATTGTCAAACTAAGGACATAGGGAGTTGAACACTTATCAATGCAAAAAAAGTAATTAAAAAAATAACAGCAGGGAGAGGGTCCTCTTATATGTGAGGTAGATGGCATTAAGCTACATACAGTATCTCACAAAAGTGAGTACACCCCTCACATTTTTGTAAATATTTTATTCTATATTTTCATGTGACAACACTGAAGAAATGACACTTTGCTACAATGTAAAGTAGCGAGTGCACAGCTTGTATAACAGTGTAAATTTGCTGTCCCCTCAAAATAACTCAACACACAGCCATTAATATCTAAACCGCTGGCAACAAAAGTGAGTACACCCCTAATTGAAAATGTCCAAATTGGGCACAGAGTGTCAATATTTTGTGTGGCCACCATTATTTTCCAGCACTGCCTTAACCCTCTTGGGCATGGGGTTCACCAGAGCTTCACAGGTTGCCACTGGAGTCCTCTTCCACTGATGACATCAGGGAGCTGGTGGATGTTAGGGCATTTGAGGATGCCCCACAGATGCTCAATAGGGTTTGGATCTGGAGACATGCTTGGGCAGTCCACCACCTTTACCCTCAGCAAGGCAGTGGTCATCTTGGAGGTGTGTTTGGAGTCGTTATCATGTTGGAATACTGCCCTCCGGCCCAGTCTCCGAAGGCAGGAGATCATGCTCTGCTTCAGTATGTCACAGTACATGTTGGCATTCATTGTTCCCTCAATGAGCTGCCACACACGCTTGACACCATCTGAATTAAATGAGTTTATCTTGGTCTCATCAGACCACAGGACATGGTTCCAGTAATCCATGACCTTACTGCTTGTCTTCAGCAACTGTTTGAGGGCTTTCTTGTGCATCATCTTTAGAAGAGGCTTCCTTCTGGGATGACAGCAATACAGACCAGTTTGATGTGTATGCAGCTTTTGGTCTGAGCACTGACAGGCTGACCCTCCACCCCTTCAACCTCTGTAGCAATGCTGGCAGCACTCACACATCTATTTCCCAAAGACAACCTTTGGATATGACGCTGAACACAAGCACTCAACCTCTTTGGTCGACCATGGTGAGGCCTGTTCTGAGTGGAACCTGTCCTGTTAAACTACTGTATGGTCTTGGCCACCATGCTGCAACTCAGTTTCAGGGTCTTGGCAATCTTCTTATAGCCTAGGCCATCTTTATGGAGAGCAACAATTCTTTTTCTCAGATCCTCAGAGAGTTCTTTGCCATGAGGTGCCATGTTGAACTTTCAGTGACCAGTATGAGAGAGTGAGAGCGATAACACCAAATTTAACACACCTGCTCCCCATTCACACCTGAGACCTTGTAACACTAACGAATCACATGACACTGGGGAGAGAGAATGGCTAATTGGGCCCCAATTGGACATTTTCACCTAGGGGTGTACTCATCTTTGTTGGCAGCGGTTTAGACAGTAATGGCTGCGTGTTGAGTTATTTTGAGGGGACAGCAAATTTAGACTGTTATACAAGCTATACACTCACTACTTTACATTGTAGCAAAGTGCCATTTCTTCAGTGTTGTCACATGAAAAGATAGAATAAAATATTTACAAAAATGTGAGGGATGTACTCACTTTTGTTATATCTTTTCATGTGATAACACTGAAGAAATGACACTTTGTTACAATGTAAAGTAGCGAGTGTACAGCTTGTATAACAGTGTAAGTTGTATGTCCCCTCAAAATAACTCAACACATAGCCATTAATGTCTAAACCATTGGCAACAAAAGTGAGTACACCCCTAAGTGAAAATCTCCAAATTGGGCCTAATTAGTCATTTTCCCTCCTCGGTGTCATAGGACTCGTTAGTGTTACAAGGTCTCAGGTGTGAATGGGGAGCAGGTGTGTTAAATTTGGTGTTATCGATCTCACTCTCTCATACTGGTCACTGGAAGTTCAACATGACATCTCATGGCAAAGAACTCTCTGAGGATCTGAAAAAAAAGAATTGTTGCTCTACATAAAGATGGCCTGGGCTATAATAAGATTGCCAAGACCCTGAAACTGAGCAGCAGCACGATGGCCAGAACCATAGAGTGGTTTAACCTGACAGGTTCCACTTAGAACAGGCCTCGCCATGGTCGACCAAAGAAGTTGAGTGCACGTGCCCAGCATCATATCCAGAGTGCTGCCAGCATAGCTGCTGAGGTCAAAGGGCTGGGGGGTAGCCTGTCAGTGCTTAGACCATACACCGCACACTGCATCAAATTGGTGTGCATTGCTGTCGTCCCAGAAGGAAGCCCCTTCTAAAGATGATGCACAAGAAAGCCCGCCAACAGTTTGCTGAAGACAAGCAGACTAAGGACAGGGATTACTGGAACCATGCCCTGTGGTCTGATGAGGCCAAGATAAACTTATTTGGTTCAGATGGTGTCAAGCGTGTGTGTGTGTCGGTAACCAGTTGAGGAGTACAAATTGTGTCTTGCCTACATTTAAGCAAGGTGGTGGGAGTGTTATGGTCTGGGGCTGCATGAGTGCTTCCGGCACTGAAGAGCTACAGTTCATTGAGGGAACCATGAATGCAAACATGTACTGTGACATACTGAAGCATAAAAACCTCAAACACACCTCCAAGATGCCCACTTCCTTGCTAAAGAAGCTGAGGATAAAGGTGATGGACTGGCTAAGCATGTCTCCAGACCGAAACCCTATCGAGCATCTGTGGGGCATCCTCAAACGGAGTGTGGAGAAGCGCAAGGTCTCTAACATCCACCAGCTCTGTGATGTCATCATGGAGGAGTGGAAGATGACTCCAGTGGCAACCTGTGAAGCTCTAGTGAACTCCATGCCCAAGAGGGTCAAGGCAGTGCTGGAAAGTAATGGTGGCCTCACAAAATATTGTTGGGCCCAATTTGGACATTTTCAATTAGCAGTGTACTCACTTTTGTTGCCAGTGGTTTAGACATTTATGGCTGTGTGTTAAGTTATTTTGAGGGTACAGCAAATTTGCACTATTATACAAGCTGTACGCTCACTACTTTACATTGTAGCAACGTGCCATTTTTTCAGCGTTGTCACATGAAAAGATAGAATAAAATATTTACAAAAATGTGAGGTTTGTACTCACATTTGTGAGATACTGTATCTGCCACTTTATATATTCTCTTTGGAAAAATATGAGGAGGAGCGTTGGGTAATGGCGGTTAGAAGATGGTGGTGCATCTGGGTACTGGCAGTGAGGATAAGGACATTTTTGGGGGAGGCTTTAAAGGGGATGGTTTACCCCCTCTCTGATACAAGGGGAAACTCTGTAGGATTCCTGATGGTGACTGGATCCATCGCACTTTAGTCATAGCTGCAGGAGAAAAACCAAAGGGAATAGGCTTTCTGTCATTACCTAAAGTGGGTTTAATTTAATAACTGCTCTTTTTGTGCAGTACATCATTGCACACATGTACACAAAAATTGTGTATACCGAAGCATCCCCTATTTTTTTCTCCTATTTGCCATAGTTGCCATTACATTTAATTAGTAATTCACTTTATTAAAAAACAAGGTCTGCTAGGCCTAAAGTAAGAGGCAGAGTTTCTGCATGCTCATTTTTTATTTATTTATGTATTTTTTTACCTTTTTATTGTAAGGCTGCCCCTGCCATGTAAAATAAAATATGGGTAGGAACCATAATACAACCCAACCACTACCTTTAAAAAACAAATCAAGCCCTAGGCCTAAGTAGCACCCTGTTCTTATGCAAAAAAATCATAAACAATTTTACTATGCTGGGAGGGAGAGACCGTTTAAATTTTATCACAAAATAAAAATTGGAGTGCATTATTTCAGAGACAATAGCCAGAAATATTGTACAGGATAGATGCTTTCTGTGTAAGCAGCTTTAGTAGACCACAGTTTAAGAGGGAGAGATCAGGTAGGTTTTAATCAAGAAATCAAAATTAGACTGCTTTTTTTCACAGAAATAAAACAGAAATGTTTACATATTTGAAGAACATGACATAAGCAGCTTTAGTAAGCCATAGATTCAAAAGGAGAACCTAGGCAGGTTTTATAGTGAAATAAAAATGAGAGTGTTTATTTTCTTGGTACAGCATAGAGCGCAAAGTAACACCTACAGCCTTTTGATATAGCAGATGGGTAGCCTGGAAGGACTAGACGGAGACCGTGTGCGATATGTAATTTGTAGATGCCACCGGATAACGGCCATTTACTTGAGTAAGCATAACAATCCAAGCATTGTACTGTTGTAACTAAGTCACGTATTATCTGATCCCCTTTTGTATGTTACATGCCCTTTACTCTTGTTTGTTGAGCGTATTGTACTCACTCTTTGCTAAAAAATAATTTTTTTTCTGAAAGGAAAAAAAAAAAAAATTAGAGTGTTTTGTTTTAGAGACAACAGACAGAAATATTGTACAGACTCAATGCATGGCTCAGTTTTACATAGTTACATAGTAGGTAAGGCTGAATAAAGACAATAGTTCATCCAGTTCAACCTGTGTAGGCAACTAGGCATATACGACCACTGCTCCTCCTTTCAGTGATCCGAGGATCAGAGGTATACTGAGCATAAGAGGAGATCCTACCAATACCAATTTTTTAATGCCCCTCTGCAGGTTTGTGCCATAATGTGCTAGTATGCACCACATACTATCACATTATGACAGACTTACATTTCAAATGGAGTCCTCAATGCAAATCCTACTGCATATGTGCCAGTGATGTCATCGGCTGGAGCTGATGACCATATGTACTGAACGGTGAAAATTTAGGCAATTTCAAAAGGACCTACAGGTAAGACTTTTTATAAGCTTACCTGTAGGTCAAAGTTTTACTTTAGAGTCTGTTACTGCTATACACACTGTAGCATTTAGCATAAATAAGAAAGAATCAAGTAAACACCTGTGCCTGCCACAATTATGAAATAAATAAATGAACAATAAATATGTGATCCAAATAAAGTCTTTTCAAAACTTCTTTTTTGTCTTCTTTCATCAACTCTACGCCATGTGTTTGCAACTGCCTCCACCCAAAATTTAAATCTGGTTTACCATTTCCTTTGGAAAAACAAATGCACTTGTGCATATATCCTTAAAGGATATGTAAAGGTTAGTTACACCTTAATAGAATGCAAGGTGAAGAACCTTGAGTGTTTAAAACCCCTTTAAGTCCATAAATCTTTTTGGGCTAGGTTGACACATGTCCAGCTGCAGACTTTTTTTAAAAGGAGTCTGGTGCAGTTTTGTTCACCAGTTTAGGTGCGATTCAGGTGCAAATTTTTACTTGAATTCACACCTGAACCAGACCTAAAATTGGACTCTTTTTAAAAACAGACTGCAGCTGTCCTGAACCGGCTCCATTGCAAGCCAGTCCGGTTCACATGTTATGCGAATCGGATGTGGTACAAAACGCATCCAATTTGCATATGTGTGAACCTAGCCTCAATCTAAATCCAGATGAGATATTCTTCACCATTAAACAATTATCTGTGTGCAATTAGAAGTTTGTTATCATGCGGCTAGATACACAGTCCCTAAAGGGTAACTCCACTTACGAGGGAAAAAAATAGATATCATATACAATTGTAACAAAAGCCATGTTGTAATTGAATGTTATTAAAAATTACCTTTCCTTTTCAATTTGCATCTTGTACTGTTCTCTAAAATTCAATGCCATGTGGCAACCCAGCAGCATTCAGTACACATATGATGTATCGACTAGCCCCCAGAAATGTAATTTCCTGCTTAGGTGATTGGCTCACTGATTTTCCCATAAGTCTGCACTAAAATACAAGTCAGATTTTAGGCATCCTCTGCAACAAAGATTACATTTTTGATGAGATACTCCCAAAGGGTTAAGTACTTCTAAAGGCATTCAGACACTGCAAGTTTCCTCATTAGAACCCTGCAAGACCATCAGCCAATTAATAATGAAAAAGTCACTTCCATTCACATTCAGTGTATACATTGACACAAACAGACAGCTTTTCCTACAGAGCAACAAAAAAACTAGAAATCTGCAAAAACGTTTGTTAAAATCCCTGCAATGTACATTGATCACCCAGAGGGGAATGTTTTCTTTTTCTAAAGAAAAGTGGAGTTATTCTTTAAATGTAGCTCTTTGCCATGCATATATCAGCTATATAAAATGAAACAAATACATTGCAAATGATGTGAAGTCCCCAAATTAACTAAAGGTTAACAAAATAGTGCATAATAGCACTTTATGAAACAGCATTGGAATATTAACCAATGATGAAATAAAAATTCCCAATGCCTGAAACCAGTTTTGCAACATTGCCATGTGTTAGTAAAAATGTACATATCTTTGTAACGACTTAGTGTATCCAGATGAACTACAGTACTGTGCAAAAGTTTTAGGCAGGTGTAAAGAAATGCTGTAGAGTAAGAATACTTTCAGAAAAAGAAGCATTATTAGTTTATTTTTTTATCAATTAACAAAATGGAAAGTAAATGAACTGAAGAGAAATCCAAATCAAAGCAATATTTGGTGTAACCACCCTTTGCCTTCAAAATAGCATCAAAGCAGTGGAGAGGATGATTTGGGTTATATAAGTGGCCGCCCGTCCATTAGGGTGCACGGGTGCCGCCCCCTCTCTCCTCGCCACCCCTTCTATGCCATGGATAGATTCATGCATAGCATGAATCTATCCATGGCCACCCGTGACCCCCCCATTCATGCGTCCGGCCCCTTTGAGGCGCCAGCCGCATGAATTCCTACTGTGCGGGGTTTCTATGAAGCATCTCATTAGAGCCGTAGGCTCTAATAGGCTTCATTACAGTGTGGTTTGTGGCACAGAGCGTACCGCCACAAGCCCTTAGAAAGGCAAATGAACATTTGCCTTTCTAACACTGAACTGCTCTCCGCCAATCAGGAAGCGCCGGTATGTTACCGGTTTCCTGATTGGCGGAGAAGATAGGCGATGCTATTGGATGCCTTTCTCGGAGAAGAGGTAGGATGTCGCCAGAGCACAGATAGCACGCTCCCCACTCGCCGGACTCTGCTTGCTGCCTGCTGCCCGCTCATAGATGGGGTAAGTGCAGGACTTTGAGGTCCCGACTGCCCTGGAGGGAGTCTGTCAGTGCCGTGAGCCCCACGGTGGTGGTGGTGGTGGGGTGGGTAGATGGATGCTGCTAGTACCCCACCTGTGATACTGACTGATTTATACCCCACCTATGTTACTGGCTGATTTATACCCCACCTGTGTTGCTGGCTGATTTATACCCCACCTGTGTTAATGGCTGATTTATACCCCACATGTGTTACTGGCTGATTTATACCCCACCTGTGATACTGGCTGCAATATACCCCACCTGTGATACTGGCTGATTTATACCCCACCTGTGTTACTGGCTGCTATATATCCCACCTGTGATACTGAGCTGTATACTGTGACCTGTGTTGCTGAGCTGTATACTCTGTCCTGTGATGCTGAGCTGTATGCTCTGACCTGTGATGCTGAGATGTATACTCTGTCCTGTGATGCTGGGACTGTATACTGTGTCCTGTGATGCTGAGCTGCCTACTGTGTCCTGTGATGCTGGGGCTGTATACTCTGTCCTGTGATGCTGGGGCAAAATACTCTGTCCTGTGATGCCGAGCTGTATACTCCTGACACAATATGTGGAATACAGTGGATGGAGTGGATGGATTCTATAAGGGTTAGGGCTTATGAGAAGTGGGAGGGTCAAAAGGGAAGGGCAGGGCCTGGCGCACCCCCCCCCCCCATCCTAAAACAAACAAGTTTGTTGACATAGTTTGGGGCAGACTCATAAATGGCCTTGTACTGTATGTTGTCAGTATATTGAATAATAGTAGTTGGGTGATCAGAAGAGGATCAGAAGTGGAGGGATTGGCAGAGAGGTTTAGTGAACACTGAGAGGTTGGTAAATGAGTCTGATAGCAGCAGAAGAGACAATAGTCTATGTAGAGATAGGCCTATGAGAAGGGAGTTAAAATAGTCAACCTGGGAGTGAATGAGTAGCTTGGTGGCTTCATTCATTAAGAAGGGGCATATTTTGGAGATATTATGGATGTCAACTTTACAGGATTTGGAAAGCAATTGGATTTGGGGCTGAAATGACAGCCCCAACACTACAGACCCCCACAGCCACCAGCCAGGGTTGTGGAAAAGTGGCCCTTGTCCTCATCAATAGGTACACCCCCACCCATGTTGAGGGCATGTGGCCTGCCCCCCCCCCCTTTACTTATTTATTTATTTATAGAGATCTCATGGATTTTTCTCATTATTTATCTTTACTAGACTCATTTGGATGTGGGTGCTCTACGCATTTTTTTTCTTTTAACTTATGCTGTAGGGTGTGCTACAACAAAAGTGACATTTACAAAGAAAAAAATATGATACAGTTCAAATTGCTGATTAATGAAGCATCAAAACTTCATTGCAAAAATCCATCTGTGTGCCCTTGAAGCCAGGAGGAAAATGTAATTTGTCAGCAATTTAAAATACTCTTTACCTACGTAAATGTCCGTGCTTTAAAAAAATATCCTTGCTCCCTGCTGCTGAGTGGAATTTAAAAAAAAAAATCTTTTTATGTTGATACATGTTCCCCGGGTCAGTTCCCACTCTCCAACACCCCGCCCCCCCCCCCCTTGATATTTTTTTGACAACCCCTTGCCTTTTAGCTTAAAAAGATAGCATTTTTAGTTTAAAAGGTTCAGCTCCCATCAATTTCAATGGGGTTTGGGTCTGGCATCTGAACTTCTGTGAAGTTTACCAAACCGAACCCAGGGCAGTTCAACTCATCCCTACTGTTCAGCACTATATAGTATTGTATAGTGTAGCAGCATCTAGCTCTCCCTGCAAGCATTCAGTTCTCCCTATGAACCTCAGGACTCCAACACACATGGATTGTGTATATGACTATATAAAAATGATATATATATATTGTAAGGGGGTTAACTCGGCAGCGGGTGTGTGTGACCCCCTGGAAGGGTTCACTACACAATTTAGGCACAGCAAGACAGCAGTTGTAGGTGAAATCAACAAGGCAGTTTATTTCCACTATTTACAAGGTGAAAAAACAGCAAAACAAACAACAAAATAAATCCTAGGCCACTTGGCCACTAACTGCACAATAGGTCTCCCTGTCTGTCAGCTAGGTACAGCATACCGCTGTACCTAGCTCCTATCTCTCACTGGGCACACTCAGCCACACAGGCCTTACCGTTCAGGATGGTATGCTCCCAGTCTGCTGACACACAAACTGGTTCCAGGGTGGAGACCTCCTCTTTGCCTGCTGGGAGTTTTTCTAGAGGTCTAAATGAGCCAGCTCCACAGCTGTGCTCATACCTCTACCCCTGCAAAACTCCCAGCACTTCCCCTAGTGGAAAAAATCCATATAAAGCCTGAACCTCGGACACACATACCTGCCATCCTGGACGCAACCAGGTGATTTACCCCACCTGCTGTCACATACCCCCCCTCTTGTTTCAAACTGGGGTTTGCAACACAGGCAGTCAGGCAGGCAGGTATCCGAGATAAAGCATCCACATTCTCCATTTCAACACCAGGGCGATGTTTTACTGTGAAGTTATATTCTTGCAGGGCCAGCAACCACCTATGTATCCTTCTATTGGTCTACTTGTTTTGAGCCATCCATGTTAAGGGTGCGTGGTCCGTAACTAGGTCAAAGTGTCTCCCCAGTAAATAATAGCGAAGGGAATATAGTGCCCACTTCACAGCTAAACACTCCTTCTCAATTGTGGCACAGTTCTCTTCGTGGCATTTCAGTTTTCTGCTCAGATAAATGACTGGGTGCTCTTCCCCCTTCCAAACCTGGGCCAACACTTCTCCTAAACCTATGTCTGACGCATCAGTCTGTACCACAAAGTCCTTAGCGAAGTCAGGGGAGTACAGCACTGGTTGGCTACATAAGGCTTTTTTTAAACACTAGAAGGCTGCTTCAGCCTCCAGAGTCCATTTCACCATGGTAGACTCTTTCCCTTTTGTCAGGTTGGTTAGCGGCACAGCCTGCGAAGCAAAGTGAGAAATGAATCGCCGATAGTATCCAGCACTTCCGAGGAACGCTCGAACCTGCTTCTTGCTGTTGGGGCGCGGTCAGCTATTTATGGCTTACACTTTGTTGACTTGGGGTTTTATTACTCCCCTCCCAATAGTGTAACCCAAATATTTGGCCTCTTCCTGTCCAATGGTACATTTCTTTGGATTAGCCGTGAACCCAGCTTCCCTTATGGAGTCTTGTATAGCTTGCGCTTTTGGCAGATGTGAGGCCCAATCCGTGTGGATAATCACATTGTCCAAGCAGGCTGCAGCGTTCTTCTGATGGGGCCTCAGAATTTTGTCCATTTTCCACTGGAATGTGGCTGGTACATTTTGTAACCCAAACGGCATTCTTCTATATTGGAATGCCCCTTCTGGTGTTACAAATTGCGTTTTCTCCTTTGCTGACTCAGCTAGGGGAATCTGCCAATACCCCTTGGTGAGATCAAGGTTCGTCATATATCGGGCTGTTCCCAGCCGGTAGATTAGTTAATCTATGCATGGCATGGGGTAGGTGTCAAATTTTGTAACTTTGTTCAACTGCCAGAAATCATTACAAAATCGCCAGCTCCCATCGGGTTTGGGCACTAAACGATCGGGCTGGACCAGTCACTCTGGGACTCTTCTATCACACCAAATTCCACCATTCGTTGAACTTCCCCAAGTATTGCCTCCCATCGGGCCTCTGGTATTCAATACGGTTTCAAGCTCACTCTTTCTCCTGGCGGGGTGATAATGTCATGCTCTACGCCAGATGTTTGTCCCGGCAGCTCAGAGAGCACCTCTCTGTTGCGGAGATCAAACTCTTTCCCCTCCTGTTTTTGGGGTTTCAATAGAGTGACTGATATTCCTACCTCAAGAATTAAGCAATCAGACTGAGTTGGTGATACCAAGGTTTCTGCGACTAGGGATTCCCTATCCCTCCAGGCTTTCAACAGATTAATGTGGTATATCTGTTCTGGCTTTTGCCGTCCTGGTTGTCTGACCCTGTAGTTCACCTCACTCGCTTGTTCAAATATCTCATACAGGCCCTGCCATTTGGCCAGGAATCTGCTTTTGACCGTAGGGATTAATACCAACACCCTATCCCCCGGTGAAAAAGTACGGGTCTTGGCCATGCGGTTATACACCCTTTGCTGTGCTAACTGCGCCTGGGCCAAGTGTTCTTTGACGATTGGCATTACCAGTGCAATTCTGTCTTGCATCAGGGCAAAATGCTCAATCACACTCCGGTGGGGAGAACTCTCACTTTCCCAAGTTTCCTTGGCGATATCCAACAGCCCTCTTGGGTGTCTCCCACAGAGTAACTCGAAGGGCGAGAACCCGGTAGAGGATTGTGGTACTTCCCGAATAGCAAGCATCAAGTAAGGTATTAAACAGTCCCAATCCCCACCATCTTGATCCATCAACTTTTATAACATTTGTTTTAGGGTTTTGTTGAACCTTTCCACCAACCCATCTGTTTGAGAGTGATACACGAATGTACGTAATTGTGTCACTTTGAACAACTTGCATTACCCTGGACATAAATGGGGTGCCCTGGTCTGTAAGCAATTCCTTACAAATACCCACACAGCTGAAGAACAAAAATAGCTCTTTGGCTATCGTCTTGACAGAGGTATTTCTAAGAGGGATTGCTTCGGGATAGCGTGTGGCATAGTCCATTATGACCAAAATGTACTGATGCCCCCTAGTGGACTTTAGTATCAGACCTACCAAATCCATTGCACTCCTCTCAAAGGGAACCTCCATGATGGGGAGAGGTGGGTTACGGAAATGCGACAAAGGTGCCGACTTCTGACACACAGGGCAGGAGGAACAATAACTTTCTATTTCCTTCATGACCACAGGCCAATAGAACCTTTGCAATACTCTCTCTCTGGTTTTCTCCTCCCCCAAATGACCTCCCAAAATGTTCCCATGGGCTAATTCCAATACCAGCTTCCTATAGGATTTGGGTACCACAAGTTGCTCAATGGTTTCATACGCCTTTTGAGCAACCCGATACAACAGATCCCTTTCCACCATAAAGTACGGGTAACCGCAAGTCTGATCTGGGTTCACTACTTCATCATCTATCTTTACCACATTTTCCCGTGCTTTTATCAGGGTGGGGTCTTTTACCTGTTCTGTGGCAAAATTTTCCCAGTGAACCTCTAAATCAGAGAACTCCACAGAGGGCATGCTTTCGTCTGAAGATGTTGGTTCCTTCCCAGGTTCCCGAATGTCTCTGGTCAACACCGACAAGGGAAAATCTGGAGAGGTCAAACCATTCTCAGAGGATACCTGGGATTCCTCTTCCTGGCCTCTAGGGGACTCCATGGGGGGTTCAGGACTATCCCTGAGTTCCCAGAATTTTGGAAAATCCCTCCCCACAATGGCATCATGTGGTAAGTGAGGCACCAACCCTACCTGATGAGTTAGGTTACCTTTGGGGGTCTCAAAAACCCCTTTAGCCACAGCATACTCTCAGGTTTCCCCATGTACACAAATAACAGCCACCTTGTTACTCCCAGAGACCTCTGTAGTAACTAACTCAGCTTTGATCAATGTTACCAGACTACCTGAATCTAGCAACACAACAACATTTTTACCTTTAATACACATTTTGCATTAATGTTTTTCAGTTCCCCGAGTGGCAATGCATGCAACTGTCGCAAACAGTGACTGATGTCTGTCACATTCCATAGGCTCATCCACAACTGGGCAATTGGCTGCAATATGTCCCTCTTGCTGACAACGGTAACAAATAAACTTTGTCGCTGCTTCCTGCGACTTTGACTGCGTTCGCCATACATTATGCAAACTTCCCGCCCTCTCACTCTCCCCACCCTTACCCCTTGGAGTCATCTTACCCACCGCTGGGGATGGTCTGGTCTTAGGGTGGAAAGTCTGTGAGTCCCTGGGAGAGGCGGTCAGGTTCTCTGCAGCCAAGTACCTCTCTACCAAATCCACAAGCTTGTCGTCTGTTTCCGGGTTTCCATGGCTTACCCACTTTTGGATAGCAGTAGGTAGATATTTCAGGAACCGATTCATTACAACACGTTCCACAATCTTTGGTGCTGTCAAAGTCTCTGGTTGCAGCCCCTTCTTGCTCAGGTGAATGAGATCATACATTTGCGATCTGGGGGGTTTTTCACATTGGAAATTCCAGTTATGCACAAGCTGAGCCCGGACAGCCAGGATGACACCCAGCCCTGCCAATATTTCTGTTTTTATCAGAACATAGTCTTTTGCTTGGTCTGACACTAAGTCATAATATGCTTTCTGCGATTCCCCAGCTAATAGAGGAGCCACCAATCCAGCCCACTGTTCCTTAGGCCACTTTTCTCTCTCCGCGGTCCTTTCAAATGTGGTCAGAAACACTTCAGGATCATCCTCTCCAGTCATTTTTGGCAGAAAACGGCTCACACAATATGATGGTGTATTACTGGAACTACAGGCCTCACCGGTCTGCGGACGTTGCTGTATTGCTGTACTTCTGCAACAGGTCTATTAAGTGAGCCTCAGAATTCTGAAGACTAGCATTCATTTGTTGTTGATTATCATTCATCTGTTGTTGATTAGCATTTGCTATTGCAAGCTGTCTCAGCAACTCCTCCATGCTGGCCATTTAAACAACTGCCCCTGGCTTCCTCCACCAACTGTAAGGGGGTTAGCTCGGCAGCAGGTGTGTGTGACCCCCTGGAAGGGTTCACTACACAATTTAGGCACAGCAAGACAGCAGTTGTAGGTGAAATCAACAAGGAAGTTTATTTCCACTATTTACAAGGTGAAAAAACAGCAAAACAAAAACAAACAACAAAATAAATCCTAGGCCACTTGGCCACTAACTGCACGATAGGTTTCCCTGTCTGTCAGCTAGGTACAGCCTACCACTGTACCTAGCTCCTATCTCTCACTGGGCACACTCGGCCACACAGGCCTTATCATTCAGGATGTTACGCTCCTTAGTCTGCTGACACAGAAACTGGTTCCAGGGTGGAGACCCCCTCTATGCCTGCTGGGAGTTTTTGTAGAGGTCTAAATGAGCCAACTCCACTCAGCTGTGCTCATACCTCTACATCTGCAAAACTCCCAGCACTTCTGCCTAGTGAAAAAAATCTGTATAAAGCCTGAACCTCAGACACACATACCTGCTGTCCTGGACGCAACCAGGTAATTTACCCCATCTGCTGTCACAATATATATATATATATATATATTTACATATGCATGGCACTGTTAAGCAGCTCTGTATAGTATAGCAGAAACTATCTCTCCCTAGGAAGAATCTGCGAGCTTTCCCTATTTACTCCACAATTCAGAGGCCAGGAATTATTGGTAACTAATTGTTTACTGTATTGGAAAATGTCTGTCTAAAGCTGAAGCTCATCCCTAATCACAATTAAGAAACTCTCATCAAACTAAAAGCACACCATAAACATGCTTCATTGACTCATATACTGTATGTGGGAAAAATTACCAAGATAGGCAAATGACAAAGAGCATGTGGGCATGTTGTAATGGATATCTTAATAGCCCACTTTTATGTTGTTATATCCACATGAGCTGATTTTTATCAGAAGAAAAGATGAACACTCACCAAAGAGAAGTTCCAGCTCATGGGGAAAGATAGCAATTTCTATTAATTTTTCTTGTTATGGAAAGAGAATACATGGAAACCTCTGGGGGGGGGGGGGGGGC
>BLSH010056761.1:521415-531619 GCA_018402905.1 Glandirana rugosa | reverse complement strand
CGTCTTCGAAAGCCAGGTGGGTAGGGAGGTCTGGCTTGGAGTGTGCTAGCGGATTTTTTAAAACAACGGGATGCTGGGTGAGCCCCTGCACAGAATGAGCATTCGTGCTTGTACCTGCAATTGGATAGGAATCTGCATTGAGAGTCATTGAATGCGTAACATACTCCTTTCCGAAAAGTAGGCTGGGTATTTGTCGGAACTCTTGGTGTATATTGAGATCTCTGTGGCAACATAAGGTTTAACCAGAGACCAACGTCTTTAAGCCCCCAGCGGAGGGATGGGTGGACCGAAAGCTTCTGCCTAAAGCTCTCATCATAACTAAACCAAGAGATACCACCAAAGTGGCGATATGCTTCAGCCACTATATCTAAGTGTTGGAACAAACCTGAGCATTTATTAGGAAAACGCTCTCCCATCACTGATGCAAAAATACAAAAGGCCTTTAGCCAGTTCTGAAAAGACCGAGGAATTGCCCTCCTCCTGTCCTCTTCAGACCTATCCTCTATTCTCTTATCAGACTTCTGTAAGAACTCTTTTGAAGATGGGAGCAAAGATAAAATATCTATAAATTCCCCACGCCATATTTTTTCCTTAACTGCGGTGGATAAATGATAACCCAGAGGGGATAATTCACATGGAAGTGCCTCTTTGAGACAAGATTCTGAAACAAGAGCTTGTGATGGTAAAGAAAGAGACTTTAAAACAGGAGTAGACACAGAGGGATTAGGATTAGTATTAACATTAATAGGCAATTTAAACACACTAGCATCATTTACTTGATTAACACTCAATGGAACAGCGGGGTTACCTTGTAACAAAGACACATTATCAGATACAGGTATCATACTTGAGCCACCGCCATTCCATACTGTACTAATATTATTTGAAGCATTCATTTTTGCAAGTACGTTGGCCAAAGAACCAACTACTTTACCCAATTCAGCAATATTGCATTCAGATTTCTCACCCGCGTTGCTGTCCACGCCAACAGGAAGCCCAGACGTTGCCACCTCACTCAAAACGCCCTGAGAAGCTGGCTGAGGTGATTCTTTTCTGGCTCTGTTAGATGAGCGTGACCTAGACTTCCTAACTTCTTTCCTGACAGGAGATGAGGGAGAATCTTCTCTTCTCAGCCTCTTTCCCTTGTTACCTCTGCGCCCCCTTCTTTGGACAGTAGGGGGAGCCAAACCACTGTTGTTATCTTGGTTCTCTTCTACAGTCTGGGAATTCTCCATAACAGCTGCAATAGACACCGACGGGACTGCCTCTTCATCCAGACACCTCCTCATCCACTCCGCTCCTCCACGTCCCTCCGCTTTTTGAATCAGCTGGCGCAAGAGCTCCTCCATGTTAAAGGTGATATCTAGCAACCCAGAGCTCCGTCTCCAGCGCGGGGGTTCCTCAGGCAGGCAACAGAGCGGGAACAACAGCCAGCTTTATGCACTCTGCCCGGCTCAAGCCCACCCGAATTAACCAATCACTGCCTGTTGCTACCTGTTGTACAATCTGCCATCTCCAGGAGCAACCTAAGAGAGAAGAAAAAGGGGGGGGGGGAAGAGAGACAGGGGAAGCACTTTGTACTGTCCCATGGAGCCCCGCTTAATCGCTAGGGGCTCCCCCATTAGTGGGCTCCCAAAACACTTCAGGGCAGCATGGGCCACCAGAGGGAGCCTGCTATACACATAAAAATGTGACGTAACTATTGACAGATTCTCTCCTTTTGTATCAACGAGGCAAGGTAATAAGGATGTGGAACTCTCTTCCACAATCAGTGGTGTCAACAGGAAGTATAGATAGTTTTAAAAGACTCCTGGATGGGCATCTTAGCAAAAAATTATACGGAGATATGGGAAATTATTTTTATACACACATACACACCTACACAGGTTGAACTGGATGGATTGTTGTCTTTATTCAACCTTACCAAATATTTAACTATGTCCCACAATGCATTTTAAAGTGTTTGTTAACCCACTACAATATAAACATACAATCTCCTCTGTAAAATAACATAATGTGCCCCAGTGTCTGCGTTATATAAAAAAAGATGCTGATCTGTGTCTCCCGTCGCTCACGTGACTCCTCAGCCGGGGAGGAGAGAGAAGAGAGAGCTGAGGACTCACATGAGTGCCAGGAGATGCTCTGATATAAGGTACAGATCGGCATCTTTTTTATATAACACGGGCACTGGGACACATAATGTTATTTTACAGAGGGGATTGTATGTTTATAGTGTAGTTATTATAGCAGCAAGAGGGGAGGGCTGGGGAGTGGACAGAGCTGACAGACAGGGAGGGAGGGGAGGGGAGAGCAGGGCTGAGGATGATAAAGGTACATAAACTGACCACGATGTCAGTGTTTAGCAGCTATGATAAACCGTGGTCAGTTTAGAGGGTGGAGGGCAGAACCAGGCAGGATCAGCCAGGTATTTCAGGTGATAGAGGGGGCAAATTTACACAGCACAAGCTCTGCTGTTATTCATACTTTAACCACTTGCTTACTGGGCACTTAAACCCCCCTCCTGCCCAGACCAATTTTCGGCTTTCAGCGCTGTCACATTTTGAATGACAATTGCGCGGTCGTGCGACGTTGTACCCAAACAAAATTAGCGTCCTTTTTTCCCCACAAATAGAGCTTTCTTTTTGTGGTATTTGATCACCTCTGTGTCATTTTTGATCACCGCTATAAACAAAAAAAGAGCGACAATTTTGCAAAAAAGAACAATATTTCTTACTTTTTTCTTTAAAACAAATCCAAAAAAAAAAATTATTCATCAGGTTTTGGCCGAGATATATTCTTCTACATATTTTTGGTAAAAAAAAATTCGCAATCGGCGTATATTGATTGGTTTGCGCAAAAGTTATCACGTCTACAAACTATGGGAATTGATTTATGTTGTTTTTATTATTTTTATATTTCTTACTAGTAATGGCAGCGATCTGCAATTTTTATTGGGACTGTGATATTGCAGCGGTCATGTCGGACATTTATTACACTTTTTTTGGGACCAATGACATTTATACAGTAATCAGAAATTTAAATATCCACTGATTACTGTATAAATGTCATTGGCAGGGAAGGGGTTAACGTTAAGGGGGCAGTGAAGGGGTTAACTGTATTCCCTGGGTGTGTTCTGGATGGGCTGGCCAGGACATAACAGATCTAACTGATCCCAGTGACAGGGATCAGTAGATCTGTCATGTCCCCTGTAACAGAACGGAGAACCGCCGTGTTTACATCGGCGGTTCCCCGTTCTGCAGCTCTGTCAGGCGATCGCGGGTCTCGAGCAGACATTGAGTCAGCCCGACCCGCGGGCACGCCCGCGCAGCATGTGGCGGCCACGCGCGCCACCGGCAGCATGCCCAGGGGACGACGTTCATGGACATCATCCCGGAAATTCAGATCCGTGCTGGATCCGTACTTCGGAAATACCGCGGTTCTGGAGGGGTTAAGGGAACAGGTTCTGCTTTTTTTTTTTTTTTTTTTTTTAGAATAACAAACACTTTAACTCAAAAAGTAGCTTCTATTGTTGTTAGCCCCCTCCAAATCTGCAAATTCCTTTTTTTTTATTTTGGTACTGTGATCTGGCGTCCAGTTAAAGGGTGATTACATGCTCCCACTATATGTAGGAACATAGCCACCCTCTCTTGCTCACTTCTGAGATAGTCTTTGGACTATGGGATTATGGACTATAGGATTTTGTAGTGTGCATGGAACAGTGCATGTGACAGTAAGTAACACACACTGCTCTTTTCACACAAACAGAAATCAGGAGGAAAGGACAGGTTAGGGAGCTCACAGAGGACATATGTGGAAGAAGAAAAATGCAGTAAGAAATCATTTATTTAAGGAAATATAGATTGCAGGGTCCTTAAGTAGTCAATGTATATGGGATATTGTTTTGTGTTACCTAAAGTACAACTTTGTTCCATAAAAATCAAACCAGTGAATCAAGAAGAGATAGCTAGGCAACTGTTCTCTAGTAATAAGCTATAGGGGGAAATACATCAATAAGTACAGATTTTACTAGAAAAAGACATGTGACAAGTGGACACTATGCAGGATTTAGTAAATATATATTTTATGCAATTTCATTTTGTTATAATATTTCAAATTATAGGTTGAATGCATATTGCAAAGTCTTACAGGGAATATAATCTAAATTTAAAGCATACATTGGAAAACCTTATTACTGTGTTTAAACAAGAAAACTCCATCAGAGGTTAGCTAGCAGTTTCCTGTAGGTTTTGCAGAATCAGCTTATAGGGGCCCCTCCAAAAATAGCTCCTCATTCCTAGTTTACAATACATATATAATGGAAAATTTAGATTACAATCAAAGTCAGTGAGGATTATTTTTAGTTATGTTCAGATTTTCACTGTGCTTTGTTTCTTCTGATCACCAAAGAACAGCTTTTTGCAGTTATTTCCCATGTATCAGATTTCATTTTCGGGTCATTCAAATACTTGTTTATTGGCAAATAAAGTAAACACAAGCATCTTCTGTTATGAAAAAAAAATAAATGACTCTAAACCAACAATATTTCCTGAAGGTCTTTTGATGAGTAACATCAAAATTAAATCAGTATTTTACAAGAACTGTAATATATCTGAGATAAATATGTTTCCACATCTTAAAGTGATTGCAAACAATCACCTTGTAAAACAACCCATTCAGTTTAAAATAGAAATGAAAGGCAAAACATTTGTGTATAGACATAAAAAAAAAACATTATAAATACCTTTTTCCCCTTTTTTATAAGTGCTCACATTCCCATGTTCTCATCTGCACAAGAGCTGGGGGGAGGAGAAGCAACTGTACACTGAGCTTCCCAGTGAATGGCTGTGCGGGGGGGGGGCGTGTCAGGACAATTCTGATCATTGGAGGAGAGCAGGCTGAGTTCCCAGCACAGCTAGTGAACTGACCGTGCTGTGTTCTCCTGTTTAGTATGGTCAGTTTTTAATAGGAAAGCAGAGTGACTGGCAGGAACATCAGGGATTTCACACAAAGGAAGCAATACAAAGAGAGCGGGATATTTTTCCATGCAAGTACATATCAGGAATATGGCATGCTAGGGTAACAAATGATTTAAGGAAATGATTACATTTTATCAATTGGTGTAACCAGGATTTACAAACAAGACTACTGTTTAAAGCCATATCTATTTTGGTACAAATCAATAGGAATAATTAAAACAAAGCATGTCATTGCCACATTTGAATGAAAGCTGAACTTCAGGTGTGGGTTTTAAAGCATAGTTACAGTGGTCCAGCTTGGACCAATGGAAGTATGCATAATCCATACTGGTGGAACTCCTATGAAAGCAGAGAGTCACTGTAGAATGTATCGCCATGGTCTTCCGAGTCCAGTGCCAAGTATCTACCCTTCTACACAGTGAACACAAGGGTTTGCTTGTTCAGCACAGCTGCCATTCACAGAACGCCTTATATTTTGTTTAAGAACTAAAAAGGCATGTTGCCACAATCTTCGGGCATTATGCTCGCTGAAAGTGACAGGGTATATAATTCATGCCATGGCTGTGAACAAAGCATTGCAGTCACAGCATGTGCTCGGTCCCGGCTGCTACCTGCAACCAAAGGGTGTAGTGCTTGGGGGCACTAAAACCATGGCTATACCGCCTCTTCAACCTCCCGTGTAACAAGCCCTAATGGTGCAGCCAGTAAAAGTGTCACCACCACACTTGTCAAAGTGTCCAAACAATGAGATAAACAGTCAGGAAATTAGATGCATCATTTTTGCTTCTTTAAAAAACCAAAGGTGCTCCTTGGATTTTGGGCCTCTCTATGTGGCTGAGCTGTGAAAAAAAAAACTCACACATGTATTATCATCATACTCGGCAGGAGTAGCAGAATATACTTTGGGGTGTAAAGCTAAGTATGTATATGACATGTGTTAGAAATTACTTATTATTTGACAAATTTGTGTAAAAAATACAACTTCATTTTCATTCCACATTTTCCAAAAACTTGTGGATAAAAAATGAAGTCTTCAAAAGACTCACTATGCCTCTTAGAAGATATCTCGGGGTGTTTTCTTTCCAAAATGTGGTAATTTTCCTAGTGGCCTCCAAAAATGTATTTTCCAGTCAGAAATTAGATGTGTAATAAAGCCCAAAGGTGTTTCTTGGTTTTTGAGCGTCTCTATGTGGCTGAGCTGTGAAAAAATCTCACACGTGGTATTGTCATACTTAGGAGGAGTAGCAAAATGTGTTTTGAGGTGTAATTCTAAATATGCATATGCTGTGCATTAGATATATCCTATTTATTGACATAATTTTCTTTCCGAAACACACTATTCCTTCTAAAAAATTACCTTGGGGAGTTTGCTTTGCACAATGTGGTCATTTTGTGGGTATTTCACCTGTCCTGGCACTTTAGGGGCTCAAGAAATATGATAGGTAGTCAGGAAATTAGAAGCATAATCCTCCTTGAAAGGCCAAAGGTGCTCCTTGGAGTTTGCAACCCTCTATGCATCTAGCAGTGGAGACTCGCCCATAAGGGCTCTTGGGGCACTGCCCCACCAAAAAAATAAGTAAGAAATAAAAATAAAAATTAACTATAATTATTAACCAACAGCAGCACAGCTAGAGAGAAACTCCAAAGAAAAAAAAATCTTTGGAATTTCTCTCTAGCTGTGCTTCTGTTGCTAATTGCTAGAATAGACAGATTAGATAAGAAAGAGAAGTGTAATCTACCTAACAACAGGGCAAATGTCCCAAATCTCATTAAAAAACCCTATCTAGAACACAGTAAAATGAATTCTCCACCCTCATTGGCTGCTTTCCAACATTCCATTCTGAGAATAGGAGCTTTTTGGGATGCCTAAATCTGCAGACCTTAAACTGCCTAGTCCATTTGGTCTCTGCCTGGGGGGGGAGCCAAGATCTTCTCTGCTTGCAGTTACACATTCTAGCCTGCTGTCTAGCCAGGTCCCCCCTCTCCAAGTCGCACTCCGACACTTAGTCTCTACCTCTCCAGCAGTGTTTCCACTCTCCACCAGGGACCCTTCCCCCACCCACCATCCTGTACAGAGCAGAGGAAGAGGACATGAGGAATCGAGGGAAAGATCAAGCACAACAATGTCTGCAAGGTAAGATCTCTGAGCTTACATGACAGGGAGCTGCCAGCAATACACAGGCAGTGATTAGTCTGCATCCGTAGATTACAGATAAGACTGAACAGGTCCCTTCCAAAGCTCAGCAGTAGGATAAGAACTCTGAGCCAAAATGTAAGTCACAGGGAGTTCTCAGGGATACACAGGCAGTAATTGACCTGCAATTAGTCTGCTGACATTGGGGGACCACAGAGCTCAGCAGTACCGCACACCCTCAACTCTTCATACTTTACTGTTTAACAGGCAGCTTCAACCAACACAGCAACTCCACTCCTGGTGACTTCTTCACCCTGCATTCAGTGCATTGTAAGCAATGATTCATGACTTCCAATGCAGGGACCAACAAGTCACCAGGAGTGGAGTTGTTGCTGCGTTGGTTGAAGCTGCCTGTGCTCAGCCTCTGTGTATCTCAGCATCAAACAACAGAACAAGAGGAATGTATAGTCATGACAATTTCTCTAAAATAACTACTTTTCAATGAATGGCATCTTAAATCACCTGATTTTATAATTACATTTTGAACTTTTTTTGACAGATAATGCAGATTTATGTTAGTGAAGCTGGTCAGTTCCAAAAACCAGGGACTTTTCTATGGCTCACCAAGTGTCAGGGGTTAGTGGAGGATTTCCAGTGTTCCTACTATAAAATAAGGAATTAGTATGGAGCTTGATGGCACAGCACATACATGAAAACCCACATAATACCAGTCTGTGCTGGGTTCCTGTGCAGACCTCACAGCTAATGTAATTCTTTACCTTTGGGATTTAATGGATGAATGAGCCAGCAATATTTTATTGAGAATTAAGACTGACAGTTGAGTTATACTGTACATTGTGTACAGAGTGGGTGGAGCCTATAAGGGGTGTGGCTTCTAAGAAGTGGGATGGGGCAAAAAGGAAGGGCATGGTCTGGCGCCCCACCATCTTAAAACTTCACCAGCCGCCACTGGCACCTAGGCTGTGAAAAGCCTCACACACGTAGTATCCCCACACCCAGGAGGAATAGCAGAATGTGTTTTGGGATGTAATTGTAAATGTGCCTGTGCTTTGTGTGAGGAATAAAAATGGTAACTTTGTGAAATCAAAATTATTTAATTCTTTAATTTTCTCAAAATAATATGACAAAATATCACAACTTCAAAAAACTCACCATGCCTATTTCTAAATGAGGGTGTGTATACTGTTCTGGCATTTTAAGGCCTTAAGAAATGAGGCAGTTGATACATCAGGGTAATTAATTTTCAAATATACAGTATCTCACAAAGGTGAGTACACCCCTCACATATTTATAAATATTTTATTACATCTTTTCATATGACAACACTGAAAAAATGACACTTTAATACAATGTAAATTAGTGAGTGTACAGCTTGTATAATAGTGTAAATGTGTTGTTCCCCTCAAAATAACTCAACACACAGCCATTAATGTCTAAACCGCTGGCAACAAAAGTGAGTACACCCCTAAGTGAAAATGTCTAAATTGGGCCCAATTAGCCATTTTCCTTCCCGGTGTTATGTGACTTGTTAGTGTTACAAGGTCTCGGGTGTGAATGGAGAGCAGGTGTGTTAAATTTAGTGTTATTGCTCTCACTCTCTCATACTGGTCACTGGAAGTTCAACATGGCACCTCATGGCAAAGAACTCTCTGAGGATCGGAAAAAAAGAATTGTTGCTCTACATTAAGATAGCCTAGACTATAAGAAGATTGCCAAGACCCTAAAACTGAGCTGCAGCATGGTGGCCAAGACCATACAGCAGTTTAACAGGACAGGTTCCACTCAGAACAGGCCCCGCCATGGTCGACCAAAGAAGTTGAGTGCACATGCTCAGCGTCATATCCAGAGGTTGTCTTTAGGAAATAGACGTATGAGTGCTGCCAGCATTGCTGCAGAGGTTGAAGTGGTGGGGGGTCAGCCTGTCAGTGCTCAGACCTGTGGTCTGATGAGACCAAGATAAACTTATATGGTTTAGATGGTGTCAAGCGTGTGTGCCGGCAACCAGGTGAGGAGTACAAAGACAAGTGTGTCTTGCCTACAGTCAAGCATGGTGGTGGGAGTGTCATGGTCTGGGGCTGCATGAGTGCTGCCAGCACTGGGGAGCTACAGTTCACAGCAGTACAAAAGTAAGTGCACTCCTGTGACCCAGCAGACAAGTATGACCAAAAAAGCTTTGGCCATATTTCTCTTTTTTTATTAGCTTCAGTGCACAATTACACTCCAGGTTATTTATTTAATGGTACAGCTTTATAATTCTTACCTTCAAGCCTTCAAATAACTTTCTTTTAAGAACCACTTATTAGTACTAGTGTGGAAAAAAGGCTAGAATTTCATGTGTTTCATTGTACTATACCAAGGACCGGTAAAAACAATAATGCAATAGTTGCAAGACACTGGTGTAAACAAGCTCTAAGATTAATAAGATCACATAAACACAGATGAAATAATTAGTGTCCTTACTAATTAATATAGATGTGCTGCTGACTAATGCCCCGTACACACGTGTGTACAGAGCAGTTGGTACAACAAAGTTGTATTGTGCAAAACACGCATGCTCAGAAGTCAGGAATGGCTGGATGCTAATTACATGCACCTGAACGTTCTTTCCCCGGACGTACGATCGTGTAGTGCAGTCAGTATGCTGCATACAACAGCCAACATACGATTCAACACGGTCGTACGTGCGATCGTCGTCCCGTGTGTACGGGGCTTTAGTGTCTGGATAACATGATGAGTTGGCTCTTGAAGTCCAAGTTAAGAAGTACTAATACCTTGGTGGCAAGCGGATAGACTGTGGTAGGCCCTGTAAAGTACATTAGTAATATTAAATGTGGTAGTAAACCATAATTGATCCCGTATTATTTTGAACTATTGTCGTTTTCATAAATCGTTATAGAAAGGACTCTACATTCCAAAAGTAAACAATGGAGACCTCGCATTTGCGTAACGTTAGATTACATGAAATGTCCCGGATGGTGTCAGATAGGCGAACGGTGGTTCCATAATCATGAAGAATTGAACCTGAAGTTCTCGGTTGAGTAGTACAATAGGTCTGTGATTTCGGGGCATGTGT